>CM034548.1:36874295-37249295 GCA_020055645.1 Tomocerus qinae | reverse complement strand
TGCGTGATTTTACTCGAATTTTGAAGCTGTTGCTGCTGCTGCTGTCTTCGTTGTTGGTTTACAAGCTGTTGTTGAAGATTATTCAGCTGTAGTTGTTGCTGTTTGGTGGCTACAGCTGATCCTTTCCCTACACTTTTTACCTGTGATAAAGTTAAGGGAAAAACAGCAGTGCCAGACTGGCCAGCTTGACTAGCGGGTGTTTTTACAATAGTGGCCACTGGAGCGCCTGTTCCACTTTGTTGCACTTTGAAACCCAAATTCTGCCAAAAGTAATTACAGAATGAATTAATTGAATATTGAAACATGACAATACAGCTATAATTCTAAATGAACTGAAGAGTTACCTGCAAATTAACTGATGTCAGCAACGTATGCGTAGGATTGTTTCCTAAACTGCCTACTGGAACTTGAACTTGTGTCACCTGCCCTTTCTGCGACCCTAGTTGGGTTCCTCCTGATGTACTTGCAATGGCCAGTCTAGAATTGGATAGGCCATGCTGTTTCAAAATGGCAGCTACTTCCGATTCAGAAATAGCTCTGGTTACAGTTTTACCCCCGACAGTATGCTGCTTCACCAACTGTTGTTTAAATAACAATGCAAAAATTATGTTTAGTACTAATTTATGAAAGCGAATTCTATGAGAAAGACTGCACTGCAATTAACAAAACCATTTTTTACATTTTAAAATTCAGTTCAAATTACTCAACCCGTTTAAATGGGCTGAAGCATTAACAGTGTACAAAATTTACCACTTTTTAATCACAGGGGTAAAAATGTACTTAATGGTAAAAAATGCATTTAATGGTAAAAATGGCAAATTATAGTGAATAATTAGCAGAGATACACAAAAGACACATTAAAATAAATTTTCATACTCTATTTTCTCTACAATATTTCAAATTAGGATTTATATTTGAATGTCCACTGAAAGTGGTGGAAAAAAGTAATTTAAACGACATTTATTCGCTTGATACAGCCAAATTTCATTTAATTTTTTAAAATGCTGATTTAATTGAAATTGATTATTATAAAGTAAACAAAGACGATTTTGTCGCACTACTGGTAAATGGTATTTTGTACACTGAGCATTAAGTTTTGATTTTAAACCGCATGTCTTATCATATTATTATACTAACTAAAAATTGTAACTCAAACAAGGACAGTTTTAAATGGTTACCTGCACTTGTCGTGTACTTCCTGGAGTAACCACAGTGGCAACTGTACCTAGTGGGGTAGAAGTGCTAACGGTCATCATCGGCGATGCTTGTACCAGTGAAACCTAAAGAGAGTAACAAATGTATAAGATTTCAACTAAAATCATTTGTTAAGCGTTACAAAATAAAAAGACACAAACATGCCACAAAGCAAGAAGAATCACCAAATGTCAAAATACATTCTTAATGGTAATATGTTGTTAAGGATGGAATGGCTAACCGGAAGTGCGGATGTGGGAGTAGTAGAGGACTGCATGGTGCTAACAGCAGACATAGAGGAAGGAGCGGCGGACACAGAAATGCCTGCATTTGCAGAACTGACAATAGCGGTTTGCCCTGTGCTGGTGACCATTTGTATTCTTTTGATCTGCGTATCTGGAATATATTTTTGATAATGCTCCCTTAGTTGCTGTTGCGCAGCAGCCCTCTGCTCTGCAGTAGGTTGACGCAAAAGAGGTCCTTGCCGAACAAATTGCAACTGCATGGTATTAACATTGGAACCTTTCATAGAAACCGTTCCAGGAGCTGCAAACAGGAATGCAAACATCAACAACGATCCGTCACTGAAAATAGAAATATAATTGCATACCTTTTGGAGAATTGGATACCAAAGTAGCAACATTCCCTTGTCCTTGAACTAATTTCGTCTGGATTTGTTGGCCTGTTCCAATAACAGTTGCTGGAGTGAGGGAGACAATAGTAGATGGTGTGCTCTGACTTTGCAGCGTGGTGGGTGCCATTGTCGTCCCTGATTGAGTTATTCTTTGGGCGGAAGACACAGACACCAAATCCTGCATGCTAATAGTAGATATAGTTTTTTGCATTTGCTGTTGTTGTTGTACATGAGACTGCTGAGCCAGGAGTTGTTGATTTCTAGCACTGACAGTAGTCATGGAAGAGACAGTGTTACCAGTGCCCGCCGTGCTGATGGTCACATTCCCTCCGGGTGTAGTGGTGACTGTCACCGGAGAACCAACAGCCGTACCCAAAGCTTGAGCCAATCCTGCACTCAACACAACGGTTTGACTTTGTTGTTGCGTGTGCTGCTGAGGTGACATTTGAACTGTTTGTTGCTGGGATTTCAGAATTTGTTGTTGTTCACTCAGAGGTTGCTGGTTCGTCACTCTTCCAGATTGGGCTAGAGCAAGCAACTGTTTGTGCTTTGTCAGTTGTTGATTTTGTTGGAGTATTTGGAGTTGATGTTGAAGCTGAACGGATTGCTGTGACAAATTCAGCTGACTTCTCTGTGGAGATAGCAAATGGGTGGGCACTGCACTCCGACTCACCA
Organism: Tomocerus qinae; assembly: GCA_020055645.1. Lineage (NCBI taxonomy): Eukaryota > Metazoa > Arthropoda > Collembola > Entomobryomorpha > Tomoceridae > Tomocerus > Tomocerus qinae. Next base: position 37,246,792 of record CM034548.1, on the reverse strand, counting down.
GCTCTCCCCCTTGATTGATCACCACGGGAAGAACGTTGGAAGTGTTCGTAAGATTTGTAACATTACTCAGCTGGCGGGAACCTTTCTGAACTTCTGTGGGGGAGGAGCTTACACTCACGCCTAAACTTTGACCCGAAGATACTGATACAGTTCCCATTTGAGCAGAACCCTGCGGAGAAGACACAGACACAGGGATAGATGATGTAGTGTTCGAATTCATCGCCGCTAAGATACTTTGAGGAATTATATTCGTGTTGGCGGGTGAGGAATTTCCCATTATAGTCCCTCCACTCGCAGAGGCAGCAGCAGCAGCAGCGGCCACTTGTTGGGCGGCGATTATCTTCTTCCGCTCTAACTGAAGGCGCTCGAACCTTGTTTGAGCTATGGTGGTTGCCGGAAGTGGATTATCGTAGTTAATTCCATGCTCCGTGAAGATCGCCGCTTGCTTACTCTGTTTGATGTGAGGACTGATGGTCATCGGTTTGCTTGTTGGAACTTTACGGTTTGCTATGTTTTTTATCAGATCGAATCTTTGGGTAAACATAGTGGACAGTTGGCTATTGTTGTCTTGGACAATTAACTGCGCTGTTGTTTTCAATCTCGCCGCTCTACTTGGAGAGGGAGGACCGATCTTTATGAAGGCTTTCGATTTTTTCTTCTTCACTGTCGGTGATGTCGAAGGACTAGTAGCTGCCACTGTCGAAGTAGACGGAGGTGGCTCATAAAACAGCTTCCCTTCCTCACGAGGACCAACAACCGTTTCATATCTGTCATTATTTTTTTCAATACAATTAGGTTCTTCCTTAAATTGTGTACATTTATCTATCACATAAAATTAAATATATAATTCTTGCAATTGATAATTACCTGTGTTTGCACTGCTTAGAAGTTCGGTGTGTTTTGTTGTTTAAGTTAACTATTTCCGCACAAAGATCCCAATTTGGAGTCTGAGCCAAATTCACTACCAGCAGAGACAGTGGCAATTCCAAATATGCCGTAATAGACTACAAAAGAACCCATTCATTGTTATATCTACTTTGCTACAATATCCAATTAATTAATACACTTATGCATCAAATCAATCAATTTACATTGGACAAAACAAAAAATAATTACTGGGCTGTCTGTTGATATAAAATTGAAGAAATATTTTTCAATTTAGGTTCATAAATTCAAAGATAAATTATTGCATTTCAAGAAACACTATATGAAGGAAAATTGATAATTGTAAAGGGTAAATAAATGGAACTGGGAACTATTTATTCTACACGATTTGAGATTATAGATGAATATTTCGATGTCATAAGTAGGATAAGAAACTTTAATAACCATTAATAAGGAATGATCTTCATTAAGTGTCCACTCTGGAGAATTGTCTGATGTTGGTGGAGGTAAAGGCTTTGCACTCGGCGCAGGAGTAATCGGAAACGTAATAGCTCCAGGACCCAAAGTTGTTTTCGGTACAGAAGGAACTGGCCGACCAGGATTGTATTTCTGCATGCGGTAATCTCTTCTTAGTTTTGCCATAGCAGGAGATGGTTTATCAAACAGTGACCGTGGAGCAAAAATGGGTTCATCCCGACGCTGAACTTTTGGTATTTTCTTATTGACCAATGTTTCATCCTGTTCGTTGCTAGTGAACTCCCCTGAAAATGTAGCCTGAGACTCTTTCCAAACTTCTGTCTCTGTTGATGTTTCCCTTTTTTCCGCTGCAGCTGGTTGTCGGACGGGTTTTTTGGGAATCTTTGGAGGTGGGGGAACATAAACTGGAGGCAGCATATGCTCAGGAATAGTCTCATATGCATACAAGTATCCATGAGCTTGGTCAATGTATACATCTCTCTCATCGTCCGCTGGAGGAGTTGGGGGACACCACATCTGTATTGCATTGCAGGAGCATGTAAATTGTGGATTTTGTAAAGTGACTTACATTAATAAAGTTGCTAGCTAAAGACGGGAGATTATACTGTTATTAGATGAAGGAAATACTAGAAAAAACCTATTTCTGAAATGCATTTGATTTAAAAAAAATTTAAATAGATACAGCATACAAGTCTAATAAATATTTTCTATTTGGGATGATTGTTAATCATGAAGGATTATTTCTGTTGTTGGTTTGATAAATATAATATTATATTCTAATTTGTGTAAAGTTTTTGGTTTTCATAATACCAAAAAGTGTATTTTGTATGCTATAAATGTTCGTTTTGTTAATTAACTTATTTTTTTGAATTATGATTATTAATTCATTCTAATGCAACAAAATAAAAACCAAATGAATAATAAACATTGTATTGATGCATGCCTACAGATTAGCTGTTCGACTGTAAACAATGCATGTGTCTATATAATATGCTATGAGTGTTGGAAACTATGTAGTAAATGAACCAGACTTACCGACATAACATTGATACCGTCTGTCCAAACCTGCAAAAATCGGAAAAGACATCTATTAAAACGGGAAAAGTTCCGCAAATATTTATAAATATATTTCAATTGTGAGTAAGAATCATTAAATTTGAAATGTGAATCACTAAATTTCAACAGGGTCCAAATTCTAAAATACTGAACATATTTTCGCAAACAGATGTATTTAAACATTTATTGTAGTTAGATCATAAACTTTGTATAAATTATAGCACAAAACCCATTGGAACCCAACAAATCATTTGAATAATTTAATATTTACAAAAATTGAAGATTAATTAATTTCAGAATTAGGAGACTAAAACAAAATAGAGCACGCAAAAACAATTGATATAATGGAAAAGTGAATTCCAACTTTTGTTGAGTTCACAAAATAAAATGGATTTAATTCATGATATAACTTTCATTACTTTAAAATAACTACGTTTACATTTTCCGATTTTTGCAGGTATTTAGTAACACCTGACAATGCATTATTAAATGTACTGTTTGCCCTTAAACTCTGTGATTAGTAATGTCACACTCCAAATTTAAAGACATGAAACACTGAATAAAATCATTTTTTTATTATTTCGAACCCTTAGAAGGGCTACAACATTCTGTGGAGACGCATATGGGTATAAATTTTACAATAATAAACGTGGCTGATCCAGCCTAAAAGTATTTATGAACAAATCAAAACAAAAAAAATTAAGTCACTGGAAGAGGATGCTTCCTGGGCCTGCCTCTTTTTCTCTTAGGCTCTTCAGTCGCTAGATCTTTATCTTTATCTGCGTTATCTTTATCGCTCACCTCTACATTTGATATCAACGGCACAGGCAAAGGGAGAACTGCCAATGGCGTGCTATTTGCTATACTATTATTACTTACGGTTCTCTCGCGATATTCCTTTCTCGCAGATGCAGAGCGGGTTCTTATCCCCAGATCTATCTGAAAATTCACTCGCGAGTGATCATTGTTTGCAGGAATGGGATGTGACTGTTTTTGTGCTCTCCTAGTTGACCTAGTTTTAGTCTCGCTTTCTAAAATTGGCTTATTATCTCCTTCTTTTGGCTTTGTTGTTTGCTTTGGGTTTTTTTTGTACAAATTATTTCGTTTGCTACTAATAACAGCCTGGGGTTTCTTATTATTATTATTTTTGTTATAATTAGTCACTCTCTTTCTCCCGGGCGGTCTGCCTACTCGCGGTCTCTCTACCCGCGGCCTGCCTACCCGCGGCCTGCCTACCCGCGGTCTCACTACCCGCGGTCTCCCTACCCGCGGTCTCCCTACTGCTTGTCTTTTACTTTTCGTCACTACAGATTTAGATAACTTTAAGGCAGCCGCAAGACTAGCCGAAAGATCTGGCCCTACTTTACGCCCTGCCATAGTATATCTCTTATGCCCGGTTCGATATACTATAGTTCGAGGAGGAGACTCAAGGTCATTAACTGACAAATTTGTATCATCGTAAATATCATCACCCTCGATGATCGGTGTTGTAAGTAACATATTTAAATCCAATGAGGTAGAACTTTTACACTCCGCACTAGCAGAGCTAGACCCTTTTTGCCTTCCTCTATATGAAACTTTCGGGGTCTCCTCTTTTTCTTCTTCCTCCTCCTCCTCCTCCTCCTCTTCTTCTTCATCATCATCCTCAACAACATCATCATCCTCCTCCTCCTCCTCTTCTTCATCATCATCCTCAACAACATCATCCTCCTCCTCGTTCTCCTCCTCCTCCTCCTCATCATCACCATCTGCATCTTTCTCTTCTTCACCCTTATCATCACTTTCTAGATTATCATAATTATCATTAGATTTTCCATTAACCTCAGTTCTTGCATCTTCCCCAGGGTACGTAATCATATCTTCGATATCTTCACTCTCAGCCTCCTCTTTTCGTTCTTTCTCCGTCTCTTTTCTCAGCTGCTCCATCTCCCACTCTCGCTTTTGGTGCTCTATTTCCTTTTTAGCACTGCTTACTGTTTCTCGAGACCAGTCATTGATGTAATATTCCATGAACTTCAAAGCATACCGTTCCACAGGAGTCAACTGTTAAGTTTCCAATTACATTATTAGTACAATTAATAACACTATAAGCCACGAATTCAACAGTCATGATTAATCTAAGTAAACATATGTACGTTACCTCAGCACTGATGATTTTCATTTCCATGTCAGTTTTAGGAGTCATATCTTCCTCCTGATTCATTCAAAATTAACCACCATTAACCATAAAATACTAACACTCTTTCAGAATAAAGAATGAAAATTCTTAAAGGGGCATTAGAAAATCACTTACGTCAAGTGGGTCTTCCAGGGGAATATTTTCGTCGAATTCAGCGAGTTCAGCTGCAGCTTCTGCTTGAACGGTTCTTGCTGCCTGCACATCTGTTTCATCTTCTGCTTCTGCTAACGCAGATTCAAACATATGTGTCTTTTCAGAATCATCCGGAATTCCCACATTTTCTTCTTTGCCTTTCGCAAAGCGAGTATAAACTCCTGAGCTATTCATAACAGAAGTAGAACTTTCTAAATCGGTACGTATGCGCTGAAGAGGATCATTTTCGAACGAGTCCACATTGAATAAATCGAAGATGGAATCCTACAAGTTATTATATTCATTTTAGTTACGTCACTTTCACCCTTAAGACAACTTATTCGTTCATAAAATAGAAATTGATAATATTTTAAATGATTTACCTTTTTAAAATATGCGGTCGTGAAATTGCCACCTTCTATAGCCAACTCTCCAAGAATTCGTTTTTGGTTCGACTTCTTAAGTATATTTTCTTCAATTGTTCGCTCACTTACCAGCCTAACATTAAAACATCAAATAATAATTTTTGCATATTTATTATTTCTTTACTGACGGTGCCAAAGTTGGAAAATTTGTTACCTATAGATATTCACATCTCTCGTCTGCCCAATTCGATGGCAACGATCTTGGGCCTGCGCATCCATTGTTGGATTCCAGTCACTATCATAGAAAATGACAGTGTCTGCACCTGTAAGGTTGACACCAATTCCACCAGAACGTGTCGATAAAATAAAACAAAATATTCGCTTGTCTGAGTTGAAGCGTTCCATTAATATTTGACGCTCCTCAATTTTAGTTGCGCCGTCAAGCCTTAAGTAAATGTGACCATGGTAATTAAGAAAAGCTTCTAGCACATCCAACATTTTGGCCATTTGGGTGAACAAAAGTACTCTGTGATCTTCAGCTTTTAACGCTCTTAACAACCTAGTGCACAAATATAACAATTTCAACCCTAAATCCAACATGATTAAGAATTAAAATTTGACAAAGGGAAAATTCACTCTAACCTATTTAAGACTTGTAATTTTCCACAATCGTATTCAATGAGTCTAGGGTCTGGAAATTGCGTGGACATTCTTGATACGATAGGATGTAAAACCTCTACTGGTTGTCTTAATTGGTGTTCTAAATCCTTGTCCATCTGGACTTGCTTATAATAATACGTAGATTTAGGCCTAAAAAAATTGGAATGGGGGTTGGGGACAGATACAGCAGGAACATAAATAACAAAACGCTTAATTATTTCGGACAACATTTGCAATTGATCTTGCAGTGTCCACGTCAGATTCAAAAGACCCTTTGTCATTCGCCATAATAGAAGCGGGTGGTTTCTAATGGATGAGTCAGAATCGCATAATTTTAAAGTTAAAGATAAATGTGTTTCCCCAGAACCTGAAACCGTAATAAAGGAATGTATTTATTTAAAATATCAATTTTGAATACTTCTAGAGTAGTATTACAAACATTCATTACCTAAAAAGAAAAAACCGTCAAGCGCATAATTACGGTCCCTCCGTCGTCGCAGTGGCTCAATACCAAGACGTCGACATCTTCGTCCGTAATATCTCATCGAAGGAAGATCGCAATATGCTTTACATACTTTTACAGTCCCTGCACCAATTACTGGGCTCACTTTGCACCGCTCCTCGTTAATTTTTTTCAGTCTCAATAGTACGTCCCGTTTGTCTTGAAGCCTCCTTTCTTCAATCTCAGGCTGCAATAAACAATTGTTATTTATTTAAACGCAGGTTTATTTCACCCTTAAATATAATGTTTGCATAACTGTCAGTGTCAGACCCTTATGATCTGATTTGTCCATGGATTTCAACAAATCAGTCAGTATTAGGTCTTTTACTATACTCCCTATTTTTCAGATAATCATAAATAAAATTTATGTAATCTAATAAATAACAATAGGGAAAAGATTTGGACATACATTTTTGCTGGACTAAATTTTATAATTCTATTAGGTTAAATCATTAGAAGTTATAAATCGATGGAAACTTACAAGCATAAATTCCTCTGGGTTAGAAATGCCTATGGATTGAAGCCAAGAAGGAATAATTCCTCTCATATTAGGACGTATCTTTCTCTTCCTGTTCTCGACAATGGACTTTGCATATTTTCTCATTCCCAACAACGAAGTATACTTTGCCTTGGCCATTTTTAATTCATTAGGTGTCAAATTTGAGACATCAAATCTATAAGTAATTTAATTCTGTATAAAACCATCATTCATTCACAGAAGGAAAAAAAGAAGAACATTTTTTAACGTATGATAAAAATTACTTGGGAATTAATTTGCTAAATGGAGATTTTATAGAGACTGGTTCCTGAGAATTATTAGGCGTTGCACTGTCATCTGATGTCTCCTCTCCTAATTCCCTAGCTGATCTTGGAATATGGCGTGTATTAGATTCTTCTAGTGATCTACTTTCGTTAAAAGGAAAATATTTATTCGACGCACTATTTGGTACTTCTTCTTTGTACGCTTTAGCAGGCACTGCTACTTTGTGCAGCTTTTGACCTCCATTGATCTGAATGAACAAAATTTAAATTTTAGCCAATAAACAAACAAAATATAGGAAATTAACAATATTAGCCATTTAAAACGCTTACAACGATATTTCGCACTGGGAGTTCCGGTTTGGGCCTTGCCCCATGTGATAATGCTTCAACAACGTCTGGATCTTGCAAGTAATGACTCGGATCTATAGTTGACATCCACCAAGGCAAAGCAGAATCAATCTGAGGGATTGGAGGAGGAGAGAGCCGGGCTCGCTTAGAAGGAGGCTGCTTGCTATATTCCTTTGTCTCAATTACTATCGACGGATATCTTAGTGAGTCTGATACAGGAGCAGTTGGTATCACAAACGTCGGAACAACTTTTACTTCATCCATATATTTTGAAAATGTACATTTACGATCCCAGATCGCTTTACCATCTTCTTTACTTAACTTGAAATCGGATTCCGTTATTTTATACATTGAAAAGCTTGGATACTGCAAACATACTTTAATTCATTACCCCATACAAAATACTAATAAATATCAAAAAAAATGTTTGTTTTAATTACATTGAACTTATTATCGTCGATTATATTCCACACAAGTGAAGGAGTCGTGCAGTCGGTGCCCAATACTTGAAACGGTGATATTATGGGACGAGGTTCGAAAAGATTCGGATGGTTGCAGACCTTTCTCAGTTGCATTAATACATTGATCACACTAAGCAAATTCCCTTTATTCAACGTCTCTTTCGTGCTGAAAAGAATATCGCCAATGTTTAAGCCCATATTGCAATTTTATTATTTATTTTTTTTTTGTCTTGGAAATCATTACTTTGATCGCTCCATATACTCCTCATAGAGATATCTTTGGCGCTTTGATAAACGACAGAGTATCACATGATTATACTTTTGCGGAAGCTGCTTTTCAACTTCAGATTTCAGTCTTCTTAAAATAAAAGGACGCAAAACCTAGGATGGAAAAATAAACAAATGACATGAATGACACTACATTATAGTTAGAAGGTAAATGCTAAATGAAATAAAAGTCCCCAATAATGGACTTTCAATGAGAATATGTACCTTATGTAGTCGTTGAATGATGTTATCATCATACGACGAATCACCTTCAACCATATTACTGACTGGGTCGGAAAACCATTCACGAAACTCTCGATGAGATTGGAAGACGGTTGGCATTAAAAAGTGCATTAGAGACCATAGTTCCATTAAATTGTTTTGCAACGGTGTTCCTGTTAATAGAAGTCTCCTGCAAAAAGTAAATGCAATTAACACGAGATCCAATTGTAAAATATACGCGAGAAATGAAAAGTTACCTTTGAGTTTGAAAATTGAGTAACAGTTGCCAACGTTGAGATTTGAAATTTTTTATATTTTGTGCTTCATCTAATATTAAATACTTCCAGCGTTTACGTCGAAAACTCTGATGATCTTGAATTACTAATTTATAAGATGTTATACACACATGGAAAGTGTTTGGCTTGGTCCACCCTAATGGAATTATAAATATTGGTTCACTAATTGCTTTTATCATTTTGTGGCGAATATCTCTACATATCAGGTTAATATTTACCCTGTCTTTTAAGCTTTCGTTCCTTCTGTAAGCCATAGTATGTGAGTATTTTGAAACCAGGACACCATTTCTTAAATTCCATTTCCCAATTGAGCATTACTGATGTGGGTACTACAATTAGATGCGGTCCCCAGTTGCCCTTCTCACAGGCTAAATGAGCTAAAAGTGCTATCGTTTGTATAGTTTTACCAAGACCCATCTCATCTATCAAGCAAAAAAAAACATGAAATAATAAGTAACGGTTTTCTTCAAAATGAACATTCATTCTCATTTGGTTGACCAATTAACATAACGAATACATGCGCTTCAGTCATTTAAATCGAACCTGCTAAAATGCCGTTTAACTTCTTAGTGTACATGGCTACGAGCCAGTCTAAGCCGATGTGCTGATATTCGCGAAGTGTATGTTTCAGCAAGAAAGGAACTTTGGTAACAACCTAAAATCATGTTTTAAACAATTTTGCGGTTGTAGTTAACATAAATTGGACCAGCAAAAGAAATAAAGCCAATATAACGACAACGACAGCGTCTCAACACCAAGATAATGACAATTTAAGAAAGTTTCTCACCGTTGTGGATGAAAGTGTGTAACCTTTGGGTTGAAATGATTCCGCTTCAGCTGCTACCGAATTGAGTGTGTCATCATGGTCTTCCCCAGCCTAAAAAAGTAGTTAAAATTATTAGTAGGTGAAAGACTTAAAATAGTACAAAAACTGTGCAAAATTACGATGATATGATAATGAGTTTTAATAATTTGCTTACCCTTTCTGGTGCAAATGTCTGCAATAAACTAGCTAAACCGATTGTCTGATCAGGATCTTCATCTTCGTCTGTTCCAATTTCTGTCTCTGATCCGTCACTATCATAACCTTCAGACTCACTATTAGACTCCCATTCCTCTTCAGAATCTATTGTACAAGTATAACATTCTATTATGTAATAGAGTTTAATATTTTCATCATAAATCGTACTCAAATACGAAAGAGAAACACAAATCAAATGTACGACAAATTAAATAGGAAATGTCAACAAACCAATTTTCTATAAAAACTAAGTCAATCTATAAATCAAAAATTAGCGATTAGTAATAAATTAAATCAAGTAGTTCCGCATTAAAATACCTGGACTGAAAGTTCCTTCCCTAACAGATGTGCTGCTAGTTTCTTTAGAAGAACGTTCCGGCTTTTCGGACTTGCCTTCAACTTCTTCTGTGGGCTCTTGAATTTTCTTACTAGTAGCACTAATTTCAAGCATCGTCTTGCTATCTGCAACAACGGCAGCCTCTTTGTTCCCCTTGTCATCTTCGGCTCCTTTTGTATTAAAATTATTTAGTGGAAATGTTTGCTTACTACTAATACTAATAGAAGATAATTAAAATTATAAGTCATATAAAATAATTTAATAAATACCAGAAATTCCTTCGACTTTGCTTTCTTGCTTTGATATTTTCGGTCCGGTTTCTAAAACAGCTAGCCTACTCTTTCTGTCAACTGTGTCATCTACGTCAGAACTGTTATCGGAAGAATCTGCGTTATCTTTATGGTCACGTATATCAACTAACTCAGTGGAATTAGCTGACGTTACAGAACTTCGGCCAGCTGACTTCTCAGAAACACTGTCGATATCTTTTCCAGCGCCTAATCGCCAGTCTAAATATCCTTCAGGTAATTGATCAAGAAAGTCGTCCATGGGTATAGCCGATTCTTCTGCTAGGAGAGCAACTTCTTGATCAACTGCCATCGTATCTTTCGCTGCCTCGGCCTCTGCAGTTATAATTGTTTCCTCGTCGTCCTCCTCAGAGTCCAAAGGTTCAAAGTCGTCTAAACATCGTAAATTAAATATTAATGTATGTATGTATGTTATTTGGAGTGTACTGCCTCTATGTATGTTATATGGGGTGAACTGCCTCACTACAAAGTGACAGTCCCTCAACACTGGCATTGTTATTAATTAATGTCCGAGACGCCTAAGGCTGTCATTACGAGTCATTGTTGTGGGAATTTTATGGAAGGCTACGAACTCAACAAAGACCAAGGTAATCCAAGCTACTCACGTGAAGATCGAGGTATCCATATGATCGCTCTTGTAATTATTGATTCGTACTTAACCTGTGCCATCTCCACTTTTACAACTCACATATTCGCCTTAAACAGCCCTCGGCCATTTCATCCAGCCAAACATTCGAACTGGCAGTGGAAGCACACATTGATTAGTCAGGCGACTGTGTGCTCCACCTAGCCAATGTGGCTGGGTATGGTGTACTGCCTCACTACAGAGTGATAGTACTGGGAGCAAGCCTCATTTACGGGCCCATGGCCAACTCCCTCAACACTGGTATTGTTGTTAATTAATACCCGATGAGCCTAAGGCTGTCATTACGAGTCACTGTTGTGGGACTTTTTTTCGGAAGTCTACTAGCCCAACATAGACAGGTGATCCAATACTCTCATATGTGTCACGTACGAGGTATCCATATGATCGCCCTTATGTAGTTGCGTGTTCGTACTTAACCTTGTCTTAATTCCACATTTGCAACTCAAACACTCGCCTTAAACAGCCCTCGGCCATTTCACGCAACCAAAGACTCGAACTAGCAGTGGAAGCACACATTGAATAGTCAGACGACGACTCAGTGCTCACCAAGCCAATGTGACTAGGTATTAAATATCAAACTAAATTCCACGAAATGAGCTAACTAATGCGTGCATAATTAATTAGTGCCCATTAGTTAATAAGGGAAGCCTGCTACATAACAGGCAATGCTACATAACAGGCAATGCTACATAACAGGCAATTCATAGAGGTGGGGGAATAGGTTTTTCAAATAGCATTTCAAGCTTATCGAGCCTTACCATCTGGCCCACCTGGATCCGAAACTTCTTCCTCTGAAGGGTTATGTGGGGAAAGGTCTATTGATGACTCTTCAGGGGAATCTTGCTTACTACCAGTCTTGTTGGCAAAAGTTTCTGCCAGCATGTTAGAATACTTTTCAGTTTGTTTAACAATGAAGCTCAAATGTACGTCTAAAGCCTTTTTACGAAGTTGTTCTATTCTAGATTTTTCTGACATTTCAACTAATTTTTGTGCGTTAGCCCAAAAGTTTCGAATTTCTTTGGCCAAATAGGTGCATTGGCGTCGTTTTCGAATTTCTTCTTCTTTTTGAGCTCTTTGCGTTGCAATTGCCCGATCATGGAAATGCTTCTCTATCATTTTTGAACACTGTGAGAAGGTTAAAAAATTGTATTTGCAACTTTTGTGTATTTTAACATCTGATGAATAGCTGAATTCACATAAAAGATAACCTTCTTTGCCGCCAAAATTTTCCACTTGCGTTCGTATACAAAATCTGCGGATAACCACATCATTTCTTCCAGCAAGTAATCCCAGTGGGCTTTGTAACGAGGTTGCTCACAAATTTTCGGCAACCGTTTGTCATACCACATCCCCTCCTTCTGTAGATCTTGAATGCGCTGCATGATCGATGCTTCGGCTTTCATTTTCTCAGAATACTTTTTCGGACTACACACAGAAATAATTTATTTCTGCACTGATAATCAATTCCAAGTTTCTTTCGTAGAGCTTGAGTTTAAACTCACAGCGTGACATCTAGTCCTTGCAAAAAATGTTTTGCCAAGTATTTTATAATTGAAAGAAAATAGTAAAATAACTTACGGCTTGGGTCCAACTGGTAGACGTCTGATTGGGCTTTCGTCATCATTTTTTGATGGCGTGGTGCTTCTTGATAATATGATAAGGTCGTCATCACTTGTGACCTCTGCCCTGTGACTCAGTCTACATTTGTAAAGGAATTATTGTAGTACATTTAGTACGGATCAAAATGCAAAATATTACACAGGGCGGAGAATACCAACAGTCTTCATTAATTTAAAGATTAATTTATTATTGATCTTACTGTTTATGCCCAGTTGTCGGACGTTTTAAAGGAGTATCCCCATTCACTGAAGGTGTAGGTGTTGAGAAAGGTGTTAGTTCTTCATCACTGATGGCTTCTTGATTGGAATTTATTTTTGGTAACACTGGGGTTCGAGACGGTAATATTTTTCCCTCTGAAGTTGAAGACTCATCAGGAGGGCACATCCAATCAATAGACGACCCAGACGACCTTCGCTTCGATACATATCTCCCTGACGCCTTTTTTGCCGGTGCTACAAAAAATTAAAGCTCAGTACATAAATCTAGAAATAATGATTTAGTCTTCCTAATTCTCATTGTATTCTGCCCTTTATACATAAATTACATATTATAAACCTATATAGTCATCAAAATATACGATTCTAATATTATTATTATTGGACTTGAACTAGAAGTACGATAAACAATCAAGAGACACAGCCCAGTCCAAAACAATGGCAAGTAATTTGGCATCACGATATTCGTTAGTAGTTTATTTACTCTATTTTACCAGTCATAGTTGCTTTATGTAGAGAAGTTTAAGAATGCAGCAACATTACTTTTGGTTTTATGGGCTGCGAAATAAAAATACATTCTACACTAAGTACCTAACATCATCAGGTTGTTTATAGTGTCAGTACTACATTCTAAAAATTGGAATACCTAAAGAATGGATCATTGCATTACTGTCTATAATTACTTTAAACTTTAAACACATAATAAGCATCCAATGCAAGTTTGAGGGTAAACAAAAAACAAGGAAAATATCGAGTGGGTGACTGAAAAGTTTGTTGAAAAATGGACGTTAACATCAGGATCAGTGAATAGAGCGTACAAGTAATAAGTCATCCCTGTCAGTCGAAATAATATCACTCAATGGAAGTTGCTAGTCTGTCAAAAATTGACAGTAAGCTTTGCCGTAAAAATGAATGTTAAGTCAAGTTTACTATTTTAGCGACACAATGATCAATATACAATTATTACGTGTAAGTTTAATTGTTACATGAGCACTAGAACTATAGGTAATCATTAATCTACTTATGATTTCATTGTCCGTAAAATTCAAAACGAAAGCTTTGCTAGCTTTTACCATTAACATGTTTCTGCATGACTTTATATTGTTTTCAACATTCTGTTGTGAGTCACCCGCCACATAACATTTCCTATATTATACTATAGTACACAAACAGTCACGCTAAATGTATATCCTATAGCAAAGTAGAGCATTCAGGGTATTTATATACCATAGTAGTAATGAAGAAGTAGCCTAACTACATAGCATTATATAATAATAATAATAATATCACACAAGTCAGTTAAGTAACTATAGTTACCTAATTGTGTTCTATTTGATATTATGCCTGGCGCCAACTTAATTGTCGGCCTATAGCAACAATTACCTAATTAATATATCGGAAAAGTTACTTATAGTACATCATCAAAGACTGTTTGATTTAACTACCGCTAGAGATTAGATACGAGAACTTTTACAGAAACCATAATCGATAGGAAATGTACCAGATAATATTAAAATTTAAAAAATGTACTTTAGTTTAGGATATCGTGGAATTTAGTTGAATATATTATACATTGGAAATTGAATAGTTGGTGTAACTTGGTGTAATATCCAATGTAAATGCTGGCACATGCCCAATGGAGCCTGAATAATATAGAATATAGACAGCAGTGTCTAACATTAATAATAAATGATGACGATTACTAATGTAATGTCTACGGAACGGTGACAGAGATATATTATACGTCTTAGACAGGCTTCCTGTATAATAATAATTAGACAATATTTTGGATATTGCATTGAAGTATTTCATTGCACTATGTTCAGATTGGGATAAAAAATTAGCAATGAACAAATAAAACATTTAGTACTATAAATAAACGTTAATATAAATATTAATACATATTAAATGCAAAAATAATTGCGTTGTTACAAAACAACCAACTAACAGCCATGAGATTTTTACTATTTCAGTATTAGTTAGACATCAATCTAATCATCCCTTTTTTATCTATTTCCTTAATGACCTTGAGCGCAATTATCGTTCAACCACAAAATTACAAAATTTAAGAAAGACTTACGTCGGACATCTTCTGTTACAGACGGTGTAACTGAAGATACTACAGTATTAGAATTAGAAGTTTCGAGCAATGCAAAATTACTGTTAAAAACGTCATCTTCTTTTACATTGGCATTGGCATCAGCATCACTTTCCTTTGAATTCTCTTTCACGGTAACATTGGGAACGGGAAAAGGGTTGCGTCCAAATAAGGCTCTAATTAACATGTCCGGCTCCTAAAAATAAACCATGAAATATTTATTACTTAAACGGGAAACCAATGACTCACAACCTTCGAATTCTTATTCTCAATTTTCAGAATAAGTTAATCGTTGTGACAGTTATTAAAAATATTAGCCAATCTTAATTTTACTTTACCAATTGTTTACTCTTAACGTTGAATAAGCACAATAACTAATTTAAACCTTAAAAACTAAAAAGTGTGGGCTAAAAATGAATTACCCAAATTCAAAAGTTGTTAATAATTACAAATGAATGTGTCATAAAAACAGAACACAAATTATACAGTCAATTGACTACATAAAAACCGTAATTCAATAATAGTATGTAAAATGTATGAAAATGAATAGAGTGATAAATGGCAAGTATAATAGAAATCCAGGCCTTTAACCTTAGCCTCCAAAGTGTGTGCTTGGAGATATTCCAATAGGGCATTATTATTTTTCCTCCGGGCACATTTGAGATCCAAATAACTACCTGCTGAAGCATTCCTTTCGAGATAAAATAGTTCCAATACATATTCACTTAATTGTTTTATATGATTACTAATTAATCTCCGCTTTTTTTTCGAAATTCTATCTCTGAGATTGAGTTTTTTGTCCTCCCTTGAAAAACCGGACGTGGTGGGTACTAAAAATTCATTCGTAATTAGCTGTACGGTTGAACTTGACCCAAGTGTCGGTTTTATTTCCAAGGATTGTGGTTGAACTAATGTTAGTGCATTATCCGCGCTATTTACATTATTATCACTTTTAATCAGGGCTGTAGAAGAAAATAAAAGATTAGACACTTGCGTATTATCTTCAAATCGAGGTTTGGGGTCTGTGGACATTTTCAGTTATATCGTGAAGCGGACATTTCGAGATCTAAAAAATTAAAACGTAACCAGTTCAATCATTGTCAACAAAGAAAAAAGTGTACTTGAACATTAGTACAATTAAAAAACCTTATTTATTACAAAAAATTCTAAATGCTAAACTGACAATGAGCTATCTTAAAGTCCTAAATATTATACACTGAGTCAAAATCGCAGTCGTGGGTTTATACTATTCCCCTTCTGCTCGTCATGTAATTATGTTCCTAAAATGTTGCCGACGAATATAAAAACTTTTGGCTAAATCAAACAGTACCAGAACAAGACTACACTTCTGCCTGCACTCTTCGGCTATCTGCATCTGTTTGCTCACCATTCCTGCGCTCTTCTCCCCAAAACACGACACGGGCACGCACAAACTCATTTCAATCTAAACTACTCCCCTCCCTACTCTTTCTATGTTCACAATTTGCATGGACAGGTACGATAACAGCCGATGCGCGATGGAGGGACGAATAAACAGCATTTACTACGGAACAAAACGAAATGGAACTTTGGGTTGGGATTGGGACCACGAATGAAATGCTACTCGATTGCTTGCCCGTTTGCTCGGCTTTTAGCTCTCTTGCTTGCTTCCACTTTCCGTTCATTCCGCGTTTCTGCAATGCACAAATATCCAATGGAATACTCTGAGTTTAGCTTGCATTGTTGTAAAGCAACTAGCTGATGCTAACAGCAAGGAACGCAGCACGAACGCGTTTTATTTTAAACTCATCCAGAGAAGGATCATCCACCAACTGCGTTCTACCCTTGACATTTTATGAGACTTATCCTTGGTGGTGACAGTGATGATGATGACTAATGGCATAAGACATCTTATATACTGTAAAATATAAATGATGCATTCAAATGGGAAAAATTATTTTCCAAACGTTATTATATTTAGCTCCAATAGGGCTGTAAGATGTGAAAGTAGTCAAAGTTTAGAAAAATATTTCTCAAGAAAATTTGAAAACGGCCCTCTCTTCAAACATATAAATAGGAAATTATAGTTATCAAATCTACATTTCCCAATACAATCAAGTTTACACATACGAATTAAAGGCTATGTTGTGAATCACAAAATGTTAAATGGCAATTATCTCGCAAAGCGCGAAAACTTGTGCTTATTTGAGAAAAAATATAGGATTTCGGAGGGGGGTTGTGGTTCAACCTAATGCACCCTGTCAATACGTCTTTGATAGTTTTATATGATAAATTGCATAAATAAAGTGTATGAAATTCAAACTTTATCAACCTAATTGTTTTTTTTACAAAATTCACCGCATGAAGATATGATGAATTTAAAATTTAAACCCACATTTCTCAATTAATCTTTTAAGTTGTAGTCAATGCAAAATATCCGAATTGCAAAATGAAACAATCCCTAAGCTATGTAGCGAAATTTATAAATATAGTAGAGAGCTATTGAATAATTAGGATTATTTTCAACAAAATAATATTGTTTTGGTCGTGATAGAGTTCACCTTTTAGTGAAATAATTTCTATAAAACCGTGTAATGGTTGTAGCGGTAAAACAGCTCCTTTTTACTGCACAATATTCTAAAATCTACTATCTTTTGTGGTGTCAACTTTATGCCTAAATTCCTAACAACTATTGGCCACAATCAGTGTTCAGTGACCGGCCATTTTAACCAGCCAGCCTTCCGGCTAAAATAGCTAGCCGGCTGGCCAAAAAGCTTGTTAGCCAGCTAAAATCGAACTATAGGGTTCGGAGACCAGCCATTTTAGCCGGCCGGCTGGCTGGCTAATATGACTAGCCGGCTGGTCAAAAAGCTTTTTAGCCGGCTAAAATGGAACACAGGTCACAATATCAACTAAGTTTTATATTATATTATGATATATTGTGTACACATCATAATAAAGTTTTGAGTTAAAAAGTTAAAAATGCGTGGAATTCGACTAACTTTAGTAGTATTTAAATATAGCCTTAAATAATATTAACCACGCGTCTTTGTCATCTGTAATTCGTCTCATGTTGATAGTATTTGACATTCTCTCTCAAGTTGATTATTCGATTATGGTTTACTCTCATAACAAATGATCATGTTAGATTTAGGCTCAGAAATTATCTTTGATGTTAATAATAATAACAAAAAATACGATTGAGCATTTTCTTCCGCAAAGCAAAAGTCGCAGTTTATGTGCATCCCTTTCTCTCCATGTCCTGGCAAGCTAGTGGTATAGTGATTGTAATAATACTATTAAGCTTGTTCGCATTCGGAGGCGGGCCCATAGAGATTTCCGTTGGTATTGCTTTTATTTTAACCACACACAGCGCACACTACCGTAGGGAATCCAACTAGGATAAAAGCTGCTTACATGCTGACCGTACGCTTACGCCTCATGTCTTCTGTACAATTTTAAACTGTCTCAAATCTGCGAATTTGCAATTTATATGTATAGTATGAGTATGACAAATTTAAGTAAAAAAATATTTTGATCTAGCTGTTTGCTTGTTGGCTTGCTTCGCAACCAAGGACGTATTTAGGGATGGGCTTTACGGGCTGAAGCACACCCCCCCCCCCGAAATCCAAGGAAAAGAGAATTTTTTCTCAAAGTAGCAAAAAATTTCGCACTCCGCGTGATTATTTGCCATTTTTAGGCCATTTTTGACTCATTTCATTCAAAAAATGCCAAAAATTTTGGCGCTACGCGTGAATATATGTACTTAAAATATCTATTGGGAATCTAGCCCCCTCCGAAACTCAGTTCTACATACGTGCTTGCATGCAACAGACCCTTAACAACAACTTTTGGCCATTTTGAGGGAGGATTTATGGTCAGATTACTTTGAAATTCAATTCTTTAGAAGGTATGCTTTGGGCTACATAAGTAAAAATATAATTTTGAGAAACCTCTATACTCTGGTAGTTTTTTCAATGGGCGCCGGGTGCCTTAACCGAAATTATAAAAGATAAAGCGTTTGCAAACTTTAGAAAAAAAGTTTTGATAAGACAACTTTAAAACAAGCCTCTACAATTGGGAATATACTCGATATATAAATACCAATGTTTTCATACCCATAATACCCATTAGGCTAAATAATTAGGGTTCGGTCAGTAAGTCAGTATCATTATATAGGTTAGTATACTGGAAGTCAGAGGAGGACACATGTCAGATGTGTCACGTCCTCCCTGCTCCCCATACTCATCATTCTTGACTAAATTCCTATACTTGTATAAATACTCATAAAACGCATAGTACAAAGACCGGTGCAACAAGGGAACTATCGTTGTTGGCTCATCTTAGCTAAGCACACCATAATTTGTCCATGACAATGAGAGAAGCAAAACTTTAATAAGGTAATGGGAGACTGTTAAGCACAATTAATTACATTAAAAGCGAGCCTTCCACAATTTCTCAAACCTTTCCCATTCCCAACTATCGAATCTTATTAGACGATGAAAACTCGGAAAGCATTTCGGGCAGCTTTCAAGTTTTCTCATTACAAGATTTACTGAACAAGATTTTAAAATTTGAAAAGACTGCTACCACAATGAGATGACCACTTCTCGAAAGTTGACAAAACTTGCAATCACAATGCATACAAGAAATATTTTATCGGTTTTGGTTCTATTCGATACTATTAATATTGTTGTACTTCGCATGATGCGAAGTACAACATAATAGTGCTTGCTTGGACGGTTCTCGTCCCGCAGACGTTGTCCATTACATTTCCATGCTAAATGGGCGTCCTACCTATCGTATCCTTACCTCTCTATCTATCGCAGTACTGTATTTAGAAATCGATTTCGGTGGGGGCTATGATATCATAGGACAATATCTATTAGGCATAATCGCGCGAAGCGCGAAAATTTTTGGCTTATTTTGTCTAAAATGAGTCAAAAATAGCCTAAAAATCACATAAAATCGCGCGAAGCGCGAAATTTTTTGGTATTTTGAAAAATACTTTCCTTTTTTCTTGGATTTCGGGGGGGGGCTTTAGCCCCCAAAGCCCACCCCCTCAATACAGCCTTGATCTATCGCATTATAATATGCGTTACTATGGAAATTACTATGGACCACGCCTTGACTAGACCCAACAGTCAAAGCACTGTAGAAATATTTAAAAGTGAGATTCAAAGTTGCTCAGTTTTTGGTATTGACACCAAAAAAACTTGCATTTTGATTTTCAAGAGTATTTAAACAAAGCTGAAGTCTCAGTTAATTGAGTGCATAATCTGCCTACTAACAGGCTATGCTTTAGGGAATTGGATACTGCTGACTTGCTTGCCTTGGGCACTTGGGCTATCCTCATTTCCATAATAATACTCTTATCACTCGTCCGAGTACAGTGAAACTCTATATCTCATTAACGTTAACTTTACCACACATTACCTGAATGGATTACAGGTATTGTGAGCTATCATTCCAAAATGAAAATGGAAAAATCTTCCATCAAAAAATACCAAAACTTCTCCTGCCTGTTTGGAGATCTTTTGTTATGAACCAGTAGTCTAAACTAAAGTTTAAATGCAAAATGCAAACATGTAAGTAAATGTTGTATAGTTATGGTGGTTGATGAATATAATTAAGTACGTGAAGGTTTTATACAACAAAACTTCATTTGTTGCTTTAAAGTACTACCGTTTCATTTTATTCAGTGTTATCACTTACGGCCACCAAGTTACATTCAAAGTTATATTACTCACTATAACAAAAAGAAAGCAGAAAGACAAACTTAAAGATAACAGAAAACAAATCAATACCATAATCGGCAGTCACAATTCCATCAATTAATGAGTTAATTAGTTTGGTGGGAAATATTTATATTATTACGGAGTGGGAGTGAAAAAAGCGACCATGCACGCCGATTGGCATGTTCCAAATGCTGTATTACACGTTACAATAGCGGCAGGAGTTCCCACACCCGCAGTCACCGTTCCGAAAACAGCTCCGGCTGCAGCGTAGCAGGCAACAACAACCGAAGCACACCCGGCGTAGCAAATACCAGCAGCTGCTGGACCTCCCTCTACCTGGCCCATAGCAATCATCGCCAACAGAAAAAATACAGTCTTCTTAAGTGACATCTTGAAAATTAGCTAAAATATCAAACACAGTTAATGTAATTTCAACAATTAACTCATAGTTGACAGCATACTTAGCTTTCAATGCAGAGCTGCAGCATGGAAATATGGAAAATAGAAATGTTACTTTCAATTTCTTTTGTTCTTGAACATGTTTAAATATTATCAATGTAAATCATAAATATTCCAAAATTGATTCTAAAATTAGAAAGTTTTATTTGTAAGATATGTTTGTACTTACCAGAGAGTCGAAAAACGTGGATTGAAAGTCACTCTTCTAGAAGGATTACTTGCAAAATTGAGTTAATGCGATGAACTGGAGAGATATGTATTATAGGTAGCTTACAAAATCTAATGATTTTTCAGTGTTTTAGGTTGGACACGGAGAAGCGCCGGGGCACTGGCTTGTTCGGTTGGACTTGTTTTTTTCGACTGAATGCATCGTTTTGATGCGCTGAGCGTAGCGTTGGTTGAGAAAAGTATTAAGTATATATAATATATACATAACATAAATACATTTACATAAAGCAATTGGATTATTACAGAGGTGGAAAATTCGTCATTTTATCTAATCTAAAATTATGGTAATTAATTTTGATTGTATATAAGTATGAAAGGAATTACTTACATGTGCATTTTGCATTTACTATGACTCATGCCTTGCAATTGTTTATCAAAACCAATATTATGCAAATTTTTATGTGGGTGTAGATTATGTGGACTACAAATATGAGTGCTTGAATTCGCTATGGTGCTTGCTGACCGCTGCTGAACATTCAGCAAAAGCATGCAGTTTTCGACAACACCAGAACTTGAAAAATTGCTATCAGTTAGCATTTTATTTCACAGACCCATCCGACCGAACGTGAACCAACTATGTTTTTATCTTGAATGAAATGGAAACTACAGAAACCATCACTAGAGATATACAAAACAGTTTCTAGCTAGCCAATCAAATCAGGGTTTCAGCCTGAAAAATAGAAATTTTACCATTGGAAGATTTACATAAAGTTAATCTGAAACTGTTTTCTGACTCAGGTCACAGTTCATCATGAAAGGATGCCTTGGGAAATCCTATTTGTGGTAGGCCACCCGTTATACCCAGTTCGCATGAAATGTAGACAATGAAACTTTTACCACTAAAAGTCCATAGTCTTATGTACCCATAACTGGAGTATTACATGCGGGCTGAGCTTAATTACCGAAAAAATTGCGTTGAAAGTATACACCTTTCCCCATAAGAATAACATTGAAATATAATATAAGTTAACTCTAACATTTCTGGTTAACTTCTTTCTTCCCCAATGGTCAGGTCAATGGTTAACAGTAAATCAATAGTCAATAGTTCATAGTTGTCACAAATCACAAAATGCTCACCTGCGCTTGCGGTAAAAGTGCAGATTTCTTGTGTCCTGCTAAAAGCATTTTGATGCCACCGATATTTTGAACAATTTGGATTATCAGCTTCGACTTTAAGACTGGATATTTTTGAAATACTTCAAACTCATGTGAACTCCAACTTTCTCACCAGTAATACCTATTGCAACACAAGCAAAAATTCAAATTAAGACTAAATAATTAAATAAAAATAGGTTAATAATGTAATAATAATAATATATATAATATATAATAACGGCTGAATTTAGGCAGCCGCATCTTGTTGGGCCAATTAACCCCGTTGCCCCAAGTTTAGCCATTTAACCTATTATTTTCTCCATCTGCCTCCCGTCACTATTTTTGCCTCTTTTTTGACCTAAAAATAGTGAAGGAAGCCAACAGGTGACAGGGGCAATATATTAAAGTAATCCGTAATACATAATAGATTAAGTGGCTAAACTTACGGCAAATGAGGCAACGAGATCCCGCTGCCTAAATTCAGCCTATAATAATGAATAACAATAAATAATAAAAATAATAATATAATAAGAAAAAAATTGAATAAACTCAAACTCATTCGTTGATATTTATTTTTTTAAATTTGATTGACTTACAATTCATAATACAATCCAAACGATTGTGTTCGTATTCGTTCATGGCGCCCATCTTCAATGTCTTGCCTGTTATGTCATATGTGGTCACTATCAACTATTGACTTTATGGCCAAAATCTGAGCCAATGAATGGTCTGTAGTCAACCTGTGACCGTAAATAAATAAAAAAAAAACAGATTTTTCTAATAGTCGATGAAAAAGTCGATGAAGCGAGAGCGTGAAATCGATGTTCCATCCAAGAAGTTGCCACGCGGCCATCAAAGTTGGCTACTGCAATGGGATACACAATCACAGCAAGACACGACCACAACACATTGCAAAGCCGTCGTTTAACGTTTTGGTCAAGGTAGAAAAAGCTTAGATGGCGGAAGGAGCTAAGCTCTGAAAGTAGCTTATCCTACTAATGTTAAATCGCTATAACCGTAACTGTAGCACCGCACCTCGTTGTACACAAGGCAACTTGATGAGTGCACAACATCTGGGGTATTGCGCCCACGCACAGATAAAGGGATAGAAGTAGACAGTAGAGCGAGAGGTAATTCCTGGGTACCCTACTTCAGGCGAGGTAAAGTACTAAAAGATCCGAATTGAGTAAAGTGAAAACTGCATTGGGAGCGTAGTCGTAGTAGGGTTAGGGTATTTGACAAAATATTGGCCCAAGTATGTTTTGAGTTTTAGGATTCATTATCACTTCTCTCTCACTGCTCCACCCCACTATGTTTAGTGGCCGTGAGTTTTTGGTATTCAGTATATTTTTAGAGTCAAAATATGAAATCAATTTTAAACATTTTGGAATTAGAAGCAGCTTAGATTAGAAATTGTTTACAAAATTTTCTGGGCACAAAAAAAATTAATGACCGTTATATATACACTCGAGGTTTATTAAAACTGGACGAAAAAAATGCTGCGCCCCAGGCTCCATGTTAAACTAGGCTAAAATGAGGCGCAGCATTTTTTTTCGTCCAATTATTTTATACCTGTACTATACATATACTAGTAGCCCCAGCATGAGTGACTCGATTTCGAAAGATAGGCATCCAGCATAATCATGTGTATTGGTTTATTTCGAAATACTTTCAACCCGTGGCGGCGTTATTGTTATGCGTTTGCGCATTGCAACAAAAAGCCGCAAAGTCCAAGAGACATGAATACATGGAACATAAGAATAAACATTTTTATTATATACTGATGATATTATCTTCTGATTATTATGCACTCTAATAGAAATTGTACAAGTTCCTATAATTATTGTTCTCATCACTTCTCACCATTCGGCATTTATTCTAGCCTCAAAGTTTTTTAATCTTTATGAAGAATATTTAAGTAATTTTGGAATCATTTCTGCTGCACGTATCTGCTCCATTTTTAGATATAGCTTACCCGAAAAAGTAAGTTTATAAAACTGCACAGTCGCTCTTCATTGACGAATTTGGACTAAAAACTGTACAAAGACGTTGTTTATAAAACATTGACGAACCTCAGTGATTCTGGATTAAGTCGGTTAGCCGGATGTTGGGTTTTTGTGGCCCCTGTACTTGCGTGGGCTTATAATCTGTAACGGCTTGAGCGGTGAGGTTTTGGAAAATTGTGAAAATAATGTTTTCAAAATTAAACACCATAGTTACCAAGGGGTTAATAAAACCCATTTTAATACGCTATGCACGTACCTTCAAAGCAAAAAGTCAAAATGTGCATACTCACTTCCTCTAAACCACCGAAATAATATGAGTTGTTTCATATTAGTCAACAACTGTCAGCAATTGCGTTAAAACATACAGATTTGTACAATACCTACCTATGTTATATCTCTATGCGTGAAAATTGTTGTGTTCTGTGGCAAGTGGTAGAAATATTGTAATGCGCGCGCATGCTGCATGGAATGGAGTAGTTTAGTGAGTGTGTGTGTAGCGAGATTCAGTTTTCTGTTCGTTGATTGCTTGTTTTTCTTTGTTCAGTTGCAATCTTAGTGATGGTGTAGTGTTCGCATTTTGTTCGTTTTCATCATTCTACGTTTCGTGTCGATCAGTTATCAGTGGGGCTAGTTAGTAGTTGGATTGGTTGTTTTCAATCTTCATCCTAGAATAATTCGATCTTGATAAAATAATAATTTGTTACGTTGTTCGTCTCACCTGCCCTGACTGAATAAAGACCGAATTGACTAATGATGTTTGCCTAACATTGCCTAATCATTGATCATCGAAAATTAAACACTAGTAAAGGTCAAAGGTAAGAAACATAGCATATTACAATGCATAAAATTTAAAACAAAAAAATCGGCCATAACTTTTGTAATTGGAACTTTCCATTTTTACAATCTTACAAACAAGGTTTACCATTCCTACGTTTCAACATTCAACTCTGACAAACAGCAAACATTTTTATGTGTAGAATATATATATGATAGCAACTAGATTAGATTTTATGACTGCTGAAATGTAATTTTACTTGTGATCTATTTTATTTCAGTTTGAGTTACAGCTGAAGAAAACGACTGTGAGCACTGTTGAAATTCCAACATAACCAGAAATATTTTCTTAGTATTTTGTAGCCGCTCTCCTCCAGAATCTATCTATATTCTAATCGGGTAACACAATATTAAATACCATAATATATATTCGGTGCTTAAATTTTTCTCCTGCATGCTCCTGACTAGTCCTGACTCCTGACACCTGAATGTTGTTGCCACTGGGCTTGAGAGAAATGCACTACCACGCCACCGCTTGGTACGGGAAAGAAATCCGAAATTTCCAGAAAGGAAGAAAGTCTTCCCGGGAAGGAAAATATTTTTTGTGATTTATTTCCTGAAAAAACTGTTTTTTCAGGAAAAATGTCAATTCCTCCCAGGGAGAATTTCTTCCCGGAAACTCCGAGTTTCCTATTTCCCTTCCCACGGTGGAACTTTTTCTGTAAAGGTATGACGAATGAATGGATGAAGACTGAAGAAAAAAACAAGTGAAATTTTTCGTAAGGCCTATTTCTCTCGTTGAATTCGGATGCCTAAGGATAAATAAATTCAACTTTTAAAAAAGGAGAATCGCAAGTTTTTGCTGCATGAAAAGTTTTATTTCTATGTTTATGTTTATGTTGAATAACAAAATAAATGGTTGAATGTAGGCAGCAAGCGGATTTCGTTTCCTCCGGTTTCTTCCGTTTCCCAGTCCCAGCTCCAATTCTTAGATGCCACATAACCTATTATATAATAAAATATTGCCCCCCGTCACTATTTTTTCCACTTTTCTGACCTAACTTAATAAAAAATTAACTGTTTTTTGTTGATGCCTAACAAGTAATGTTTATTTTTTATTAGGTTAGGTCAGAAAAATACAAAAATAGTGATGGGAGGCAACGGATGTTAGGGTACTTCAATAAGTTTGGAGGAAACGAATAGTAGGTTATGTAGAGCTACTTTGAGGAAACAGGATTGGAGGAAACGGATAAAACGAGATCCCGCTGCATAATTTCAGCCTATAATAAATACGAAATTATATGTTGCTAAAATCAACATGTCCGGTTTAGCTGCACTACGATTGTTTCTTGCATTAGTAGTCGTGGTATTTAGCAGTCGTCAATTCACTCATTCATCTTTTTTGAAACGGAGAAGTTTTTCCTTCCTGAAAATTGTGAAGGCTTTTATCCCGGTAGCGGGAAGAAAGCATTTTTCTCAGGCTTGGTTGTAACTTGCAACGGCGAAATAGTAATAATTTTATCTATTGGTATTACTTCACCATTCAGGTGAGTGGAACGTAATGGACGGGCATCAACAAGGACGACCCTTAGCTAGGGGTAGAGCTCGAGGATTGCCAACGAATCCGCAAGAAGCCACCCCATTCTATCGAAGGCGAGGGATTGGAGTTCGTCAAGGCGCCACTACACCGCCGCCCGATCAACGGGAGACTGAAGACAATATGGCTGACCCAGACGTAGGTAGTGGTCGAGTTGCTGCTGAAGTCATGATGCAGGAGGAAGCTAATATTGTGAGTGGCAGTCCCCTCAGCTCCAACGGTAATGGCAACGGGAAAAACGGAAATAATAGCAGCAGTGGGAATGGAGACAATGGTTCAAATGGATCCAACGGTTCGTCTGATGGAAATGGAAAAGGTGACCGAGAACATTCTCCTAAAGACGACTGCAGTGTCGGGGATGATTCGGAATCGTCTACATCATCGGCTCGTGCGGACGAAAGTACTAACAGACGTGGAAATGGCAGAGGCATCCGCCCAGACATCCTGGATTATGTGATTACTCGATGTGCCGACCTGGCCACCAAGCAAGGATCCTCTGGTACATCTATTCGTTTGGTCGCAAACTATTTTCAATTGCAGCACAAAAAGAATTGGACATTGCAACAGTACAGGGTGGACACCAAACCCGAAGAAGACCAAACCCGAGTTCGAAAGCACCTTGTGGGTCAGCACCGAGACAACCTTCCAGCGTACATTTTTGATGGGACTGTTTTGATTACCTACGGACCTCTAAATCCAGAGCCTCTGCTTCTTAACTCAGAAAATAATGGAACAAACTATGTAGTGGAGATTCGTTTTGTCAAGGAATTTGTGTCGGGGGATCCAATGACTTTCCAATTTTACAACTTGGTGGTTCGAAAAGCGCTGCAGACTCTTAACTTTGATCTTTTGGGCAGACATTATTATGACAAAGAACAGAGCATCACCATGCCAAGTTGGCGGCTGGAGTTGTGGCCAGGATTTATGACGTCCATCCGGCGCTGCGAAGACGATGTCCTATTAAATGCCGAAGTCACGCACAAAATGATTCGCACAGATAACGTCTTGCACCTCATGGAGGATATCCGGAGAGCAGGAGTCGATGTCAAAGCCAAAATTTCTTGTGGGGCGCATAGTGATGACGAAGTACAACCGGAAGACGTACCGTATAGATGGGATAGATTGGGACCGAAAAGCGGACGGTGCCTTTGAAAAGAAAAAGGGTGATACGACTGAACAAATCACCTTCAAGGAATACTATCGTCAGAAATACGATATCAACCTTACTGAACGGAACCAGCCGATGCTTATCTCTATGCCTCGTCAGCGTACATTGCATGACCGCCGAGGAGATCAAGGCCCGATTCTTCTCGTTCCTGAACTCTGCTATATAACTGGACTAGACGAAGACCAGAGGGCTAATTTCCAGTTAATGAAGGATATGTCACAGCATCTACATATGGCACCCGTCCGACGTGCCACTACTTTACTTAAGTTTATTAACAGAATACGGAGTAACCAGCAGGTAAATTATTTATTGCTAAACTTTTAAATTACATTATGTGTAACGAAAAAGGTTGTAATGGTAAGATCGGTAATTGTCTTTTTATTACATTTTTTAGATCCAAGCCGACATGGAAAAATGGGGAGTTCGATTCAATGACAGTTTGGCCCAAGTTACTGGTAGAGTCCTTCCCAGTGAAAGATTAATGTTCGGCGAGGGCAGGGAGCAAGAAGCTAAAGCAGACTGGTCAATGGCATTCCGATGTAAGTTTTGGCTTTTTATGAAACTTCGCATACTAATAATTGCCTAATTAAAGTACGGTTTAATTATGATAATTATTTGATTTTTTATCTGTAGCTCAGAAAATGTTCTCCACACCAGAACTAGGAACTTGGTGCATGATTGTCCCCGCGCGTTCGGACAGAGGAATAGACAACCTTATACAGACAATGAAACGCGTTAGTGGGCCTCTGGGTTATCGCATCAACGATCCTCAAGTGTAATAATTCATACTAATATTGATCTTATTAATGTAATGTTATAATTTTTTAGGTAGCACTAAATTAAATTTTGTGTTATTTTAGAATTCGAATTCCCACTGATCTACCGAAGTCCTACACCGAGGCCATTGATAACATCATGAATAAGCACAGGGAGAAAATGCAAATGATTTTTGCCATTCTTGGACACGCAAGAATTGAACTTTATTCAACCATTAAGAGACGCATCAGTATTGACTACGGAGGTCAGTTTTCATTTGATAATTTTTGATATTTATAACTAAATATTGTCATGGTATTTAGCGAGTTTTATCATTTTATAAAGTTAACTTGTCCTTCTGTTGCTTGTAGTTCCTTCACAGTGCTTTTTGGCCAAAAATGTTGGAAATAAAGGATTGATGTCTATCGCGACCAAGGTCGTTATCCAGATGTGTGCCAAGCAAGGAGGAGAACCATGGAGTGTCCCTAATCCTCTTCAGGTATATAATGAGACTACGTGCCCTAAAATATTAGAAATTGAGTACACTTGTTAGTTATCTAATTATGTGTAAAAGCAAACATATGCATTGAAGTCATCCGTAGAAGTGAGTAATGATTTTATATCAACATATTTTGTGTAGAAGGTAATGGTGGTAGGATTCGACGTTTACCATAGTGCGGGTAGAAAGGATAGAAGTGTGGGTGCGATGGCGTGCACTTTCTCAAACTCTTTGGCTCGTTACTTCAGTACAATCTCGTTCTTCTCCACTCAAGATGAATTAGCGGAAAACATCGGAATGGATATTCTCAGTGAGTCGTTATCATCCACAATTTAGATTTTACATCATCCATTGACTCAAAATAATAAAGTTTATTTTTATTTCAGAGTGTCTCAATGCCTATAAAACGGTAAATGGCTATTTACCTTCTATAGAATTATGTTTTATAGAGACGGCGTTGGCGAAGGCCAACTGAACTACGTTTTCAGCTCTGAGCTGGAACAAATGAAGGTGAATACGTTTTGTTTGTTTAATAGACGTTTTTTAATTTATTTTTCTGGAAAAATATTTAATATAATATAATTTTTGATTCATTCACTTTTAGAACATCATAGAAAAAGTCTACACGACTGCAGGAGTTCAAATTCCCAAGCTCACTTTCATTGTTGTGAACAAACGAATCAACACGCGACTTTTTTCAGAAAATCGGGGAGCTCACGACAATCCTCCTCCCGGAACTGTAGTAGACCAAGTTATTACTCTACCGGAAAGGTAAAGATGGACTGAAATTGATAATAACTATTAAATGTTTAGTAAATATAATTGAGCTCACTTTTTTGCTGATGGGATTTATTTTATTTGTCGTAGATATGATTTCTTTTTGGTTTCTCAATCCGTTCGTCAAGGAACAGTGAGCCCCTGCTCATACAACGTGTTATATGATTCAAGCAAACTGCCAGCGGATAAGATCCAACTATTTACTTTTAAGTTGTGTCATTTGTACTTCAATTGGAGCGGAACTGTCGGAGTCCCATCCCCTTGTCAATATGCACACAAATTGGCTTATTTGACCGGACTGGCTCTTGGATCTGGAGCACATAAGAATCTGCAGTTTCTTCTTCATTATTTATAAACAACAAGAATTCGTCTTCGTCATGGAATGGACAGGCAATGATTCTCGTTCTTGCCCAAAGTGGGCAGCCCAATTTACTAAATCAAACTAATTTGACAGTTTCAATTCATGAATAGCCTAGCTAATTAATTATATCATAATTAATAATATTACATAATTTAATTGAGATTACTTATAATATAGTTCAGAATTTAAACTGTTTGGCTGAACTTGCTTTATGAATTTTTATGAATTTGTTGTTTAATTGCCATTAATTAATTAAGTCTCTATCAGTATTTTCCCATTCACTACAAAAAGGGAATTGGCTCAAAAATGAATTGAAGGAATGTTTAGTTAAGATAAAATGACAGTGAACATTTAGTTTAGATTAATTGATAGGGAATATTTAGTTTAAGTTGAATTGACTTTTGATTTTAAGGTGACTTGACTTTAGATATTTGGTTAAGGCGAATTGATTATTGATTACTTCCTTTTGTAAATTTGATTAAACGGATTAAAGATGAATTGACTTTTGGAATAATAATTTATTTCATACACTGTTGATATATTAGGGAGATATAATTTGTCTCGGTTATCAATCGGTGAACATATAGTATTAACCTAGAATAAGTTACCTAGTTGTTATTGCTGCATATAATAAGTTTGCCATCAAACATTATATCTTTTATAGCCTTACAAAGGTTGTAACTTATAATTAACTTCTTATCGTAAGGTTTTTTATTTACGCAATAAATACTGTTACATTGAAATGTTATTTACCAGGGTTTTATCTTTCCAATTTCCCCTAAATCTTAAGAAAATAGGATTTTTTCGGTCAAAATAATTTTCGCGCAGTATTTTTGGTCTCTCCCCTTGGTAAAATTCCTGGAGCTATAAAATGCCTGTCTACCATCATTATTTGAATTTTCATTGATGAATTAGGCAGGCTTTAATTAGAATTTAAATTAATTGCTTTGCATAATATTGCGTGCTCAAATATTGTCAACCGTTATAGAATTTACTAGGCCCCCAACCAGTAGTATTGATGAATTTCAAAATGATGAGGCATACTAGCATTGTTTTGTATCGAAATAAGCTTATGTTCACTCATATTGGACTTTGTTTTATGAAAAATGTACTGTATACACATAATATGTGCATTGAAACTATTTGCAACAAAAAGCCACATTGTCCATGGCATAAATAAATATATACTCTCGAGGTTTATTAAAACTGGACGAAAAAAATGCTGTGCCCCAGGCTCCATGTTAAACTAGGCTAAAATGAGGCGCAGCATTTTTTTCGTCTAATTATTAAATGACAGTACTATAGATACATGACAGATACATGACATACATACATGCGACATAGGAAGAAATCATAGTTTATTAATATAATTTTAAAATAGCAAATCTTAAATGTGTCAAATGTTGTATGCTGTGCTGAGATTTTAAAAGTTTATAAATTTTATACATTTTACCCGCAAATCCCCTATTAGTGGGTTAATTTCCTTTTTTCATTTATATTATTACGAGATAGCCGGTAGCTGTGACTTGGCCAAGTGGGCGCATCCGGGAATGTGTAAAGAATTCTGACCACTCTGATGGTCGACTGACAATCAGGTTATATCGACGTGAATGAATATAAATGAATTTTATAAATAAATAATTACATTAGAATGTGTGCGCAAATGAGACTGAATGAAAGAGAGCACAGAATAGTTGAAGAGCAAATATTTATTTGACCAAAGCTTTGTCCCTTGGTAGGACTTCGGAATAAGTCAGATTTTATGAATGCATGATTTTATATATGATTTGTGTCTGTCTGTGCATTGTATCTGTGGATTTAGGAAAAGGACACTGGTAAGTTATATGGTGGGTTGTCATAGGTATAAGGAATAGGCTAAGATTGTGCATATTAATTGGGGATAAGTAGGTAGGTAGATGACAAGGGTACATGAAGATAGTTTACGATAAGGACGAGAGAATGGAGATAAGCTACAGACCTTCCTGCACCACGAAGCAAGAATAGCAAATAGTTAATACAAAGTAATGAATAAACGTCGTAAACGCAAAATAATGCATTTGTAGCCCTACGCATATGAAGTTATATTTATTACATTTACAGCTAAAATATGTAGACAAACATTGCTTAATAATATAAAATAGTACTAAATTGATTATTTAACATGTCAAAATGCAAAAAAATTATTGTACATTTTTGCATTTATTGTCCAAAGTGAACTTTCACACATTTACACCACAATCACCACAATTAAGGTTCGTCATTCCTGCCTGTCTCTAACAATGGCGTTTGTCATTTTATAACACTGGTGGAGCACACATGTCCTTTCTCCTTATAACATTTATTTGATGCGGCGTTATAATTTTTATATTGCTTCAGCAGAGAACGAGATTTTTTCGATCGTTTTTAATGATCAACTTCAAATCTTAAATGAACATTCATAATTCAATGTATCCATGATCATTGTGTTCTTCCGAATATATTATGGTAAGCAAATATTTAATAATAAGCACCTCATTATAGTCATATTACAGCAGTACTAAAGTTAACTATGGCAATCAAAAAATTAATTAAAAATTCGTAAAAGAAGTTTACAAGATAAGCCATGGATATGAGCGAATTTAGTAGCAGTATATTTAAATATTTTAGTGACAAAGATGACTTGGCTGCTAATGAATAAGAATTCTACATAGTCGCAGATTCTCCACATGATGATGAGTTATAAATAACACGTGTATAATGTGTAATCCTCTGTAGTAGTAAATATAATACGTTTTTCAGTGAAAACCGACGCTTAAGAATAGCGAAACGGACTTTGAGATTCATTTATTTCTAGAAAATGTAGCAAGGAGCAGTATAATTTTAAGTAGGAGTGAGGGGGACGCAGAGAATTGTGAATTGCATGGATGTTTTGTTAGGCTGGCAAAGTTGGCATGGCATAGTAGAGATGAGTGGAAAGTCCCTTTCAGAGCAAGCTACTACTGGTTGGGTTAGAAGGGAAGAGCCCCGCCGGTTTGGTCTGTCTGTCTCAATAATAAACTCGGTTTTCATTCCTGAACTCACTCACTTGTTCTCCTCGTCTCGTCTCGTTCGGAGGGTATCCTGCGAAGTTCTTAGCTCTACCACTATTTTCACATGTACTTGTACCAACACAACTTACTACAAGCACGCATTTTCGCCAATTCTATTCTGCACTTTTAATCTCCACTAAAATATCATTTTCCACGCCACCGTAGTGAAAAGCATTGAAATTCTCGATTATTATAATAAGCTCATGGAATTATTCTAACATTTTATACCTCAAGACTTCGTATCTTTGCTTCCATATCTACCAATCGTCTTTACAGTGACATATCTCTACGAACTGTACCAGAATAATCACAGCACGTTATTTACATTATAAAAAGAACTTTTTTAAAACTGATTTGTCAGTTTGAATGTCGATTGGAAAGCAAACATTAAGAAGGTTTGTAAAAGCACGGAAGTAAACTGTATCATTCTTATCTAGCTATCTATACTGAACTTTGAGCTTCTCAGCTTATTAAGTTGCCCCCGTTCTGAAATACGTCGGTTTATACCTACTTACTTTAACTTCAGTTCGTTCACTTATACCGTATTGAACTTATACACAAAATCAGAATCTGTCTATATTTGTCTTTGGCATTATAAAATAGATGGGACCTACTTATAAATACGTGGCAGACTAGCTTAAAACAAATCGTCGCTACTACCGAATTGCATCAGAGTATATGTACTATCTACCTATAGATTCTAACGTATACATACGAGGAATCTTATCTTCTTGATTTAGTTGTACACATTTCACTATCAAGGAAAGAACACACAATAAACAAAAAGAAACTGATAAAAAAATTCTAAGTTTTGGTTTTAGCACAGCTGAATCTTTCGTTGCATTCACTTAAAAATCCAATCGGTTGAATTCAGTGACGCTCCGTTTTGTGAGAGGAGCAACTCTGTAAACTCTGCATACGTATCTTGGACTTCGAAGTCTAAACATCAAAACCGTTACATACTTCCTACACAGCATCATCGCGGAAATATTTTCTTGCTCTGCCATTAAAACTTTCGGAACTTCTTAACGACGCAAAAACTTCGAAATAATTCCAACTTTATTCTCATAATACAAATTATAACATGCCACATAAGAATAATACCGTGAGATCTGAGCCTGCATCCGTCAAAATGACAAACGGTAGCAGCAGTACGAACGGCAGTACCCCTGCTCTGGAGACGACGATGAAAACTCCGCCGACAAAAACAAAAATAAAACCGAATGGTTTGGCCAAGGATTTCCAATCTAAAAATGGCCACACCAACCACACTTCGGAGGAAGTCATCCATAAAAATGGGAGCGAAGGAGAATGTCAAGTCAATGGTGTCGCCAATGGCCATTCGTACCAACACCGTAATTCTCATCAACAACTCAGAGATCATTACCAACAGAATTATCCTCATTTGGAAAATGGGGATAGCTACACCAATGGAAATGGTATCAGCAATGGGAATGGTGTCAGCAATGGACATTCAAATCATCAAAATGGTTCAGGGAACAATATTCTCAATGGGAATGACCACAATCATGCCAAATCCTCGGTAAACTATCAATACCAGAACGGATTTCATTACAATTACGATTGCGACGTCAATCGCCCAAAGAAAATCTACAAGGTCGTCTTAACTGGAGGTATGTTCATTATTTCTTTACTTGAGGCATTAGGCGAATTATTATTGAGATTCATGGCTCGTGATACCTGCACGGCTTTTAAAAGCGTGAGGGCACCGGAGACGACATGCTTATACACAGGATTGAAAATGCGCATTTGTTTAGAAAATTAGCTCATTCGTTGACAACACCTTGCAATACAATCTAAACACTTAACATCGCAATACAGATTTCACATTTACAAAAAAGCGGAAGCGAATAATAGTCATTGAGGATTCTTTTGAAGCATATTCGGATTGATACCTGCACACATTTTTAATGCCCATAAATAATAAATTTTGATTGCAATACATGACTGACCCTCTTTTAATAATCACCTAATTTCTCAAGAATGCACTTTATACGCGTCTAGAGTTTTTGTAAGCCTATATACCGACTTAAAGTTAAAAAAAACTTTTAGAGATGTAATTTAAGGGAGTTTCTATTAAATGTTACATAATCTTTGGCACCTTGATGGCGTACCCTTCTGAGTTGAAGGCATTTGCATTTGCAAGTGACAGGGAGTAGATGGTTATAAACCAAGTATATAGTACTTTTTTGTTACATTCTGCCCTATTACTTGATGCTCATAGGCACTTATGTGTACTCTTAGTTTCGCTTTTCATTTTTATAGCTCATTGCTCCGGTTAGATAAGAATTAGCAGACCGAGATACTCTAATGCCGTAGGCACTGGGTCACTATTATAGATATCCATTATTTAGACAGTCTTTGTTCCACATGGTTCGTTAGATACGCAAAATTTCAATCACTGACAGCCGTCAGAACCCCGAATTATTCTAAGAAATGAAAGTCATTAGAAAATAGTACAAATCTCACAGTGCAAGGTTTGATATCTAGTAAAGTTAATCTTAATTATGACGATAACGACAATTGTAATTAATAGGAAGATATAATTGAAAAGATTAATAATTTCCAGTAGAAATAGAACTATCTGAGCTATCTACCTACACCTAAATGTCAAAACGCTGATAAGAAAATACTGAGGGCATTGTAATACATATTCATGAAAGCATGCAGTAGGCAGCACGACAGTGCAGTAGCTATTGCATTAGTACCTACTATATGTTCATGCAAAGAAGATTCTATGGACTCATCATTTCAATACTAATTTTCAAAACCCTATAATGTAAAAAAGTTTGATAATAGTCAATGTTCCTGAATGTTTGATTGATTCGTGCCCCACCCCTACTATTTTGTGTTACGGATTGAAAATGGTCAAAAGATCACCAATAAAAGTAATTGGCCAGGATATATATAGTCAGTAGAATGAAGTTAAAATAACCAGTTCAAAGCAGTTTGCAAAGCGTATCGCCTACTAAAGCTAGTTGATGGTATTCAGTCTGAGCTTTTACTATGCAAAAAGGATTATTATTCAAATGCAAAATAATTTGCTTAGCATTTGTGTACAGTATATAACTACGTATGTACAACATGCAAGTCATTCATAGGGTCGTAAAAATTCGTGTCGTGATGTCTCATCATACCATGACTCTGAAGCATAATTTTAGTTTTTGGAACAATTCCTACCTAAAAGCATTGAATTTTTGGATCATTCAACGAGAAAAGATTAAAATACTTGGAGGTTCTCCAGATGTGGTAGTAGGAAATAAAGACATCAGAGTACTTATTATAATTACATCCATTGTACTCTCTATCTAGAGCTCCGTCATGCCTATTTACCTATAAATATAATGTCAATAGGTTAATGCATATTCTTTCGAATAAACGTATCACTATCACACACTACTTACTTATAAATTATACACATTACCACGCTAATGTGGGCTATTCAATTATTCTTGAAGTTTATGAATTGATAATCTTAGCATCGACAATACCAATGGCACTTCGTCATGAAATGCTAAAATCAAAAAATAAATTGAAAACATAGATTAGACCAATTCTTGTACTTTTATCTTCATGAGAATTAAATTCTTAATAATAATTTAAGGAAATCTTTCTATTAGTAAGCAGTTATTGGTAGAAAGTACTCCACTTTGGCATCGTATTGCAATAATGGTTTCACCAGGGTTAACAAACTTCCAGGGAGGGATTTCTGCCACGCCCTGTTGCACTGCCACGGAAAAATTTAAGCACGGATCTTGATTAAAATTATTGACCCTCACGCATGTGACCATCCAATGTTCACATAGTGCTAACAAGCCGTGCAGTGCATTATGGCTATAATTTTTAATTATGTGTACTGGCTAGACACATTATAATATCCATCCTATGTGTTTGGACCTCTTGAATGAAATATTAACTGCATTATATCATAAAGGGATCAAGTAACTATAGTGAAACTAAAACTATCGACACAATGGAGCCATACCAATTTTTAACATTGCCACAGGCTCAAGGTTATTATTTTATTGATTCATTACACTTGGATTTATGGTATGGAACAATGCATGCTAATTCTATTATCCTATGCTAACTAGTATGCATAATTATAGTTAGTACGTGATAAAATCAGGCAATGCAAACCACTAAGTGAATGCTGAAGAACTTCATTAACAGCTTCCCCTCAATTAAGTGTAGTATTATTGGAAGGTATTCAGCATATCATATTGTTCCATCAGTACCCATACAGCCTACAATTGGTGGCCAATAAAATCACTAGTAAGCACTAGTTTCATTCAGTTCCAGACAACAGAAACTACTCACAGCTAACAATAAGGTTAAAAATTAAGCGTCTCACAATCTGATTAACAGGCCAAAAAATCTTAACTATAGGTCCCAAGACATTTAAATTTTCATGAAGGACACCATTGTGTCTAATAGAGAATACTTAAATGGAACAAAGGAAAATTACAAGCTAGAATCCAATAAAAATGGAGTTCATGACATTTGGGGCGATGGGTTAAGGTTCGCTCTTATTCTAAATTAGACGGAAATCCAACGCATCTATACTAATTACTGGAAATTTAGCCTGTCTACCTCCAAACATATGCACTTCAGAAAGATAAATCGATAGCATTTCCTTTTATTCACATTCAGTTCATGTTCCCATGCTTGTCCAGGAAGATAGTCATTATTTTCAGAAGCGCAGAGTAGAGTATGTATGAGATTGTAGAAATTATTAATGATAACAGTTTCCCAGTGTTGACTTTTCGAGATGATTTCGCAAAGATGTTTTCGGGAAACACATTAATAACACTAAATGTGGATTTGTATGATACAAAGAATGTTAGTTCGGGAAAAACAATTTATTTGAGTCGTTTCCTAGTACCATAGCCGAAATATGATTCCACAGAAATTGTATACTTATAGATGAAACCTGGACGTAATAAATCATTAAGTAATGACTTCGGAAAACTAATGTAACTTACAACTTCGATACAATTACTACTACTTGGTAATTGCAAACAATCGAGTAACTCTACAATATGTTTCTTCCAATACATACATAGTAATCTTCGAGTACAGACAATGCTGCTATCAAATCTTCATCATAATATCATTATAGTTGAAGAATTATGTAGTTTCAACTGCGCATCGAAAGAGCGGAAGATACGGTAGATAGGGCAGACTCTCCGTCGCAGAAGTTGGATATTGTTGTTTACGGAAGTGCATCTTAAGTGTGTTTTTGGAGTTAGGAGTCCATTGCATCTTGGATACATGAAGTTAGCCAACAAATTGGACACGACAGCCGGCTGCAGGCTTCCTTACTCGAATTGCATCAATTCCCTTTACAGTGAATTCACACTAAGGCTCAGAAAACAACAATTTGTCGATGGCAGAATTCCATTTTATGTCTGACTCATTAAAATTTTCCCTTCTAAATAGATTTTCATCGTAAAACTGACTTGCCATAAGGAAAGTTATTCTCTTTAGTTTACACTAGACATTATGACGAACCATTTGGAATAGAATGAGTGTGCTCTAATAATGTTTGAGACATGTAACTCTCAGTTTCCTGACCTGGCACTTACGGAAGTTTAGTAGGTAAGGCAGGTATAGACTTCTTAGCTCTTAATTTATATATTCACTCAAAGACAATTTAGCCTAGTTCGCCAAGTTTCTTGATACTTAATTGAGGACATTGCCCTGTTGCTTTCTTGACACCTTTAAAATGTCAGTGGGCAAATTTGTCAAAATTCTACAGCTTCTATCCTGTAATATTAAGTTATCTGGAGAAAACTTTCCGAGAGACAAACTTCTTATTGAGTTATCTATCAACAAACAGTCCTCTGTATTTTATGGAACTTTAAGGTACAAGGAGCAGCAATGATTATTTATATTAGGTACCGTAGACTTACTAATTATATTTTACTTTGGTAGTATAACTGAGATTTCTATTTCCAGTTAGGGAACGGCGGAAGGAAATTAGATAGGGTTGAAATTGTGCTTTCGCTTACAGCTTTTGTACTTTGTTGAGGTAGTGAACTAACATTAAGGCATTCCAAACAGCATGTAAATTTAGATCATTTTTGTGTTAAGTAGTCTAATACTAATATAAACCGAACGTTGTCTGTTCTGAGTGACTTGTGTCTTCTGCCATTGGCTGACGAATTGTGACGATGTACACGTTGCAGTTTGGCAGTGAGAGTTACTGCTTGTCAAGCTTTAATTAAGTAGCAATCTGTGAAGCTATACAGCCTCCATGTTATACAATTATACTACCAAGCATCTATAGTCATATAATTGTGAACAGTATAGTGATGAGACGGTTTCTAAATTTAATAATGAGGTTGAGTTTTCTTTATTTCTTGGCGTATTTAAACCTTG
Organism: Tomocerus qinae; assembly: GCA_020055645.1. Lineage (NCBI taxonomy): Eukaryota > Metazoa > Arthropoda > Collembola > Entomobryomorpha > Tomoceridae > Tomocerus > Tomocerus qinae. The sequence continues at coordinate 37,207,025 of CM034548.1, read as the reverse complement.
ATGTGTATCCATGTAAAGAAAATTCTACAATGTTTGGATGCTTTGAAATACTTTTCAGTTATAAAATTTCTATGAAGGAAACAGTAATTCTCTATTACATATATTAAAATGTATCATATTTCACTCTTGTCGCTCTTGGCAACAGAATTTAAAAATTCAGTTGAGTTTTTAACCAAAAGTCCCAAAAATAAATCTTTATCGCTAAAGTGCATGACTAACAGCGATGATTTGCTTCATACGTAATTCTTAATCATCCTACCGATAAGCACAAACTGTGCCTGTCTATCAGTGTCATGCATATTCTTATTTCAAACAACAATGTATTGTCTGTGCTAATTCTGCGTTCTTTTTTAGTTGAATTTATAGGCTTTTCTTATTATCTTTATCATACAAAAGCAGGCAACAATTTCAATTTCTAATGGAAAGAACTTAAAATAGAGAACCATGTGATTTTGATGGCGTATAATTGATCAACAAAGAAAATGACGTAAGTACTGATGGCGTCTTAGCAGATAATTATATGGAGCCAATTCAAATCTGCTACGGACTTGTGCTGTTTCGTTCCCTGATTCAGGCTTTGAAGTGGGCAATGTAACTACTTGAGATCTCTTGAGATCTACTTGACATCTCTTTTCTACTCCAGACTTTATAAGATGCTATCTTAATGCATTTGATTAAAATCGATAGATAAATTAAGGAACGATTTTCCATTAAAATAACCTGAGGAATACTCAAGTCCTTGTTCCTCTTGACTGATAACTACTATAGGGGCAAAAGCATATTGTCTATTTCTGTGCCCAACCACATGTAAAATTTATCGTGTTTGACATTTATATAGGGAAATATGTATATTATATTTAATATTGTAGAATGATTTGCACTTTCAAACAATGTTCACTAATTGCCCATAGCAAAATATTTATTGGCTCGTTTCCAACTCCAAGTAGTCTCTAAACGGAGCATGAATTTAGTGGGAAACTAACAAAGCACTAACTACATAAGTTTTCGGTGTATTAATCTAGAATAACTAGGTCTTAAAAGCTATGGAAGGTTGATAAATTCTTGAACTTGCTGCGTAAGCATTACGATTTCAATTATATTATGTGTCTGGCGTCATTACTAGATGTTTTTATTACCATAGGTACTGAAAATAATTGAAAGAAATACTAGATGTACTACTATCAAATTCCAATTGTAAGGATTTGATTACTGATTGCGTCAGTAGCCCAACGCATTCATTATTGTCAGCTGAAGAAATCAGGCTGAATGTATGTATGTGTGGTACATGTCGTATTTGTTGATATAGGACAGGTCTTGAGATTGGTGCTCGACTCTGGCTGAATGGGTTCTGCCGGAAACGGATAGACTATATTTAGCATAGCATGAGAAAGAAAGGAGGGGATTTGATTTTAACGGGGTACAAAGTACAAAGTACAATAAGAAACATTACACATCACATCTAAGCATTTTTCCAAGAGCCTCGTATTGCAAATTATATTCGCTTGTAACGCAGCAAAGACTATATGCATTATCGCACGATTGTTGGGTCAAAGTCAATTGTGCACTAAAGCTTTTAGGAACAACGTTTCCCAACATCCAATCCAAGATCCCGTGCCATTTCGGCTGATATCTCCCATAGAATGACATCAGGACGCGAGGCATGATTAGAATGAACTGATGGACGAAGCATTATGGTACATCGATTTTAGATAACTTTATACGTCTAGAGACATTTCCAAAGTGTAAAGTTTGTATTCGAGATGAAGGCTACCTTCAATTTTCCAGGGCCAAGTAAACTCATGTAGCTGATAAACGAAATAATAAGATACACATCCACAATATGGCAGCCAAGAGTCAAGGGCGTTCGTTTATAATAAGATTGATTTTATATCTCTATGCCTCGAAGAAATGAAGTAAAAGCTTACAACTGATAAATGCTTTTCCCCTGATTTTCTTTCAATGTTGAGCACAAACTCAGAAAGGATCATTCGTCTTCATGATTTATTCTTTGCAATCCCATATTTTACAACAGCTTATTCTGACTCCTTTATTTGTTATTTTACCCACATACCTAGTAATATTGTATACCTCTACCTACCTAAGTGCTGCTCTTGAATCTCCAGCATTAACACATTTCAACTCCTATCAGATTCTTACATTAACACAAATGATCGAACACCAGCTGTACACTGCTTACGAATTCTGAAATTCTAGTTTCACAATACAATCTCTAAGTATAATATCCTTCCAACTGGACAAACACAATATTGAGCTCCATTTATAGTTTAATTTGGCATTCATTGGAAAGCGAAGTACAAACTCGTGTTTTCTTAAATGAACAATTTGAAACATTGCTTTTAAAACCTTAAAAGAACACTTGTGTGTAACACGTGTAGCAATAGTTATTTGAATTCGGAGTTCAAGAGACGATTAACTGATACAATGAACAATTAATTGCTTTCCATCAGTTCGGATTGCAATTATCTCATTGTAACTAAATTGTACATTCCGTATAAATAAATAGTTGAAGTTGGCATCTAAATACAAGGATTTTTTCTGCTAATATTACAATAGATGCGTTTGGATTTTAAAAGACGCCCATTTAGGTACAGCCAAATAAGTTAAAATCCCAACACAAATGTACACGTACATTTGAGCCATTGCCAACTGACATTTTGTATGTATAAGACTAAACACTTGCTATAATAATGTAAAATAGTAGTAGATATTCCTTATGTTTAGTAGACATCCCTTGCGACGTGTCATTACTAGGCAAAAGCTGCTAAACATACGTATAAATTATAACGTATATCCTAAATGTACATTTATATGACTTGCTTTTGCCACAAGACGGCCAGTTACTTCTATACTTACAGTTGTCAGAGAAAAACTGGCAAAACTCACTAGTGGTATTTTTACATTTATTCAGGGCGACATTAAATTCGGTGATATCTAAATTGACCTTAAGAAGAGTACTTACGTAAAAATCCCTTAATTTAAACACAGACTGCATTAATATTTGCGTAGCTATGCTACCTAGATATATTGGCTTTAACTTTATATATCTGTACACCAATGCATTAGTGAACATACAAGTAGATTACATATTGCACGATAATTTCGTAGAGGTATGACACATAATCAAAATTCCAACGCTAACAGTTAAGAGCTAACTGTGTGAATGCACATAATGATAAGAAAGATATGCAATACAAATAAACACAACTGTACGTCAGAATTCATTCAATGTTTGCCTAGCCATCAACTATTAATCTTTATCTGCAATAAAATGTACATGCGAGAGAAGTCAACTTTTATATCGGCCAGAGTAAATATTATTAATATAAATGAGTAAATAGTAAATATCGATTGTATTGTGTTTTTAAGGTCCTTGTGGAGGCAAAACAACTGGACAAGCAAGACTGTGTACTTTCTTTGAAAATCTGGGATGGAAAGTTTTTCGGGTTCCCGAGGCGGCTACGGTTCTTCTCGGGTAAGGAATTCCTTATCATCTATTGTGTAGTCTTCAGTCTCCTTTTGTACGTCAATCTTCCTTTCAATATATAAATTATGTAAGTTTGGTGATTCCAATGCGTAATTCTATACTACAAGGAGGGGACTAGAGATTCCTTTTATTGCAGGATGTTTTATTGATCTTTCTTGTACACCAATGGGGTTGAAAAATCCAAAGCCCAGTAAAGGAAAATCCCGTGCATTGTCTGCAATGTAAAACATTAAAATGTAGTGGCAATGTCGAATAATGAGATTGTACTATAACCTAAGCAGTTTATAACATTTTGATAGCGGTTATGAAGATATTCTTGCTGTGGAATTTCAAGAAATTAACGCAGTTGTGTCTTAGAAGTGGTTGTATGCGGCTGTAAGTAAGCGGAAGTGAATAGATAAAGCATTTTTAGTTACATAGATTTTGTGAATAATATGGTGGTTTAGCAGTTAGGTAGTTCCCTTTTGTTAGAAATAGTTTTCGAGTCAACGACATTAAAGGAGTTAATGAGTTTCCGAAATAGAGGACGTGTATTCATAGGGATACGTAGGAAATGTATTATGTATGCATTTATGTAAGTGAGAATGCCAAAAGGGCTACCTACATCTTTGCTTTATCTCTCCCCTAGTTGCTTCTTATTTTGAGTTTTAATGCCGGCTCGTAAAAGACTCAAGTTGGGAAACGGCAAGAAATAAAAAGGAAAGTTGGAAAGTGTTAATAATATATCTTCGTTCTGGTTGCACACACTTTGTGCTAATACGTATATGTAACATATGAGCACTTGCATTAAATGTACGTTATCTGTAAGTGCCACGTACTTATGTACATATGTGCCGGGTACTTGTAAAATGTGTGCAATGCACTGTGTAGTAGAATGATAAGACTTGTATGTACATATAAAATAGCAAGCAATTGCATTCAGTCCACATCTAAGCTAAATGAAATGAGAGAAATGGCACAAAAGAAAACGCCGGCATAATTTCTGTATTTTACTATATAGTAAGTGTGTGGAGGGTAACGTAAGTAGGTTGAGAAGTACCTTAGGTAACTAGAGTACATATGCGTAGGTACATAAAGGCATCCTGCCAGTTGTAATATGCAGGATTCTTGAGAGACGGAGAATCCTTATGATGGCACGATATTATCTGTTGCGAACAAGTTAATAAATCCTCTTGGCTGTGCATTATGCAGCATGCACTACCCGTCATCATCATCTACTCTCAGTTTCATCACGGCTTGTTGTTTCATACTCGAACCTCTGCGTTCCCATTTCCTCCAACAGCATTACAATAAATAAATGGAAGGAACCTGTCTGGGACTCCAAAGTTCAACGAAACTTTTGATGCTTCGCAAATAATATAAAAATAAATTCTTCCGACGCGTCAAAATAATGAGCAAATAAAATATTTCACTGTCAAATTACATTTCGGAACGGTTCCATTACAGAAAATTGTCTATTTCCGCTTTTCCTTTTTACCCGAAGAGGATGTCTACTTTACACTTCTACTTTCGAAATAATCATTGCTACATTTATTTGAATGTCCTCTAAATCCTTCGCTTTTGTCATGAAATATCTGGCACATGTTCATAACTCACAGAAATGTAAATCAATACAATAGGCAGAATCAATTTATACAATACGAACAATACGAAGCGTACATGAAATTGAATAAAACTAAAAGTCAAGTTCGCCAAAGTAGGAAACGTCTACAATATTCATAATATTTGTCAATACTTATTTCCTCTGCCCTTCACTTAACTTTAAAGGGCTTTAAACACACGAATGCAAAAGCTTGAATCTAAACAGATACCAAGCTAGTCAATTTTTCATTGAATTAAATTGAATTGTCTGTTGTTGATTTACCTATATACAAAATGAATAGGTTAGGTAGGTATATTGTATATATATATTAGGAGCAAAGCAATACCCACAAAATACTACAACTGCTATTCTATTATAAAGTGTTATTTTCTTATATAGTACTTACTATAAACTAAGAGAAAATGATAAGGAATCATAAATTGAGGGTTATGGATTTGTCAAGGCTTAGCGAAAACGATAAAACTCACATCGATGTTGCTACTACAACTAATGGGTGTTCTCTACAGAATCCGGAATATTAAAACATTCATGAGTCAATGGTAATGGCAGCATATGAAGTCTATCGTTTTCGAATACATGTGAATTATGCACTACCTAAATACTTAGTCAAACGAAGGTAAATGCTGGAACTAGGGCTTCACCCACTATGAGTTAATCCTATTCGCATTATAAGCCATTCAGTAAGTAAGTGTGGAATGTAGAACAACCCTAAGTAATATTATAATACCTACCTATGCATATATAAAAATTACAATAACTATAATAGTTGAAACCCATTTATAGTTATTTTAGTGAATAATTCAAGTCTTACACAGTGCTCTATATTATTATTTGTGACACAATTTTTTGAATTATTGATTAAATATTTCACCATATGGAAAAAGAGATTTTTTGAAGTGTAATAAAATAATACACTTTAAGTTATAATAGTAATAGTCAATATTTCTTAATGAATAGGGCAAGGGATAGTATGAGGCCCACACAATGTAAATAAGAGTTTCAAAGATGATCTCCTACCTAGAAACGCTAATGAACGCAGGGAGTAATTGGACACATGAACTACAAAATAATGTTATTCTACGAATAAGTAGAAACTGTATACTTTATATCGAAGAAGGAGATGATAATTGCTATGATTAAGTCGGTAGGACTGGCAGGAGTTGTTCACAATTGGATGACTATCAGTCCGTGAAATTGTTTTCGAAAGTTAGATAGAACAGGTAGATTAAAATGTTAGTGTCAAGAAGGGATTTTTAATTGGATAGGTACATAAAATCAGCGTGAGGAAGAAGTATCAGTTTCGTAGGGGAAGAAGTTGTTAAAACGCGACATTAGATACAGATAAGTTGAGAATGTATTGCGAAACACAATTAGTAAATTGATAGCGTACCTCAGGATGTACTCAAATGACGTCATGCAATTACATCGAAATGATAGGAAAGATACGTTTTGGAGTAGTACCTATGCAATTATTATTGAAAGTGAGTAGTTTCGTAACACTTAGCTCATTTATTTGGATGGTACCTAAACGTCTAGCACTTGGAGGAACTATGTATTACTTACAGTAATGGTATTAAGCAATTCAATTGAAGAGAGAGGGAAGTAAGAGAGATGTTCAGACATCCCTAGGTAGTAACAGGAAACTTGGTTTCAGATTCCCTCTGTCACATTATTACATTACGACATGTTTATAGAGGTAGAGTATAGTTATTGCGGACGGAGCGAGGACAAGGGAGATCACAGAAAAACTTGATATTATTACAGTCACATAATTTGTAACATTTTGGATCTTTAGGCGCATGTTACTTATAACGTACTTACTTTCAACAGCAAGTTGATCCATCCAAATCTCATTTCATAGCATGCATATTACGTGATATGTGACGACAAACAGTCGCTATAAAATGGTCAGAGTGGAAAATGAGAGCTTGTAGCCAACGAAATCCACGGTAGGAAACAGAAAAGTAGAATTCACCATTAAAGCCCTAATAAACTACATTTGCTCATATCGTTAGAATTTAGTGGAAGCTAAACTGAGAATTTCACCTTGAGCTCTCGTTCACTGTCACTGTCTTTCTGCCCTTGTCTAAACTTTTCCCTGAAAACTAGAAAATTATTCTCCCAAAATGAACGACTGCCTTCAACAATCAAAATTTATCGTACGAAGTAGGCGAGGCGTAGTAAAAGTTAAAAGTGTAACTTAGACAGACGATTTGGGTTACTGTGGTTTGCTATTTAGTATAGCATTATATTAGAGCCTAAATCATTCGTCACTATATTCAAGTCGATGAAGACTGGAACAGATTTTGTATTTTCATTTTATGTTTGTAAATTGTGTCTTGAAGGGAGCCAAAGGAAACAAACATGTGCAAATCTCATAGTTTCATATTTACATTAAACCTAAAGACCGACAAATTTGTTTTTAAATGGCTAAACCATAAAATGAATTTATATTTTAAACATGACTGTTTAATTAATGTAACGAGAATAGATTTCCATTTACAAGTTATTAAACTTTGGCAGGCTATACAAAATAAAGATGTGAGAAATGCGGAGCTGTTATAACCGATAAAACTGGAGTAGAAGCTGGTAGAACAATGTTTTCGATACAGTGAGGATGAACAAGACTGCACGTTTCCTAAATGGCGTCATTATGTCTACCTCGATTTCTACGTGGCATAAGATTAAGCTCATCCCGTAAATAGTATACGTGTCGTGTAAACGAATCTCTGTTTAGACGTGATTGCTTAGTGTCTCATTAGAACTAAGCACGCTTGGTTCAACTTTTGGCAAACATTACACAAAAATAGTGGAATGCCATTAAATTTTGAACGTTTCAAGAATGATTTCACCCATTCAGTTGCACTCTTAATTTATTTATGTGAATTATTTACATTTCATATGCTGTGTGCATTATTTCTATCATCTTATTTATCATTGTAGTATGTAAAATAGAATATAACTCAAGGAGATTGTTAGAAATAGATACAATTGGGTTATGAACTCCAGAGAGATTTATTTTATTGTTGGTTTTAAAAATAAGTACTTTTAAGTAGAGAAACGTCCACAATGAAATCACATGAAAGCCTCACTGAAATTTCACGTGATTCTTATAACTAAATTTGCATTGGGATAAAATGACTCACAGTAAGAAAATTTTGGCAAAGTGTAGCATGGCCATTCACGGCTCAGTACTATGACTATGTCATGGAATCCGGTGTAGTTTGTAGTGCATATCCTGTCATTGTCATGTGGATATTTGCGATGAAATCATGTCCGATTTAATTCGAACAATACAAGTAACACAGTTCAGTTCACTTGTACTGCGATCCAACGTCAAAGACTAAAAAATTTATAAAGAAAAAAACATTTCATCAGATCTAACCAACCAGCAATTCTTTCGTTTGTAAACTTTTCCATTAGGACGAATAGAGTAGAATAGCCAAAATAGACATTTGTGAAAATATAAATATTTAATGATGAAGCAAACAATATTACAAAAAGTCTCTGACATTTTTGCCAAGGATTTATATTTCAGATTTGAGCCTATTAGTTGTACATATGTAGTAATGCGATTCAGCTGGCTTGTATATTTACAAGCACGATGAAGCATCAATGAGGCTTATCCTACCTACATCCCACATACCTAAATGTCTAAATATTTACCATTCCAGACAAAATGGATTATTTGAGAATATGTCCATTTAGAAAGAGGTATAGGCTAATATGCATGGTATGCATTGCATACTCATGCAAGAATTGAACAAGGACAGATTGATGGAGAAAAAGTTCTAATGAAGCAAATGATTTACTAACGGTGACCAATTACTACTCTACTTTGATGTATAAGTATAGAAACTGTTAATATAATATTAAGCAAAGCTATTATAGCTACTTTTGGCCAGCACAAGTTGACGTAGTACATACTTGAAGGGTTTCTCGTGTTCTTGTCATGATAATCCTAATTAGTTGGCCAAGGTTCCTCCTCGTAAAAGTCCTAATCCTTTTATTTATTCAATTTGCCTAAAATTCTTTGACCTGACCTGACTTTGCTTTCAAAGAGCTTCCTAGGTCGTTATCCCGGATTCCAAGAGTAAAAATCCTTTGCTAGATGATCCCTACTAGTTTTTTGTTTAGCAACTTTTCAGAGTATTCATGGTGTAGTGGGATTTGAGTTGCGTTCAGTGTCGTTGTCTTCTGACGTCTTTTACTACAGCTCAGTCAAAGGATTTACTATTTTCTACAATAAGTTATATGTACGTTGTAAAACAAAAGAATTAAAGCTTATTGCTTTACACTACGAAGTAGTAGATACTGCTCTATTTTATTTTGGCATACCCACCTCTGAAATTCAGCCTTTTACGCTGGTTGTGACTGATACAATATATCTCTACTCTCAGCCTCGACTGTACTCATACGTACTCTCAGTCTCAGTGCAAAGTTCAAATAGTCTGAGAGCCAAATGCTAACGCAATAATGTAACGCAGCGACACAATTGCAAATGGACTTTAGTTTATAGTTTAAAGCTGTGTGCACTATTGGCGAATTTAGTGGTTTAGAGCTTATTGAACTCCACACGAAATTGTCTCTCCCAAAAGGCTTGAAAAACGCAAACCAATCCTAAAAGGACTTGAAACCGGACTATGTTATTGCTATATATCGAAGGCTGTATGATGAATGTTCTTTTCCCTCACTGAGATTCTTATTTAGCTTGCAGTTTTTATCGATTTAGCCTCCTTTGGTAACTACAATAAACAATTGTGCCATGACAATGAACAGGCTGACCCGACGGTTGAACCCATTACGCTTTTATCCCCGATTTTATTGTAAGAACTCGGAAACATTTTCTTTATTATCATCTCGACAACGTAGTTCCCGATCCATATAAGTAAATTCTATACTCAATCCAATGTCTGCTATAGTAAAAAGGACCTAGAATAAAATGCCCACGCTACGGAGTAATGGAACAAACTCTACGTACTCTGCACTAGTTTTTTCCACTGCTTCAAGTTATTCCACCCATATGAACAATTTTTTTGCACCCAGCATATTAAAAAATGTAAAATTATGTGCATTCCATTTCGCTGATTTTTATGCACATTATATAAGAGGCTACATACAAATAGGTACGTTATTAAATGCAATTCCACATGATGGGTGATAGCTACAATAGAATTCTAAATACTTTTCATATACTTAGCATTCTGCAAAAGAAATATTTTTGTAGACAATTTATTATTCAATTCCATAAAAGTAGGCCACATTATTGTAAATACGTTCGGGGGAAAGTGAAATTAAGTACCTACTACATTATAAGTTTGTGTAAGTTACTTGTAAAGCCCCAAATACTAAAGCAACAATATTGTTTTAATAAATTTCCTTGAAAACTTGGAATTATTTGAAAGATGAAGTATTAATTGGTTTGTTTCTTTGTTTTACAGGGGCGGGATCAAGTTCTCTGAGTTGAGTGTGGACCAAGGTGAATATAAACAATACGGCAATTTCTGGATGTTGTATTTGTGTGGTCTGCATACCGTTTTCCCCTATGCAATTTCAATGACAGCGACTGCATTGAATTCTTGCAGCTCCTCTCACACTCCTTTCGTTGTAGTTTTTATGTACATAAGTAGTCGTTTGTCTGTCCTCGTTTTTAGTTTCTTCCAAAGCTTTGAATATTTTATTTGCTTAACTAATTCTCTTGATTGATAGTTAAATTGTGGCATTTAAAACGTGCTTTCATTGTATGCTTTTGGAAATATTCATATCAAGAGTGGGTTGGCTCCCAAATCCAATAACGTTTCTTTTGTCATTGCCTGACATTGAATATTGATGAATGTCAGCAAGAAAAGTCGAAAATTGTCAAGCAAAGCACATTTATAGTCATGGGTTTGTGTGTTGGTATTTGTTTTATTGCCATTGCTAATAGCTAGATACTTTCCAAGTAATGTTGCTTTCACTAAATCAAATGCACACATAATATAGTACTTAGGAATACTCTATCGATTGTTTTCCCCAGCAAAGATTACTGAGCAGACAAACAGGTAAATAACTTATTCTTTGCTCTACTTTTCATCGATATGGATTATTTACATCATGTAAAAGGAAATCAGTGAAAGTAATATCAAATAATTAAAAGGAATATAGCCGGACTAATGTGAACATAGGAATTTTAAATTTTACAATATTTATACTTCTTTAAAATATCTGAAATTCAAAATGTAGCCTTATTTTGCAATTATTTTACCTATACAATAATTAAATACTATGTTCATGTTCAAATTTTTGATTTAACTACTACAAGGACATACAAATGCTTAGACACGTAGAATACTTAGTCTAAATCGACAATCCTTATAGTTGTATTGGTAGATCCGGATGTAGAGGCATTACTCATGCGGCATATAAGTGTATATAATTACGACGTTTTGATTCTGACATTGTATACAATTCTTGCTGTGTATATCGATATACATTTTAAGGATGTTTTTTGACAAAATCATAGCTATTTGTATTTCGGTATCCAATTTCCTATTGTACAAGTCTTTTAACCTGCAGATCAAAGACTAAACGATACTACGTCATACTTTAAGCAGGATGTATATATTCATAAGCATGGCTTGAGAACTGCTTACAGAAGTGGTAGTGACTAGGTAAGTAGACTATTTATTACACGAGCGGATGTAGCTAGACTAAGGTTACCATTTCCCCTGATTTTATCAGAAAGTCTACGATTTTTTAATCCACGTTACTTGTCCTGGTTTTGAAAATATGTTAGAACATCGATATTGAATATTGTCAGCTATTTTGTTAAATCAAAGCATTGGTTATTACAAAATAAACGAACCTTTATATTATTTCCTATTAATTCGTACGTAAATATTCCATTTTTAAGGTAAAAATCCTATTTTTTGCATTTTGAGATATTTCATACGATTTCTTACCCGTTTTGATTCTTTTATCATTTGTACATAGTACATATACAACATTCGCTACCACAGTATTTTTATTTATTGCTCTTAATTCAATCCTTTCCAGTTTGAACGATTTTTTCTGCTTTTGTTTTCGTTCATTTAATGACAACAGAAAAATGATTTGATTGCCCAGATCAGAAAATTGGCAACCGTAATCTACACTAGACGTCAGTCGCGACTGAACTACTAAATACATAAAGTATAATTTGACTGCATGTGAGACAAGCAGACAACAAACACAGACACGAGCATTTGTGTATGCCTTTAAGGTATCTGTTTCAAATGTAGTGCGATTACAATTTTATGAGAATGCCTATCCAAAGTGCCTTTTAATGGTAATTGTGGTTGGACTTAGGAGCTTCCGTGAAATAGTTCGACCTTCATTATTTCGGCCGTATTCTACACCTGAAGACCAATTATTTAACTTCGTGAAATTAAACACAGAGTGAGGTTTTTCTCCCCGAAACTTTGCTCTTCGCAGTTTCTGTCCTTTACATGTCAAATGTACACATGTTGAAGTATTAATTTCTATACAAATAGCAAGAAATGAAAACCGAGTGCATTAAAAAGCATTTCTGTCGGTTGAATTTGATATTGTGTTAACCTGTTAAAGTGTTCATATTAGGGATATCGTTCTACATATTAGTCCATTAACTGGATGCTTAATTAGGCGTGTACTTTATTTGACATTCAATGTTTGTTGGCTCTGTTTGTTGGAGTGCTGCGTGGTATTGCGGTTCTCCTTAGTATTTACTTCCACCATATAGCTTAGTGATATAGTATAGCCTTGTACCCAGATTAGACCGATGGAGAAATGACGATGAAAGGAAAGTCTGGTTCCAATAAACTTTGCTTGGTTCCTAGTAATAAATAAGTACGTAGGTATCTGTGCTGTGAGATGTATGTACTTTGGATTGAATGGCAGAACGTGGCCCGGCTGCCTTTTCGTTGGCCTCTTAATGTTCACAATGTGTTTCAAGGTTCTGCTTCCGAATACTAAATAACTTCTAAACTTGAGATCGCTAACAACCATCCGGTTCTGCTACTCGTGATTTGCAATAACCTACTATGTTCTATGTACCTTTATAATGTAAACCACTTCATATGTAATCTTTACATACGTAGTACTTGCTAATCACTGGGATTTAAATAAGAGCTTAATTAAAACATGCTAAAATAGCACATAAAAACCCCAAGTGACACGAATTACGATTTAGACATCGCTTCATTTATGAGTCCTAATCCAAATATATAGCTGAACCAAGTCCTAATCCAAATGTAAATGTAGTCTGTCTGCATAGTAATAATTTTACTTTTTTTACGAATCTCAAAATTGTTGAGATCATTTGCAAATATACATATCATAATCGTAGTAAAGCCAAACTGGAATTCTAATGAAGATTTCAGATGTAGTCATTCAGATAAGTAGAAGTATTTATATATTTAACTATGCTAATCTCATTCGAACTGAGCAGAAAATAATTGCAATTTGCAATTCAATACATAATGCCTTTGGGTTTCGACGCCAGAGTTCTTTAACGGTCTAAAAGATTTATTTTATGCCCAAAAACTTTTCCCTTTGGTTAATTGTCATTTCAGCAGGTAGTTAATTCAGGAAATAATCCTGGATGAATATTCATTACAGATGAAGCCCTAATTACCAACATTTTACATTTAAACCAAGGATTCAGAATTGGTGCACTAGTTCCTATTTTACATTTGCATGAATCTAAAGTTCCTTGAACTGAAGTCACTATCTAACTGACACTTATACACACATAGTGCAATGACACGATTAAATGTGGCTCATTATTACTGTCGTTGTGGCAATTACCAGATGAAGTTTTGCAGTTCATGCATTTCCACTAAATATAACATAACAATAATATCCATAATAATAACGAGGAAGTAGTAAACCAGTAAACTTACTAGTAAATGGCAACTTTGTCCCAAGCACATAGATAGGCACTTTTCATACTTATAAGGTCAACCGTATATTTTAGCAACCGAACAAATTGGAATTTTTTCTTGGGCATATAACATTTCTGTTTAGTCATATCTACTTGATTACATGTCGGAAAGTTTGGTTTGTCTACTGGGAAAAGAGTGAGCTATTTTAATTCAGGGAGACAACTTCATTTGCAGATTAGTCTATTCAAAGACATTTAGACGTCTGCAAATTTATGACATTATTTTGCACACGATTTGTTAGTTTATTTTATAAAATATACTCTAGTTATTCCAGAATAGGAATATTAACAATAAAAGGATTATCCCAAAAGATTATTAAACATTTTTGATACCCTTGTTTAGACTCATGACTTCATAATCACTTGGAATTATACTACCAGTGCACTAATTTTATTACAGCCTTAAACTTTATTAGGAGATAGTATTAAGGTTGAGGCAGTTATGACAGTGCTACTCAATGAATTATGCATAACTCTACTCGAAGTACAAGAGATATTAATACAGTTTAAACATTCATGAATATATGTAGTGCGGAAGAGGTAAGTATTACAAATGCAGTCAGGGACTTGTTAGGAAGCACATCTATTATAATACTTAAATAGTGATGCTATGACTATACACGGTGCAAATTACATCCTTTTAAGATCAATAGTTACAGCTATTTAAAGTTTCCTTTATGCACATACATCATTTATTGTGTCAATTATTATATCACTTACGCTTTTCCAATTACTCGTTCAGAGCAATAAATGACATTATAAATTATGCAGACTCACTAAAATAAATACGAGGCGTGACGCAAACTGTTGGGTGTGGTAGAATCTCATAAGATAGCTTAATTTGCAAATAATTTTCTCCAAGTTCATTTAACATTTACTAAAATTGTAAGCCTAGCCATTGCATACAAACGCAATAAGTTAGTTACTATACCGTACCTACGACAATAGCCTGGCATCGAATCATAGCCTACGACTGTTTACCATTGCTGATATAGCCACGCAACGTTTTGGGCTATGTCTGAAGTCTGAGTCTGAACTGAATCACTTATGGGTACAAAGAATATTTTATGCAATTTCTTTAACGTCATGAAAGAGTGTGGCGTGGACACCATGTTAATTAGCTAAAAATATTATAATACAGAGACACACATAATTAGCAATAACTATTGTTTGTGTAATTATTTCATAAATATTTGAACTGTTTTAGTTTGCTTTTTTAGGTCAGTTTAATTTTGATTTAAAAAAATCTAATAGCTAAATATTAGAAACTAATTTCGATTAAGAATGATGTACCTTTTTATATAAGAACAAAATATTTCTCATGACAAGTAAAAGTTTATCTCCGCGAGAATTTTGTTGTTGTTGTTCTAGAGCTCCATTATTTAGAGCATTCTAGTATTTAGAATTTTTTGAAGTGTTTCGCAAATCAGGCGTTGGTAACATTAGTTGTTGTTCTTAAATGAGACAAAGAAATAGCCTTCGGCAATTTGTGAGTGTAACAAGTCCCTTTCGCACTAGAGAAATCAGTGACATTCTGCGACTTAGTACGACAGCTCTGTTTCATTAACAGAAATAGTAGATCCGGAATAGAGTCTCGCGAAATACATAGACAATGTAAAAAGAGCGTTCCGAGTCACAGGGCGTTATCATAAAACTTTTAACTGTGTTGTGTCTGTGCCTTCTGTCTGTCACAGGAGTAATAATGTTAAAAATATACCTAAAACTATAAATAGGTTAGTCACGGCATGATTCCAGATCACGGCATGCACGGTACAATGCAAGAGATAGCGATTACTATAAGGCTTACGTGATTTCCCACTTCACTTGTCTATAATTAATTTAATGGTGGAACTAGACTTTTATTTATGCATAGCTCTAATGGGCTACTTGCTTATGAGTTCTTTCTCTTTCTTACTACTTCTTATTGTGTATGCCAACTATAAGGATAATATATTCTTCAGTATGTCTTCTACGAATTCACTAGCCAAAAATTCCTACTATGCTTAACATACTAGTAATTCGGAGAAATGAGCAATTAGAACTTTTAATAATAATAATATCTTACAAGGGGAAGCATTTTGTAACGCGAAATTGGGAAATCCATCCATCCATTTTCTCATTGCTCATCTTTATGTCTGTCCTGTCAGTTTGTCACGAGGAAAGTTTGCGTTGTCATGAGATGTTAGATGACTTTAGGGTGGGACTAGTATTCCCTCGGCACTTCATGCATACAATATTGCATTAATGTATCGCTATTTATAACCATAATATACAAAGTTTCCTGTCATTAGGGCCCTCGTATCAGTTTTCTGTCATATTTCATAACTCTATTGATAATTTTTACAGAATGCTTAGGTTTCCACTACACCTACTATGTATGTCCATGTAAACACCCAAGAAAGATGCCACACTCACCGAGAACTGTACAGATTGCTTAATTTGACAGTTCAGGCTACAGCATAGCTGTTAACAAACTAATGACACGCCTATACACATGATCAGTATTCAGTAAGTGAGTATGGCTTAGTCAAGTAGTAATATTGACAATGAGCAGCCAATATCCATTTTTCTCCAGCTAACCCTTGCTTAAATTACCACTATTTTCAAACATATGCATAACAAACTTTGGTATCCCGACGTAAATATTTATAAATGTGTTGAATGGCTTAGCATAGACGAAGGATACCAACTGAGTGTTTGGCAGGGATCATAGGACAATTTTTTGGAACTAATAATAAAAGGAACCTTAGACATTTAGTGATCAGTATAAAGATGTGGGAATTGTTAAAGTACATTCACTTGCAAATGCTGATGCAAATTCCCTTAGACTCTTGCTAATGCAATGTAGTTCAGTTTGTATGGTTTGAGGGAGTGTAGTGCTGTACACACAGCGTGACACCGAGTTAGTGTATGCATATCATAGGACGATGTGGCAGTAGTAGTAAAATCATAAGATTGAGTAGATGGATAATGTAGTGCATGCAACTGACGGGGTCTGATGGGATGGGACGGGTAGAAGTCAAACGGATGATGAAAACGAAGCAAATTGAACCCAAGCCAACATAATCAAAGTAAAGAAAGTCAGAACAGACGCGAGTTCTATAGATCATTATTACATTTCACATGCAAACTCTTACCATAAGTACTCAAATAACAGAGCCGGGCTCTAAAGCAAATTTCAGAACTTATCCAACCTCCCGCCCGAGAATTCACACAATTCTAACTTTGACTATTTTCCCATGTAGTAATTTCCATATTATGATGTACCCAATTAACAACTAATTAGGAAAAGTACAATTGTTTGCAATTTGTGCTGATTTTCTGAGAGAATTTCGCATTTGAGCATTTTCGGCAGGTAGTATTTGGTTACCAAAGTAGGTGAGATTGTGTTTGCATTGTGCTTCTCGGGTAAAGTCATCCTTAGTATAAAAGAGTTGCTAGGACCGCATTTTGTCGTTAGGTAGTGTAAACAGAATTCTAGTCTATTATGTAGAAAGCAGGAGAGGAGGATAGAAGACAAGACAAAGTTTAGTTGGGATAAAAAGACTGCATGCGAGTCTGAAGTATATGGACACTGAGTTAACAAAGGGGGAAATGGTGACCTTGAATCTTTCTAGAATGTTATGTTGGTTGAGTCTTGTATCGGTTGACTGAAGTGGGTAACATGTAAAATCTTCCCTAGCAAAGCAGTCTGTATAATTCCCTGTAATTTTGTTGTATCACACGATCAGTTGATGTTGATGCTGGCCGAAGCATGAAACATGTTTGCAATTTCCCTTGATTCCCTAACACAGTTAGGAGAGCATTCAAAGCATAGTTTCTTTGTACGCTAGAATATTATATTACACTATTATGCAGAAATTGGGTTGTTGGGAATAAGGTTATGTTTTCGTCTTCACTTTCTTATAGTACAATCCATGCAGATGTATTTCAACTTTGCTAAAAGGAAAATCTGGTATAAGTTGGTTATCCACAATAGAAGCCATGCTAGTCTTGCAGTCAATAGAATTTAAGATTATAATATTAATAGATATATGATTTATGTTTCTGTATCACTGCACAAAGTCCCAATTTGTGTGGTTATACTCCGTATTCATATTATCTCCAACTTGTAGCTAAATTTGCTCAGAATTAATGAGGAACCAAGACGTTGGTGATACGAAACTACTAATTGTACGACTTTCCATAGCATATTTAACATTTTCTGCGGTTTCATAAAACCTTATCGTCAGATGCATATGTTATTAGACTATGTAGCCCTCGGGAAAGCACATAAACTTACCGAGTCCTAAAGATTGGCTTCTAAACTCAAACCATTATTTAGTGCACTCTGTACTGACTCTTTAAGCATAGCCAGATATAAATTTTTGTGCGATGGGATTAAGAAATTAATTTAGTTAAGAATAGAAATAGGTTAGAAAGCCTTGTTGCGTTGCTGACAAAAGCTTAAAGCTGACTGACTCCAATGCACAATACATTTCAGAATAGAGTGCACGCAAAATGCATCAACACAACATTCCACAACAGCATCTGTACATTAATATTAAGACTCTGCTGCTTAGACTAGATATCCACAATACATATTTTCAAGACTTTGTTGGCAACTTGTGGTCTGCTGACGATTAGTCGGAGTTGGCATTCATTTTATACACAAAATTATTAGCTATTCATTTGCCTTGCTCTCCTAGCATTTCAGAGGCGTCAGTCCTTGAAAATAGTGTAACCAGAGAACAGCATATTATCTTTGTTGTCAAAGGGTTTATAAATAAATAAATATTGCTCCATGACTTAAATATTATACGCCGTGCTTATCCAAAAGTCAGACACTAAAATGCCCATATTATTTTCCTAAGAAGACGGCTTAAGCCTGGAGAAATGTCAAACTGATAAAACACTCCACAAAGTGCTTTTCAGTCGTATATACGATGCAAGGCCACGCTAGATCACAAAATTAGAATATGTTTTTACGTTAAGACAAGCTATTAATGTTAATTGGTAGTAGAAAATCATCCTATGCAAAATGGTGTCAGAAAATATTAATACTAAAAGTAGTTTGATAACATGTTTGGTCTGTAGTGGTTGAGGCATTTTTGTTGTCTGCATATTCTTATGATGGAAAGTTAGAAAGCATTCATTTCTTTGTTTATTCCCTAGAGATATGTATAACGTAGTAAATTGAAAAATCGATGAGAAATACAAACCATAATAGACAGTTTGATTGACAGTTGGCTGATGACACCCTATTGAAGGTCTTTCAATAACAACCACGCAGAATTCTCTCCTTCTATAGTGAAAGCAGAAGTCCACTTTCTCTTTGTGTCTAGACGATATTATAATTTACAATATGCCAACGTGGGTGAAGAGTTATTAAATGTCCCTACTTAATGCTACGCATTTAGTTACACTAAATTACACACTTTATCAAAATCTACGTTTCATTACAATATATATCGAAAATAGTCTACTCTACATGATTTAGATCAAGGAAGCTAGTCAGTTGGATAAAAATTAAATTTAGCTATTTTTAAGTCAGTGCTGCGGAATAGGCTGCGAGTCACGAATGTGATTTATTAACAGGACCTACTACCGTCTTAACTATTTATACGTACTGATGGGCATGCATCTATACACATGTTTGTAACTGATTAGATATTTGACCCTGACTGGTAATATTTTATTTAGAGGTCAGCAAGGCGACTTTTCTTGCTCGCTTTCTCCGTGATCACACGCTATGACATGACGTATTTCCGTTACAGAAACTCCTTCTAGAAATAATGCAAGCTTGCATAAACATACCGTAGCTGTCTAACTAATTTGGAAAACTTTTATCAGTGGCAATTCTACTAAATCTGATGGTCGTAAATACACAAATAGCTAAATCTACCTCTGCACAAATAGTTCTAACAAAAGTAAAGCGTTCATCATGCACATAACAACAATAGCTTGCTTTAAGTCCTATTAACTTAATCAGCTAAAAGTTAAATTCGTCAAAATTTCTAGGAGTTTATTTTATTTTAATTTATCATCGCCACTATCTCAACTGCACTGATTATGTTGTACCCGGTCGTTAATAGAGCCTTTAAGTTGGACATAGTGCATTTGTCTACAACTGACGATACACCTTTTACTACTGTGGATATCGATTTAATTAAATGAGGAATTTGCAAGTAATTTATTCCAAATACCGGGGAAATTGTTTGGCAAATGGGCTAGTCACGCTGTTCACTGCATTTTGCTAACATTGACGAAAGGTGTTGGCATTTATTTCGCACAAACTTATTTTCAGGGTTACATAATGATGTAATATGAGAACTTTTACATTATGCTAACTTCATCAACGTCAGGAGTAATTTTAATATAATTTCTGGGAGTTGCATCACCCAAAATACTGCTAATACTACAATAAGTATTCATTATACTTATACACTCTGTAATACCAATGTAATGTATAGGATTAGTGGATGTTGGTATAGGTGTTTTGTTAAACGTTTCTACGCATAGAATTAGATTTGTATCATGAATCATGCTACCATTAAATTTCCGATTTAGGATTAAAAAATAAGCTAATGAATACTTTTAGTGATAGTTGAAGTCACGAATAAAATAACACCAGTTGTAGATGGGTGGCAATAGAATTGTGCCAAACAATAAATAAAACAGGCAGGTTAGTTGTCGTGCCTGGTTCTTCGTGTTGACCAATGTGATATCATTGATCTTAAATGGATTTCAAGAAATCAGTTCTTAATAATAAGGAAAAGGAATATTTAAGGCGAATTTGTCGTTACAGTTATCGTCTTTTGAATTTTGCATCAAGGAAAGACCTGCAGAAATAGCATGCATATTATAATTGGTTTTTGATGGAAGGTTTCCAAACTGACAAACTAACTGATGTCATGTATTAGGTACATTAAAATAATATAGGTTGGGTTTACCTTGGTACCTAGTGACTGTTGTGACTAGTGAGGCACTACGCCGTAGTTTACAGAGATGCATGTATGACAATGGAATACAATCTACAATTAGTAATTCTCGTGCATGATCATCTTAGTTTCAGAGGTCAGTGGTTAGGTCAGGTCTAGGAGAGTATTCAGTGGATATTTATTTTGTTCCGCATTACCCCACCGAACTAGTTTAATAGAGAGTCACTCCAGTATCGGTTTCGAAAACGTGACGCACAATAATTCATGATGCATGTCCATCCTTTCCAATTAATGAAGATTTTCTGTTCCGTTTTTATGTACTTAGTTCGTGTCCTGTGTATTCTAGTACTGTATACGTGCGGGTTATTATTCCCAATCGGTTCCGAACTTTAGTTTAGACTATAGGTACATTTGGCTTTTAGCATCCTACAGTAGAGTCCCACAGTCCCAACTCTACAACTCACTACAAATATAGTAGAAAATGAACAAATTCTCATCGTCCGTCGATAAGGCCATATTAGTATGTATCACAGGAAAACTACGACCTCCATTATGCTACTAACTTATTCTAC
Source organism: Tomocerus qinae (assembly GCA_020055645.1). Lineage (NCBI taxonomy): Eukaryota > Metazoa > Arthropoda > Collembola > Entomobryomorpha > Tomoceridae > Tomocerus > Tomocerus qinae. The sequence goes on along the minus strand of CM034548.1, from coordinate 37,185,484 downwards.
TAATAATTTATTCGAGTCCAAACTTGTCTCCTATAATTCCCTTGACCGATTAAGATATACTGCGTAGTTAAATATAAATGCATGTGCATAGTTTGCAATTATAAAAGAGAGTGTCCTGTTAACGGCACGTAATCCATTAGCCTCAACCTTGACATTGCACATGGATTTGGATGACACAAAACTTTGTCTTTGTACTTTGTTTCTAACTGCGGAGTTGTTTAACATGTTAGTGTACACGTTTTAATCTAGTTTATTATGCATTAATTTATCAAAGCTAAAATATCTGTAAAACCAGACACGAGGACTACATTTGTATGCATAGTTGGACTTGACTACAAATTGATTAAACGTATTAATTTACTATATGGACCTTTCATTAGGTAAAATATTCAACTGGTAGGACAATAAATAAGCTGTAGCGATTAACTTACGTAGTAGATGACGGAATTAAATCTCTGACTTGTAATTCAATATCACTTTCAATCAAATCAACGCTAATGAAGTTAGTCGCAGAGGATTTTGACCGGAAAGTTAATTAACACAAATTACCAGAATACAAAGAAATAGGAGACTCTGCTGCTGTGAATGAGAGTGTAATGTGTGACTGTGGATGTTTGCCATTGGCGTATTTAGGGGGATTTGCTATCTTTAAAGGGGAAATGTAGAAATGGGTCGATGGGCTTAGAAAATATCTAAATACGCCAGTGGCAATTGTGAGTCGAGAAATTACTTCTCGTTGCTAGTGTGGTTTCTGAATGGGCAACGCTTGGATTTCTATCACCAATTTGCTCTTGATGGGAGACTCCTTGTGTGGTTGTTAGCGACCATTATTTTCATAATGATAAAGCGATGCGGTTCCAAGAGGAGCTCGTGCGGACAATGATGCAGATCGAGAGCGTGTTCTTTAAACTGGCCGAGACTGTCAATCGGGACGTTCTGGTGATCTGTGACCGGGGTGCCATGGATGCTTCCGCTTGTAAGAAACACATCATGAGGATGACCCAACTATCCTTTATTGTTTCAGAATTTTTATCTACTTTTATATCATTTACATACACAATCACTACATTTCATTACACCATAAATTGGGAGACAGGAAAAATATCAAAACTTTATACCTGTAATTTTTTTTAAATTATCCAATATTTATTACAACAGTGAAGTGTACAATTTTGAATCGAAATATTGTTTAATCCAGGTTAATTTTTTAAGTTATTTTTGTGCCCCCCAATATTATGACATGAGATACTAAGAAAGTTTTAGGGACACTAGTATAGCAATTATATAGGAACGGCTTGAACATTGGAATATGTTGCAATCAATTTATATACATTTCGGTGATCTATAAAAATGTTAAAATACTTATATTCTTTGTTTTGAAATTCCTTGTAGGACACTATAATTTTTATAGTCATGTACAAAATTTTTCTGGGAGGTTTTAAGTTTTAAAATTTGATAAAATGCAGCAACTATTTTATATTGACTAGTTTTGTTCAGATTAGAGGATATATATTTCAGAATGTTTTATCATATTGCACCTCAGAATCCGTAAGAAAAGTATAGTTTACATAAAACCTCTTATGGAGCCCTATATAGAATTTCAAAACAAAAGCTTACTAGCATATTATATATCTATATACCCTCCAAATATAATATAGACAACAGCAACAAATAAAAAGTTACTTCTTAGCAGCAATTTCATTTTAAGTCATCCACTTGAAAGGATATGTATTTGTAAAATGGTTTAATCAAGTGTAATAGCTTCAAAATTTTAGCATGCAAGCGAAAATGATTTATCGAAGCAATACAGCGTTTATTTGATGTTGCATTTTTCGAGAAAGTATTTTATCAGAATTAAACACGAGGTATTAGGTACTTGCATCATCTTATCTATCCCCTGGGAGTCAGTTTACTATTTGTTAGACAGGGATACAGTATGTTGTAGGAAAAGTAATAAGTCTGTACATGCACAATAGACAGAGCAGTAAGGACAATAAGTAGCCATAAACAAGAGGAAGAGCACAGTACACAAATTTAAATTAGTTTCTGCGAAGTATTAATGTTTTTTATGTGTGTGCAGTTATACCACGGGAGAAATGGGAAGACATACTAAGTAGAAATAATTGGAATGAAGTAGACATTCGGGACACTCGCTACAACCAGATCATTCATATGGTTTCAGCTGCAAATGGGGCTGAGCCTTTTTACACCATTGAGGTAAGATGTGTTCTAGTATTGGTACCTAAATTGCAGCACAACGTGACAGACGTTTCTCTACGTGTGAGCAAGGGAAGGAAACTATTTAGCTAATCTGTATTCTGCAAGAATGTAGTCGATACACGGCAGAACAGACTGAGAACAAAGGTAATGTAATTATTGCGATACGGATTCAAAGAAAATCGTTAGGTTTCTAATTAGTTTTTGATTAGGACGAGCGTCGTCTTTTCTTGGGCGTAAGTCTTGTCTTTTTTAATATACCTTTGTTATCATATTACTATGTAGTTTTTGGAAATTGAACACAGTTGTCTCGGAAGGATTAATTAATTAACTTCATCCAATTAATTGCTATAAATACTCTAAATGTCTGACTGTGTAAAATGTTAAAATACAACCTACATGATTCCAAGTAGAAACTAAGCATTAATTTATCCTGGGACGGTCGTTGTACGATTTGGTAAGAATTACGAATAAAAGTGTGCACTTTATCAAGCCGTACCTACAGGATAAATGCAATTATAACTGGGATTGGATCACTAATCCAAATTCCACAGTGAACCTTCAGTTCTGAAACTTGTTTATTTGAGAAGGAATTAATGGATGTTAGGATGTTATTGGCAGTAACTACAAAATAATTACTATATTAGTATACATTCTTCTTTAAATAGGATCATGTGTGTCGGAGTGAAGGGATCGAGTTGGCGAGAGAACTGGACCGAAAAGCAGCTCAGGCTTGGGTCGGACATCCTTATTTTGATGTCGTGGATAATTCCTCAGACTTCGAGACGAAGCTGTGCAGGATGATACAAGTAATTGCTTTTGTATTCCAGCGAATTAGTTTCTACCTAGACATAGAGACGTAAAAGTTCATTATACTTGATTTCACTAACATAGATATTGAGTAGGTAGGTATTTATAACAATTATTGAGACGCTCTTCTCCTAGACTATGCATGTCTGGGAATTTCCTCAGATATCTAAAAACTAAGATATTTCATAGTGCGTTTGCCAAAAACTGGGAATCGATGCCCGAGACCGGCTTCAAACCAACACCAAGAAAGTGAAGTTTCTAATTAAAGGGCCACTGCCGGCAGCCGAAGATTTTCCTGTTGGCTTCCAAGATTTCTCCGTGGTTCACAACTACTTGCAGACTAACGCACCTAAAATGCAGGCTCGTCTTCGGAAACGAGGACAAAAGGTAATTCCCCTTCGTCTTTGTCATAAATGCTACTTTTAAAATGACGATATATTTAAATTAGGATCACGATTATTGTATTTCCCCATTATTATAACACTATCATTATGAAATATCGGCTTACTTCCATCTCTAAAATTTACTATAGTATTTTTACAACTAGCGCGACAGAATAATTTAACTGCAAGTCTTAAATAACAAGATTTAAAAAAATGTGTGCAAAATTATACCATTAGGTGTACATTGTTGTATTAATATTATCATGCGCAGTTATGAATAATAATTGTTTAGATAAATTACCGTTTATTTTAAAATGCCTTGGGATAACTATCTCGTAGTTTTAATACGGAAAGAGAATAACGAGAATTAAATGAGTTATTCGGTATTGCAGGGACACTGGAGTTACACGTACACTGTTCGCAGGCCTGAGATGCAAGGTCAAGTTGTGGAGGTGAAAACTGCTCTCACGCAAAGGGATTACAACAATATGTTGGCACAAAAGGATCACAATCACGTGACTGTCTTCAAGACGAGACGTTGCTTCCTGTTGAACGATCAGTACTTTCAACTTGATGTGTACAAGGATCCCTGCCATCCAAGGTTCTCATACTTTTAATCCGCATTCAAATGATGTCAAAAGAAGGCTGATCATAATGAAATGCATATTTTATTAGATGCAAAGGCTTGATTCTTCTGGAGACGTATAGCACGTTAACAGGGATGGATTTACAGCAACGTCTCCCGAGTTGTTTAGAAATTGTTCGGGAAGTTACTGGAGACCCTCGCTACTCCATGTTTAATCTTTCTCTGAAGGAACGATGGGCCAACAACAAACACTTTTGCCAAAGTTTAGCTGGCTCTGGTAAATAAGATTATTCCTTTTCAGTCTTTATTAGAAAATATTAAGTACCTAAATCTCAAGTTACTTTGTTGTTTGAATGAGTGCAAAATACAGAAAATATTGGATTTGAAGTGTGACTATTTATTTGAAGGTCGACTGGTAACATAGTGATAATATTTGTTCTTGACTTGAACAGTTGTGAATTAGAATGGTTAATATTTCCATTATTTATGAATTTCAATTTGTTTCAGATGGAGAAGAAAGTGCTGAGAGCGTTTGTACCAACGAGTCTCGTCTAGCTGCTTGCTAGTTGTAATTGAATTTTGTAGGGTGAATGACTATTTGTCTTTATTGAAATAGATCTACTTCGTTTTGTTCTAAAAGTTCTAAAATGTACAACTTTAAAGTGTATAGAATCTTATTGCAGTTTCTACGTAGAAAAACTTGTAATGTTATTTCATGGCAAAACTTTTATTCTTAAATGTTGTTGGTAGTGGGTTATGGGTATAAAATATATCTATACAATATAAGATATACAAATGTATTCAACATGTACACATATTCAACTATGAGTAACCATGAGACAATCGTTAAATCCAAAATCTTAAAATTTTATTTATTTAAAGTTTCTTTTCTTGTTATATTATGAGTGTAAGTGGAAGAGTGATTAAATTATGACTGTAGTTAAAGATTCTATCATTTAGCTGATTAATTATATTTAATATACAAGTATTTAATATCGTAGTCTTATAAATGTTGTCAAGACTTGTTTAATCTACAAATATACATGTATACTGTACAATATACAGCTAATTGCTCTATAAAATTGACGCGACTGTAAAATATAGGTAATAAGGATTGCCTGTTGATAACATAGGAATTTAGAATCTGGATGTTTAGAATATAATGTGGTGTAAGCCTCTATTAAGACCTCCATTATTAGGTTTGGATCTGTATTGATATGAAATCTACGACATAATTTAATGTTAACCATAATGTTTATATTTTATGTCGTGTTAAGTAAATACCTATATATAATTCGGCTCTAATTAGAAAGTAGAAATGAAATGTTTACATATAGATTTTCAGTGAACATTGGTTATTATTATATAATTATAGAATTGCTGAATATAATTCTCTCTGTAATATTTTATACGGCAATGGAATGCTAATTGTAGAATAAGAAGTTTAAGTGTAATTTCGTGTTTGCCAATAATTTACAACTATATAGTAAATTTATGGAGAAATACCTTGATTAAATAATAGCTGAAGAGATACTTACAATTTAAAGACATGTTCACCACAATGAAATAATTTAAGCGTGAGTGAAAGTAGATTGTTTGTAAAGATTTATTGGATTGTGTTAGATATTATAGCATACTATTACTAATGATACTGATTGAAATAGCACGAATGATGTTTGATAATTAGTTTTGTATCCATAAAGAAATGTTTTTCTTTCCTATTGTCAATTTATATCTTTAATTGGCACCAATCCACGCATTATTTGTGGGAATATTGATAAATGTGTACCTACCTTGTAAAAATGAGTTTTAGAGAATGAATAGAGAATTGAAAACCTGTAATGTGGAACTAAGTACCTATAAATTTCCAATTGCTTCGTAAGGAACGAATATTGATGAGTGTACACACTGATGAATGAAAAACTGAATATAAGAGCAACTTTATAAGAAAATTAAGTAATTAAGAAATATATTTCTACCTGAATACAGGATGTGAAATGTTGATAGTTTATTTTTCGAAGGGAATATAAATATTATCTGCTACCCAATTATTTCCCATTATGTACGTTCATTTAAATCAACTGCTATTAGTGCAATTCTGTTGCAGACAATTTGCTTCCGTGTACAATTTTCGATTATTTACCAAATTTAAAAAAATTATGTTGTAAATGGCTAAAATGCAATTATGATTGAATATATATTTGGCCGTCATTTAAATTTTGCCAAATATATATAATTTATCTAACTATTACTAAATTAATGCAAACATTTACAACTAAGAATCTATTACCTTAAAAAATAAATAAAACCGTATGAAAATGTAGTCCGACTTTATAATTTTTTGCCATTAACATTATTAAGCCTGCAAGAGAAATGAAATGATGGGTGATTTTTTCGATCAACAACAAAGTACCCCTCTGACTAAAAAATTAAACAAGATAATCCATTAGACTTGAAATTAAAGTGATCCTGACAAGAATGAAATTCTAAACCGCCAACACATAAATATAATGTACCAAGTACCAGCAGTATTTACATTACCACTGTCGATTGCACTGTTAGAGAATCGCATGGAATTCATTTAATTACACTAAAAATTAGCCAGTTAAAGTTGGAGAAATCTTCTTTTATATAGATTTATGGATCTACTCAAGCATAGTAATTAAAGCTATGCTTTACATTCTACATGCAGAAACCAGAATTAATGTGAGTTTTGGAAGTATTGAAAGTAGTACTGTTACTATCCAGATAAGTGTTTAGAATTACTTCACTGATCTGTTTAGCTAAACTTTGTATGAAATACAACTGAACTGTATGTAAGTATAATCAAACTAAGATAAGACTATTAAATCACCAACTTAATGGAATCATCACCATCTACGATGTTGTATGCAAAAGTCAACTAAAGCGAAAATGCTTAAGACAAAGTGTGATTCACAAGCAATGCTAAAAATTCATATACATTCACACCAATTTCTACACTTCTGATTGGTCAAATTGTAGAAAAAGATAAAACTATATTTATTCTATATTGATAAATGAATGGTGTCCTTCACGCCGCATTAATTAATGTACTATGTAAGTATTGTGTAAATGGGAGGTGAACAATTTCAGAAATCGAAATTTGTGAGCTAGAAGTAATTGAATGGATGAAAGGAATGATAGAGTATGATTTACAATGAGTCTATGATGTATCTGATTAACTGTAAGTATCGACGTAGTAAGAATAATATTGTGCAGCAAAATAACTGTATGAATGTACATGTCATACAGTTTTAATTGCACCTCACTAAAAATTAAGTTGAATCGACAGTAATTATTAGTTAAAATAAATTAGAATGATGATGTGACGTATTACTTCTGAATGTGGTGTATGTATTTGTTACAAAATGTTAGCCAAATAAAGGATACTCTATGTTGATAAAATAGTACCTATAAATTATCTATTGGATTGGAATCCATTAATATCATGATAAGATCATCAATAGTCAAAACTCAACGCTAGTCGACTATCGAGTTATGAAAAGGTGAGAAACTTCGTCCAATGCAATACAATTTTGAAAATGGTTTATTGACCGTTGGGTACAATTTATTTATTTTTAACAAATAAGATAGAATTCTAAAATTTCTAATTTTAAACAAATCAGGCAGAATTCTAAAATTTCTAATTTTAAACAAATCAGGTGGAATTCTAAAATTTCTAATTTTAAACAAAGCAGGTAGAATTCTAAATTTTCTAATTTTAAAATATCAGGTAGAAATCTAAATTTAAATTCTAGCACAGCCACCTATTCTAAATAGGCCCGGATTTTGTCGCTAGTATATGAGCCAGGCACAAAAGCACAATGAAATTCATATTATTATTATCAGTTGTACCTGAAGGTCACGAGATCCTAGAGTTCCATTGAGGTCCTCATAGTTTTCCACGACCAACAACGAGAGCGACCGCCAGTCAAAATGGTTGTTCCATCAGTTAGTGTTTGTGATTCGCAGTAACGAGGATAACCTTTAGAACTGGGAAATAATAATCAAAAGAGTATTTTCAATCAGTATTTTAAATATGATTTATAAACAGCAATTACTTTATTCATGACAACTTGACAGTGTGAAGTAATTTCTTTCATTATTATATTTTACTATTGTGTATTAAGCGTAAGACCTGGACTATATTTCCCGTTTCATCGTAAGTTTAGTGACGTTAATATGACGTCATATCACATTTTAAAATTTTTGTAGCATAGTCCATGCTTAAAACATTAGATGGTCATCCATAATAATTAGCCAATTGGCTATTCACCTATGACCTAGCACCCATTTAACGTGACATCACGAAACTAAAATATAGACCCATGCAACAACCGACTTTCGGTCCGCCACTGTGCGCGAAAACCACGTGTCTCATTGAATGGATGATAGATAGGTAAATAGCCAATTAATTAATGTTTTCAATAATGTACCCCAACGCATACCTTCATGTGCTAAATTTTGTACATAGAGGTATGCGTTGGGGTACATTATTGAAAACATTAATTGGTTAAACTGATAAATTATCTAACTTTGAACTTAAATATTTACATCGTCAATTTTGTCAATTGTTGATTGTAGGCCAAAGAAGCCAATTTTTAACAAATATACATTATACACTAATTCAGGCATATCATATTACAAAAAACGTCATATTACGTGTAAAAGGTTGATTCACATTAACCTAACCTAGCCTCACCTAAAGTTATTGGCCGGCGTGAAATTTCTAGTAACTTTGGAGGCAGGAGGCATACCGAGTAATTTAATCATACAGCTTCATCTTCTCCAGGTAGTAGAAGTCAGTCAATCCACAATTTTAAAATAGGCATTCATACGCCGTAGTCCGTAGTAGCTAACATACAACAAATAAAACAGCAAGAGTCACTGATGTAAATGTTAGCGGCAATAAGTGAATTCAGGCATTAAGCTTAAAGCCTAGGCATTAAGTGTAATTTTGAAACATTTTAGTTTTTCGTACTTAAAATTTGAAAGAACATTCATATACCATTATTTCGTATTTCTATGTGAATAAGGACAATTTTAGAAGTCCAAAAAGGTAAAGATGTTTACGGTGTCATGAATAAGGACCGAGTTATAGACCTTCAAACTTTTGCATAAAAACCTCCACAATGTCTTAAGTCTTAGTCGCACGCTATTCATATGCGGCATTTTAAACTCCTTACAATGTCCTTATTTAGGAAAAATAATATAATTGGACTAAATAAATGGTCTTCTAAATTTCAAATACTAAAAACTGGAATTCTTCAAAAATTTTGCTTATTGCCTAGGCATTAAGCTTAATGCCTGAATTCACTTATTACCGCTAACATAAACATGGAATTTTCTTTAGACTTAATTTAGCGCCCGTTCAAGAACAGGCTTAACAAACCCAGAGCTCCATTCAAGAACAGGCTAACCCTAGAGCTCCATTCAAGATCAGGCTAAATCCAGTTAACTTCGTTACCGGCAAATGGCCTAAGTAACAAAATGGCCAACAATGCATTTCAAATCAGGAAAGTATACACCTGAGTTTTCAGGGTATTGTGTAACAGATCATGGCACGTAGGTAGGTTAATGATAGAACGACATTTTGCTTCAGCATCAATTTTTAACAAGCTATAGTCGATTTTACTGAAAAATTTCCTACTTACATAACAGAATTTTTTGTTCTCTTTTCATTTTTGCATTTCAATATTTTCAATGTCTCATTTCTGTGTCCAAAATTAGTTAAAAATCCAAAATAAAGTTTTAAATGCCAATATTTTAGATACGGTAAGTCCTACAGCCTTCAAACTAGTGCCATTCAATTGAAGATGATGTTCTTCTACGCAGTGGCTATGCATCCCTCATGACATGATATTGCTGTACCCCAGATAGGGGTAGTATGCTTTACTCTTATTAAAAGACAAATATTTAAGAAACGGTAAGTCATACAGCTTTCAAACCAGTGCTATTCGATTCAGCATGAAGTTTTTGTCAATAATAGTGTTCAGGGGAACCATACAGGAATACCACAAAGTCCCTTGCATAGAGAATATTCCAAGTTTATAAAAATAATGCACTAAACAATTTCGTACCCCAATCCCAATGTTTTCAAAATATTTATTAATGTATTTATTATTTTTTCAGGACTCCACCTCCTCGAATGATCAATTCACAAAGTATTCAGAGTCCAATAAATAGAGAAGGATTTGCTTCTTCAGCTCCATTTGCCAGATATCTTGGGAATTTATCCGCAGATGATGAATACCGGGAATGGTTTAGAGTCCATGGGTAGACTAAAGAAAAGCCGGGAATGGTTTAGAGTCCATGGGTAGACTAAAGAAATGCCGGGAATGGTTTAGAGTCCATGGGCAGACTAAAGAAATACCGGGAATGGTTTAGAGTCCATGGGCAGACTAAAGAAATACCGGGAATGGTTTAGAGTCCATGGGCAGACTAAAGAAATACCGGGAATGATTTAGAGTCCATGGGCAGACTAAAGAAATACCGGGAATGATTTAGAGTCCATGGGCAGACTAAAGAAATACCGGGAATGGTTTAGAGTCCATGGGCAGACTAAAGAAATACCGGGAATGATTTAGAGTCCATGGGCAGACTAAAGAAATACCGGGAATGGTTTAGAGTCCATGGGCAGACTAAAGAAATACCGGGAACGGTTTAGAGTCCATGGGCAGACTAAAGAAATACCGGGAAGGATTTAGAGTCCATGGTCAGACTAAAGAAATACCGGGAAGGATTTAGAGTCCATGGGCAGACTAAAGAAATACCGGGAGTGGTTTAGAGTCCATGGGCAGACTAAAGAAATACCGGGAATGGTTTAGAGTCCACTGAGTAGACTAAATAAAATCTGGAAATGGTTTAGAGTCCACTGAGTAGACTAAATAAAATCGGGAATGGTTTAGAGTCCAATGAGTAGACTAAAGAAAATCGCAGAATCGTTTTAGAGTCCACTGGATAGACTGGAGACAATTGGAGAATAGTTTAGAGTCCAGATAGACTAGAGAAAATCGGGGAATAGTTTAGTCTAATAATGTGGAGACTTTTGACTTTTTATTCTTGGCTCCATCCTCCCAAGAGTTCAGCTTAAGAATGATTTCAAGGCTCTCAAGTAGGTGCTTTTTATACTCTCTAAATTCCTTTGTTTTTTCATCCCCCCATCTTTTCTTGACTCTGCCCTATCATGTTTTCTCAATTTGAATAAATTTGCATAATTTAAATTTTATTTCTAATTTGAATATTATTCATCCTCATTTGAATATTATTCATCACTACTCGAATATTATTCATTCTCATTTGAATATTATTCATCACTACTCGAATATTATTCATTCTCATTTGAATATTTTCATCCTGATTTGAATATTATTCATCACCATTTGAATATTTTCATCCTCATTAGAATATTTTCCTCCTCATTTGAATATTTTCATCCTCATTTGAATATTTTCATCTTCATTTGAATATTTTCATCCTCATTTGAATATTTTCATCCTCATTTGAATATTTTCATCCTCATTTGAATATATTCATCCCCATTTGAATATTTTCATCCTCATTTGAATATTTTCATCCTCATTTGAATATTTTCATCCTCATTTGAATATATTCATCCCCATTTGAATATTTTCATCCTCATTTGAATATTTTCATTCTTGTTCTTATTCATTTTAATTTGAATATCGTTCATCCTAATTTGCATATTATTTTATTATTTTGTTTACACATGCTCTTCATTCTCCTATTGGAGTATCACAGAGACTCTAATAGGAGACTTTATGTTCTCCATGGATGTTATGGAAATGATGGTAGATTCTTTGTTCTGAAAAATCGTATAAAAATGAAGGCCGGTGAGCCTGGAGAGTCACAATTCTCCTGATCTTCAGACAGAAAGGACCTCAAGAAAACTCTTCTGGACCTGCTGCCAATTTTCTTCATTCGAGCATCATAATCGCTGAACTCTGATCCGACCGAATTTCACTTTTCAAATTTGGATTCTGTGCCGAAGTTCTCCTCCACTCCAAGATGAGCTACCCTCCTCCGACGCCTGCACCGATGGGCAGAGGACGAGCCCGAGGTCGGGTACGAGCTGACTACCCCAGAACTGGATCTCCTCCTAGACGCCCGGGTGACCATTTTGAAGCTCCCGAGACAGGCATCGGCCGCTTGAATATCTCCGACCGACCGTAAGTGATTTATAATCACATCTTTTAATTTTTGGGAGTGACTTTCAAAAATATTCACTTTTATCATTCAAAATATAAAAAGAGTTTTTGAATTGTCAATTAAAAACTATTTACCATATTCTGCTTTCGTATTTTGCAGCAAAAAATCGGAGGATAATTCTTCGTCGGCGTCTTCGAGTTCTCCGCAGCCATTTATGCTGGAGAAATTGAGAGATCCGGAAGCAGTGGGAGACCGCGGTGCTCATCGTGGGAACCGACTTGTGGGACCGAATATCTTTTCGGAGTCGACAGTGACACGACCGGAGGATTTGGTGAGTAAGCAAGGGACATCTGGGACGAAGATCGGGCTTGTATCAAACTACTTTCGGTTAAGATGCCCTGCGGATTGGGCTCTATATCAATACCGCGTGGACTTCAAGCCGCAAGAAGACCGGCTGGACGTTCGGAAGGCGATTGTTCGTGGACAGCGAGCTGTGATTGGAGCGCACATCTTCGATGGAACTCTGCTCTACAAATCATCTCCCCTGAGTGAAGAGGAGGTCGTCACTCTGCCATGCATCAATAAGAAGGACGAGACCGAAGTTGTGATGAAGCTGAGGCTCGTCGGAAAAGTCCTTCCCTCGGACCCTGTCTACACACAATTCTACAACATCATCGTCAGAAAATGTCTTTATGGAATGGGGCTGGAAGAGATGGGGCGGAATTTTTACGACAGTCAGGCCGCCATCACCGTCAACCAACACCGTCTCCAACTCTGGCCAGGTAATTCAATTAATCTCAATTAAATAAATATATTAATTATATAAAATAAATAATTAAATGAATTAAATAATATCAGGGTACGTGACATCGATGCGTAAGCACGAAAAGGATGTTCTTCTGTGCGTGGAGTTGACCCACAAAGTTCTTCGTCTGGACAACGTGCTGACGGTCGTGAAGAGTCTGAAAGGGTCGGCGAGGAATTTTGAAGAGGCGGTGGAGACGGAGCTGAAAGGGGCGATCGTGATGACTTACTACAACAGGAAGACCTACCGGGTGGACGACATTGACTTCAAGGCCAATCCACTGACCACTTTCGAGCAAGGAGGAAAACCAATCACCTATGCTGCCTACTACAAAAATCGTTACAATATCGACATCTCGGACATGCAACAACCGCTGCTCCTCTCCCGCCCCTCCAAAAAAGAATTGCATCGTGGCCACACCAACAACATTCTTCTCATCCCCGAACTCTGCCAACTCACCGGACTCACCGACCAGATGAGAGCCAACTTCTCCCTCATGAAGGACCTCGCACAACATCTCCACATGCCACCCAACAAAAAGACACATGCCATTACCGCCTTCATCCAAAGACTCACCTCCACTCCACAAGTAACTATTATTAATTATCATATTTAATTATTATATTTATTATTAACTATTATATTTAGTTACATTATTTATTAATTATATTAATTTATATTATCATTATCAGGCCATGGAGGACATCATGCAGTGGGAAGTCGGCTTCGACCAAAACTTGATCGACTGTCCAGGTCGCACTCTCCCTCGAGAGTCTATTCTTTTCGCCGACGGAACCAATGAACAAGCAAACGACAAAGCAGACTGGACCATGGCTTTCCGATGTAACCTAATTTAGATTTAACTTAATTAAAATAAATAATTAAGTAAATATTATAAATAATATTTATTTTATTCACCAGCCAAGAAACTCCTGAACGCTGTCAACTTGGACCAATGGATAATCATCGTCCCTCAACGAGATGCATCTGCAGTCGACAACTTGGTCCGCACTATGATGAAAGTCTCTGGGCCTCTAAATTTCCAAATTCGCCAGCCTCTAGACATGTAAATCTATAATTATATTTTTGCGTTATTATAATTTATTATAATTATATTTTAATTATATTATAATTATTATATGCAGAGTGAAGCTGAATGACACTCGAATCCCGACTTACCTAAAAGCTATCGACAACGCCGAACAAAGTGGGAAGGACTTCCAAATGCTGTTCGTGATTCTGCCGAACAACAAACTTGACCTGTACTCGGCCGTCAAGAAACGCCTCAGCGTCGACATGGGCAGTAAGTGATTGTAGTTAATAGCAATAATAATAAAAATAATTAATAGAAATAATAATCTAATTAATGAATTTAGTTCCGTCGCAATGCATGTTGGCGAAGAACGCGGTGTCGAAGGGTCTGATGTCGATCGCGACCAAGATGACAATTCAGATGTGTACGAAGTTGGGCGGGGAGCCGTGGTCCATCAAGTTGCCTCTCAAGAACTTAATGGTCGTTGGATTTGATGTCTACAGCGGCGCGAAAGGCTCTGGCTTCAGCATTGGTGCCACGGTCTGCACGACTTCGGCCTCCCTAGCATCCTACTTCTCTGTCACCTCCAACCACCAGTCCAACGAAGAACTCTCCAAGAACCTCAACCTCGACATCAAAAGTTAATCTCTCTCCTTTTAGTTAATCTAATTTATATTTAATTATTCTTTTAATTAATTATTATTAACTTACTTGTATAGAATGCTGTAATGCCTACAAGATGAAGAACGGATTCCTGCCCGACAGAATCATCCTGTTCCGTGATGGAGTGGGTGAAGGTCAACTGGGCTACGTCAGAGTGTTGGAAGTGCACCAAGTTCAGGTTGGTCCATAATTCGTTAACTATAAGATAAATTAAAATAAAAGGGATGATTAATGTAAGTGTAACTAATCAGGAAGCGTTGCGTGAGTTGTACGGGGGTGAAGGGAAAGAGATTCCGAAGCTGACGTTCATCGTGGTCACCAAGAAGATCAACACTCGTCTGTTCGCCAAAGGATATGGGACTAAAGGAGCAGACAATCCTCCACCAGGCACCGTCGTTGACGACGTCGTCACTTTGCCAGAAAGGTATTTAGTTTCATATTACTTTCCATGTAAATTACTATCAGGACCTTCTCTCTATGTAAAACATATTACTGTCCAGTGTCCATGTAAATATATATCGGGCATAGTATCTCTTACCTCCAATACGTAGATATAAATTCTGTTGTTGATACAGGTACGACTTTTTCCTGGTGTCGCAGACAGCTCGGCAAGGGACGGTGAGTCCAACGTCATTCAATGTTCTGTACGACAACCAAGGCCTCTCTCCGGATCGGATCCAGATTATCTCGTACAAAATGTGCCATCTCTACTTCAACTGGTCCGGCACTGTCGCCGTCCCTGCTCCTTGTCAATACGCGCACAAGCTCGCTTTCTTGACTGGAATCTCCCTCGGAAAACACGCACACCGCGCTCTCGCCCACCATCTACACTTCTTGTAAACCCGTCCCCTTTCTTGTAAACCCACCCCGCAGAATTATTATTACCATTTTATTGATATATAGTGCCTTAGTTGAAATAAGTACGTAGATGATGGAATATTTTGACGATTTTAATTTTCTACGTGTGTACATTGTTACTTACCACGTTTTTTGTTTTACTATTTACATTTCGTCTGAATACATATAATAGTTATAATAATTGTTCGATAATGTTTCTTTGTTAATATGTACACGTGCAAGATGTAACGTAATCTGAATTTTTGTCTCTTGCTGGTACGACGATTTTAAGATTTTTTTATAATACCTACGACTGCGAGTATCTGATATGAGTTTGAATGGATAAGAATGATAGAATAAGATTATGAAAGTGTTTACGTATTATTTTCCTGTTGCCGGTTGAATTTTTTGATGAGATAAAATTTTACGTTTTAGTTTTAATAAATGGGACAACTTTTTAATTCATTCACTTTACATTCGCTGTTTCCTGGCATTTCATTCTTCGATTCCATTACTGCATAACTTAATTTTAATCTCTTCTGCTGACATACTTAATACACTTTCTTTTATATCTATTGCATTATATCTATTGTAAAGTTTTGAATATAGTAATTATTTAAGTTCGGTTTAACTTCATAAATTGCATTCATTACTATTATTTGCAAGTGGTTGCTGAAAGACTATATCATAGTGTAATTTTTACTTGCATTTTCATTGATCTGGTTTATCACAAAGATAAGTAAACAGCTTATTCCATAGTAAGATAGTTCTTGGACACTAATAAATATGCCGCTGTCACCCCTCAACAGAGGACGTCGACAAAAAACTAAAAATGGCGAAAAACTGATAACTTCGGTTTAATCCATCATGAAAAGTCCTCTGCAATGGCTCGTTCTGGAGGCCATACATACATCAGGTCATATTGCGTGAGATTAAGTCAGGCACAGCTAAAAAGTTAATCCAATGATGTGACATTAGTTATGTTCATCACTTCACGCCCATTAGTAAATGGTTTATTATTGACTTATATCGACTTTAGAAAGAACCTAGCCACATTGGCTTGATTGGGAGCATTGGCTTGGTGAAGTCAGGAAGACACCGGGACACGTATATTAACCGCCGGACGAATAATCGGTCGTAATCCCCTAATGTGCCTAAGCCTAACCTAACCTAACCTAACTTAATAAAACCTAGGTAAACTAAAATAATCCTACCAACGTAAATGTACACTCCCAGCAACAAATCCACCCAGTCTCCATACCCCACCCAAAATCACGAAAAAATATAAAATTAAATAAAATCTTTTTATAAAATTGGTACCTTTTCTTGAGTATTTGTGTGTTATTTCGCCGTTACAACTGCAACCCAACACAATAGGAATGAATTTATGTAATATCTTTTGAATGGGATGTCCGATATTAATAAGATTTCAAATCTAGGATAATTAGACTAGTTTTAATCGATGGCGATAGTATCATCTCTGTAATTATTACTGTTTAGTAATTATCATATAATTACGATCAAAGGTACACCTCTTAGTCTAGTCTGAGAGAGCCATTATATCCCTCCCAGTCTCCTATCCCTCGCAGTCTACGACATGTATATATTAGGCAAAGTGACATTGAGGGGTTAGAAAGAAGAATAGATGATATGGAAAACGAAAACGAATTTCTTAGACGTGAAGCGATACAGATGAACATCCGTATTACGGGAATTGATGAAGATGAAAACGAAAATCCTGACGAAACTGAGAAAAAAGTAGTGGCACTGTTAGACAAGATCGCAGTAAAATCTGTGAACATAGCGGACACTAGAAGAGTTGGCAGAAAAACGGAAAAACCTAGACCAATAATAGTAAAAGTGACAAAGAAAAAAGACAAGAACAGAATCCTGATGGCAAAGAAATTATTAAGGGAAAAAGAAGACATGAAATACATTTTCATTGATCCAGAAAAAACAGCAAAGCAGGCTAAAGAAGACAAACTATTACGCGATACTGCAAAAATCTGGAAAGACAGGAACACTGGCATAAAAACACAAATAAAGGGCGGTACACTTACGGTGGAAATTAACGGGAATGAGGAAAAATACCGAGTCAATAAGGATGGGCATGTTGAAAAAATGGACTGACTGCAGTATACCCAGCAGGCGGTTACGAACAAATGTGAATGTGTTTTAATTAGGATAGGAAAAGCAGCAAATAAGAGTGGACATTGCTAAAAGAGTGTAATTTTATTTTGTTTTAACAACGTAAAGATTAATGGTAAAACAGTAAAAACTATGTGCAGAATTAATTATTGGTAACAGCCTTAAAATAAGTGGGTCAAATAAGTAAGGAATTCTGGATGATGTGGATGTGGATGAGTTGGACATGACAGAGAAAGGGAAATAGTTCCAGTGTTGGTAGAATATGTGAGGATATGTGTCAGCAAAATTATTTTCATTGAGTGAGTGCATAATAAGAATTTGCTAATGGAAAAAATAAATTGTATGTATATTTACAGTACCAGGTCAACTAGAGATATAAAGTATGAAATTATGTGAATGTTGCATCATAAGCATTATTTAACGAGGAATATGCAACTTGTACTAATATTATTGTAATAATTTTATTAGTACATAACACTATAAGAAACAAAAACTTGTATTAATCTAAAAATAGGTATAGTATATAGAGCAGAGATATAGTATATAATAAACTAGCCTATAAAATATAACAAACAAATGTCAAGCATAACAATATACATTGTAATTGTAAATTGTCCTGGGTCCATGGGCGCGAGCCCGTAGGGACCGTCAGTAATAAATAAAATAAAAAATAAAAATGTATATATTAGGCTCAAAGTGAAAATTGACTAGAAAGATAGGCATGGGATGCAACCATTAGTTGAATTGATAAATTACAAAAATTCCACCACTTGCCACAGAACAGAACAATTTTCACGCAGGAGAGATTGCTGACATTTGCTGACTATTATGAAACAACTCATTTCGGTGGTTTAGAGTATGCAAGTTCCCTAGGCTCTCCTACCAAACAATAGTCAGGTAATGTTTTTCCAATATACGATTATATTATAGAATATATATAAAAAAATTTATATATATTTTTTAACAAATACGTGTGCCATTCCATTGCCAATATCATACATACCATTACCAATATGAGATTCCCTTTATGAATTTGGCTGAAATACCTTTAGTCACTTAACACCACTTTCGACCTCTTCTGCTTAAGGAGATAATAAAATGTGTTTTCCACTCCAGATGCTCTATAGTGTCTTAAGTCAAGAAGTTGGTACAATAATTCATATTATACCTACAGCTACAATACAGAGATAGAGAGTCATCAGAATATCGAGTAATTTAAGGTTATGTTCAAAACCTTCATTGACCAATTGCGATTGCTCTTTTAAATGTCTTTTAGAAGTCGCATGGTCTAAATTCTCGGAAATGAATAATACTTTAAAATACATCCTCAACAAAATCTCATTGTTTGTTTCAGTCCAGCATTGATATTGATGGCAAGGCTATTCTTCATCTTGAAGCAAGGCGAAGGCGCAGGCGGCTTGTAGCTGGGTGAAGTTTGCGAGAAAAAAGCATACAGCTTCCATGTAGTAGCTTAGCTGGCTCAATACATTAATGTCTTGCCGCGTAAGCGAAAGGAAGATTTTATTCCTAGCAGCCTACCCTGTTACAATTGCAGCTCGATGAGTTGGAGAACTCTACTTTCAATCCAAATCCTGTGTTCATCACTCACTACTACTACTCCTCAGTCCTCAACTCCTCATTCATGCACCAATAGCACCAAGTACTTCTGCGCGAGAACAAAACTCAGACTATTCCCTCACCCAAAACTCCTGAACGCTCCACATCAAATGCTTGCTAAAATCTACGAGCCCGTCCAACGTCCATACCCGAGCCTAGGCTGTAACAACAATGGGAAAATTCACACAAAGGAATCTAGCTTATTTTGAAAGGAGGTGCATTGATAATTGAAACAGGTAATTTTTGGTTATCGTGCGTCCTTAGTGGTTCCTTTTACATGTATTTTCCCACACCATTGTTTTGTGAATAACTCCCTCAATTTGGGGTCAATTTGGACGTATGAGGCCTTATAATGAAGATATGCTAACCAGCTCGGACATCTCATGGTATATTTTACAATTTTGACCTATAAAGGTCACACCACCGGTTTAAAAAATAGTTCTTTTTTATATGTCTTTAGACTTGGATGGCAGGACAATTAGAAGGTATTATGGAAAAGTCGGGACGACAATTCCGAGCAAAAAATCTGTCTCGAGACAGATCTTTAGGAAAAAACCGGAAATTTTTCAGTGTGTCCGGTTTAGAGTTATTGACCGAAATGGTCAAAAAATAAAATTTCAATTATAGTACGCAGCTTAGGAAAACGACAGAGAGGATAAAGTTCGAGTTCTTTCGGAGTTCTTCCAAAGGAAGAAAGAAAATACTATTTGTATTTAATTAAACTAATGGATTTTACTTAAAAAATACAATTTCAAATATCTAATAGTCAATCGAATTTTATTCAACTTTAGTCCATACATGCTTCATTTCTAAACGTTGTGAAGAAAATTGAAACACCAATGTAGACATTGAGCGACGTCACAGGCTTTAGTTAACGTATAAGGCGGAGTTCAGCAATTACTTGTGGTGATTAGACAAATACAAATATATATTTAGATAATACATGTAACATAATTTCATTTCTACCACAATATTCACTATTATATAAAATTATCAATCTATTTACTTCATAATACCACTACCATCTGCGGCTTCATGGGATGGAGACTTTATATTAGATCTAACATCAAGTACAATAATAATATTATATAGAACTTATACAATGTATTATTTGAAAGGAAGGACTACAATGTATGTGAGCTTAACTCTACATCAAAGACTACACGATTAACACAGTTTACCCCACAAAGACTGTTATGCTTTTACACTTTAACAAAATATAATTCAAAAACAATCTAAAATTACTGTGTAATTTAAATAATAACGACCCACAGGGAGGGACCACAATTTAATAAGTAGTACAATTGGTTCTGTATGCGAAGTCACAATCAGTGTGACTCAAAAATCGTTGCGTATTTATTATGAATGCATCAGAAATGTTTTATATGTCATAATGATTATTTATTAAAACTTCCTAGTCTAGTCATTTTTAGTTCAATTCTGAAGATCAACGAATGTGAAAAATCAGAAACAGAAAACGACACATCAAAGGAATCAATTAAATACAATTACGAATCGTTTTAAACGTGGAAGCTTTTTGGGTTGTCCAAACTACTCAAGAATGCGATTTTCTACAGAAAAGTTAGCTTTTCTTCGAAAAATAGTTAAAGGACACTTGTTTTGTCAAAAATTAGCAAACCCACATTTCCCAATTTTTCTCCAACCTTTAAGGATTTAAGCTTTCTTTCCACCTATATTCTTATGAACTTCACAATAATACAAAGATTCTAAATTGTGTAATTTTTTATATCCTGAAGCAATTTCTCATTGGTGCTTTGCATATCTGATAATACGATTCTATACATAGATAGACACACTTATACAACTAAGTTTACTCCAAATTTAACATCATTAAAACATTATTCAATTGCAATACATCAATCTAACCAGTAATTCACTGATGGACTAACTTTTTGATTTTTTAATTCGCCAAAATCTAAGATGTACGACAAAAGGCGAGAGGAGTATATAACACTTAACATTCAATATTTTATAAATATATCTACGTCTTTTTTCTCTTGACATCCTCAGTTTGAAGATCGGTATCATGAGCAAATGTACAATTGTGTCCGAATCGGCATCTGCCCTTTCGGTGATTCCAGCACATTTTCTTTCCGTTAATCATCTGCACTGCACCAGCCATAGCCGTCATCTAAATCATTAGTTATTTATTTTAGAATTCGCACCAACATTGAAACAAGCTAATTTTTTATTTGAAATAGATAATCTTAGTAAAAATAACGACTTTTGTTGCTAATTGTGCGACTAAGGTCAGGTCAGTAACTAACACACAATGTATAAATTGAGAAGGTTTAAATTTCATTAACAAGACTAATTATACATATAAATTACTGAATCTATTTTAAAAAGGAAAGCCTCAAAAAATTTCCTTTAATTTCACTTAATCTCACTTCAAAGCAACACTTAATTTTTATTGAAGTACTAAAAGCTAGAAGTAAAGTAAAAATGTATATAATATAAACTTGATCTTTTCTAACAGATAATGATATTTGAATTAAAATTTCCATTTTACCTTTACATGACGTTCTAATGCAGCAGCCTTTTTATTTTCCTGTTCTCGAAAGGCTATTTGGAATACTGACTCTTTTGTAGCAACGGTCTCACCAGATGTGAAATCTGCACCTATATTGCGAAATGGATTATCCAATACTTCGTAAACGGTTTTGGGTCTGTAACATAAAAATTATAACAATATAGTCCATGTGGTTACAATACAAAATATATATTATTAACAGCCAACTACGAATATAATACAAAATAAATAATCTTTCCTCTTGCTATAGGATTATTTATTGTAAAAAATTTAGTTTATGGATACAACAGCATGTAAATGGCAAAATATCCATAAATTAAAATTTTTGGAACTTAGTGTGCAAAAACTCGAAGTCAATAAAGTGCTATCCCTGCTATTTATTCATTACATATATCATACCCTATAATGCATTAAAATTACATCACCCGTATGCTTGTAAATATTAAATAATTTATAAATAAATAATTTAATATTTATTAACTGCAATAAAACTGCTTTGAAATAAAACTTTATGACTTGATTTAATATAGATTACCATATATAGTATACTTACCTAGTCTCTTCATTGTCAACTTCAGATTCTTCAGACGAACTTTCTTCTTCTGAGGAACTTTGAACTTGTATGCCAAGTCGATTTGAAGTGTTTATCAAAGCATTTGTCATTCTTAACTTGATATCTTCAGGAGTGACTTCTTCATCACTGCAGTGAATATCATCCTTTGGAACATCTATTTTATTGATTTTAATTGCTGTAGTAATTGATTCTTTCTTGCCAGATGAATTTACAGATTTTCCATTTTCCTCCTTTTTTTGACTCTCTTTGGTATCACCACTATTGCTGTCACTTTCGGAATCTGAGTAGTTGGCAAGTGCCAACATTTTAGTCTCTTGTGTATAAAATATACAGGTCAATCTGCAAGATTAACAACTGACAATGCAATTAAATAACTTAATTTTTGCGCTGTAGAACTGAAATATTGCATAACAAATTAATTAGCAAAATAAGGTAGAAATTTAAATAATACTTAAACCAAAGCAAATGCAAGTTAATATAAATGAAGGACAAAATAGCTAATACTTATGAATAATGATGTACTGCTAAATTGAACATTATAATGGCTGTTCAACCGTTTATCGATAACTGAAATGGTGAATGGACGTGAAGATTGTATTAGTCTTGTAGTCTTAAAAATTAGTTCGTAATGTCAATTACTTTCAACTTTTGGACAATTTCAAATTTAGGTTTTAGCAGCAACCACTTACTATAACTACATAAGATTTCAGGAGGGTACTTAAACTTTTTAATTTTTGTACTCTTTTTAAGATTCTGTCTGGGGAAGAAATGAGATACAGGGCAAATGAATAAAATATTTTCTTTGATGCAATTTAAAAGAACCGCTTCTCCGACTTGTGAATCCGTGTATCAAGGTGTATGAAATTTTCCTTCTGCAACACTGCAAGGGTTTCTCGAACAACTATCTTAATCTCAACCCATGCCCCTTGATCTCAACCATGAAAATAAATATTTCATGAAAAGCTTTTTCGCATTTTAAACTTACGACAAATAAATATGGATATCATAATGTACCACAAGTTAAAGTGAAATTTTGTAGACATTAAGATAATTATAATAAAATTATTCTTTCATTTTGACCTTCGGTGTCTTGATTTTGATTATCCTACAATAAATCTGCACCACCAATCAGACTTTGATTGAAGGTGAAAAAAACTGAAGTCATAAAAATTATTCTGCTCTAGTTAGATGTATTCTGCTTCTATGGGAGCTATTTAGTTTTATCATTATCTTCTTAAGTTGTTATTGCAAAGCCGAAATTTGATCCGTTTTTCTGTTGATCTATTTAGTTTAGTCATCCATTTAAGAGATTAAACAAAGTATTGGTTCATCAGATCGAATTTTGAAGTGGATGTATGCAAAAATATTATGATGGATGAAAAAGAAAGGAAATCTATTTTGTAATTCACTCAGTTGTCAAAATTTAATAATTTCTCGAAAACTGTTCCATAATGTTAAATATAATATGGACAAAGTATACAGCGAACAAAGACAACGATAGGTCAAAGTACGAATATTAGTGCAGTGCATTATAATACACTCAACCATCCCATAGACAATCATACATTATTATTATTTATACCTATACGGCTTTTCTCGCTCTTCTACAAAATAAAAAGAGCACATACTCATACGAGATACAGAAGAGCTCACCAAAATGCAACATGAATTGTTTCTCCATTGGAAGAGTATAACAATAATTAAGAGGTATTAGTACTAGTAAAAAGTATTCATGCCACTGCTGTGACAATGAATATCAGAGAAACTTTAGAACATGCTCGTTGTGTCAAGTATTTAATGCAAACACGGTGGTTGGTTGGCTTTTACATAATAAACAATTTAATATTTATAAGTACAATTTATTATTATGCAAAGTGAGAGGAATCACATCACGGAAGAAAATTAAAAGCCCCTCTTTCTAGCCGAATGCTAGAAATACAAACAAACAACTCAAACTCTTGTACATATAAGTATAAAAACATTACGACACAAGACAGTAAAAGTTTAGTGTTAAACAGTTAAAATAAGTGATAAATAAAAGAACATATAATATAAGACATCAACTATTTAGTAAAATTTATATAGTCAACTCATCCTATAATACTATATCTGTACTAGATTCTTAAACTAAATCAACGCACTTTCTTGTAACTACTACGAAACTAAGCATAATAATATAATCTGAAGACTATAAAAACAAAAAGGGGAAATGGAAGTAGTAATTTCTCATTTTGAAAGAAAAAAGATATTTCGTCGTGAAGAAGCACTGGCAGTTTGTCTTTTTCGTCACGTCAAATCAATTTTACAATTGGGGAGTATAAAATAAAATAGAGCAACTACACGATATAACGAGATGGGTCTTAATTTAAGTACTTGATGGAAGATAATTCACTAAGGCATACAGGCATAACTAACTCGAGTCCATCTACTAAGGCCAGAAGTGTTTCTAGCTGCTGAAGTCCATTTACAAGTGTAAATCACCATCCACAGTAAATTAAGTGCGAAATTTGCTTGAATTGATTTTAACGTTTATTTTATTTTGTCAGTTATTATGTGGTGATTCGCTTTATATCTATATTATGCATATCAATATAACTAGCTATATAAACAGTCATATTATAATATCTTGTGTTCTGCACGTTGTCTTATAAAGTAAAGTAATTAGGAAAAATTGAACCAAGAAAATATGTATGTTAACATTTATACCTTTAGAATACAATTATCATGAAGGAATATTGGGGTTTAATTCTCTTTCTCTTGAACTAAGTCTCTACTTTGCACAAGAAACCCGTTTTCACAAAAATTCAATACGAAACAATACCCAAAAATTCATTGTGGACAGAAAAAAAATTTTGAAATCGGTTTCTCATGAGGAAGGACTTGATTCGTTTTTAGGAAATTCTGGCTCTGGCCTACACGATGCAACAAAATGATACATTATTGATTTGATGATGACGCTTTACTATATTGTATTGGCATTATTCTACGCTAGAAAAACTACATCTCTTATGTACATATTTACAATTCAGAGTTAAGTTGCCGCTAGTATAGTGTTAAGTATTATTAGATTATTTTACTTATTATTAGGTACACTCTTCCACCAAGAATACGAATACCAATGCATAGTTGACTTCATGACGCTTTATACATAATATTATCTAATTGGGCATTGCATATTCTACAGATATATATTGGTATTCTATTGTATTTCTCATCAACATAAATAGCAGCATAGGTTTTCGCTGCTAGATAAATGAAAATTTAAAATTTGAAATTAGCGTAAACATTAGCATTGCAACTATCGTTTATAGAGACGGAAGATAATTATGCCAATTGTCTCTGAACTCTGCTTCTTTGTTCGAAATATACAAAAATCACTAAATGGCAAAATTAATCACGACGATAACATAAAACTGAACGTAATTCTACAATAATCTCTTGAGCGCAACTCAGCACAAAGTCTGTGACATATTTCCTCCCACACACTGCAATTTACGCATTTGTGAGCTACGTTATTAATTGCTGAGTGGGAAAGAGAAAATTCATCAAGACAAATCGACGACAATTCCATAATTAATTCAACACAATAT
Source organism: Tomocerus qinae (assembly GCA_020055645.1). NCBI lineage: Eukaryota > Metazoa > Arthropoda > Collembola > Entomobryomorpha > Tomoceridae > Tomocerus > Tomocerus qinae. Next base: position 37,159,477 of record CM034548.1, on the reverse strand, counting down.
CCAAGAAAATTACGACTACTTAGCTACTTCGCGTCTTTATGCCTATACAATAGAATACACAATCCAATGACAGATACACACACTTAGTAATAGACCTACCCAGTTGAATGCAGAATAACCATTATTTATACTTTATATATACTGTATGTCTGCAATTATAAACGTATAATTATGGGTTTTTGAGATCTGTTATATAGTTTGATACTCAGTGTAACTCATACATATATTTATATCCCTTTGAGTTAATTAAGTAAATCAAATATTAGTTTCTATGAGCTCTCACGGGCTCTGCTATTAGTACTATATAGTATTAGTATGTACGCTCTACATGTACTAGAAACTATTTCAGTTTACAATGCACAATTCGTTTAAATTCGACTCTACCGTCGGGATCATTAGACAACAGTTCGACTTTCTTTTTTACAATTTAGTACACCATCATTTATTTTGCTTTTCACAGTGTCCATCTCCTATTATCCGTTTTTTTAAATAGTGGACGTAGTCTTTGATTCCATCTTAACCTATTAATAATAATATTTACTAGGACTACTACTAGCAGTAGGGCAGACAATTTCAGATAGATGCAAGTAAGTATACGCTTTACACAAAATCCACAATACAGTTAGGTATAGTTAGATATTAGACATTAGAAAGGTGAATTGGAGTATAGTTCACATGTAAGAAAATTAAACACAAGTACAGTATCATAGTTGTCTAGTGTAATACCCACAATTATTATACTCAGTTCCGCAGAACACTAGAGTACATGTATGTTAAGTATTTAATTAGCCTACTACGAGTACAGACCATATTATCCATTACATACCATAATCGTAGCATGCACAAATTGGCATCGGTACAGTTGGTTGGTTGTGGTGCTTATGGTAAGACAAAATACAATATTATACAATGTAATCATGTAGACTGAATCATAGTACATAACTATAACTAAGAATCAGTAACATTGTCATCGTTACTTACGATCCAATGATTTTATTGCTATGTTATATAATAGGCGGGTTTAATTGCTAAATACTTAACAAGAATTCCTTGACGCAATTTTAAGGCAAATAATCAATTTATAAAAGGCTCCTCAATTTTACAGGCTTCGTTTCTGAGTTCAATTCTAGACCGCACATTACCGTGAACACTCATTTTGTTCATATTATCTTAAGTCATATTTATTCGTTGTCAAAATGAAGGAAAGTTATACCTGAATAATTTAGCAATACGACATTAATTCATCTGAAGAATAATTTAGTGGCTATAAGAAGGAAAGATATAAAGATGGGATTGCTGGGATCTGTCTCTGCAAAAAGGAACAAGATAACGAATCCCATCCCTTAGAATAGTACTATAATAGTTTAATTGATGTCTAAAATCTAAAGTGCTACTGCCACATTTACAAACCCTTACCCGAAATTGTTTGTTTTATAAGTCTGTGCACATAGAGTATGGTCACTAACTTTAATTGATAGGCTCCCCAGTCAGAATTGGCACATTATACTTTAACACTACAGAATATAGTTCCATTTAAATAGCTGCCAGTATTGATATACTTAAATACATTTTCACATGGACAGCCACTGACAAATCATACAGCGTTTAGTAACAGTTTATAGTAGCAATATCTACAAAGTACAATATATTTATTACTCCACCTTAACTAAATAAACATTTGTTACAAAGAAAAATACTATATTAGAACAGTGAAAAAAGCAGATTTAATAAAGTCATTTGACATAATAATGGTGTAGAGAAGAAGAGCAACCAAATGAAGGAGAGTATACCACAAAACAAACATACTCGCACTAAACTACCCTATTTTAAGTTTTATTTGAGGAATACAAGATTTCCCAAGTTTCGGAGTTCAAATTGCCACTTCTCGCTAAACGCTACATATTCTACGAACGTTTTTCAATACAGATAGCCTGCATGTGTAAATGTCAATGCAGTAAGGTAACTAAAGGTAATTAGTTTTTGCTATACTTGTACAGTAATCGTCACATTGTACACACTATGACGATAATAGCTCCCTGTTGAATTATATAAGTACATTAATTCACAATATTTATAGTGTATGTCATATCTCTATGATTAGTATATAGCTAAACATCTAGTTATAATTATTTATTAGGTATTCTATGCATAGTACTTAAGGTAATTCACTAAATAGTAGTTTTACGACTCAATGGTCTACAAAATGACAACAAAAGGTTAGAGAAATTTGAATCTCCCTTTCAATAATCAGTTACCAAATAATACCTACCTCCAACGCCTACAACTATTATGCATTGAGATTTTAAAATAATACAATAAACTTTATAGAGGTAATCACACTTGCTACAACGTAGTAACATTTTACATATCTACACGGCTTGTATTGTACATCCCTTTAGAAGTTACAAATACTTTCATGTATTTTAGCTCTTCGTTTCAAATATTCTATCGCTTGGGATTTTTCATTCAACATCCAACGCATGTTTAGACACTACATACGATACAGGTTGGTCAGGGCTTTGTCACAATTCTCTCAATATAGTGCACATTCACTGCGAAATGTGCTCAATTGCTTTGAGGGAATCAGCAAAACCAAACTCATATATTTATACCACTTTACATTATTTACGATATTTGACTCTATGTGTTACTATAGTTGTAATGCTGGAGATTTTCAATACTTTTAGGAAAACAAGCATGGTTGACAATTGACAAACAACTTAAACTGCCGTAAGTAATATAAGCAGAGAATTTTGATGACTATTATTCATTGAACGGTGTAACGTGATCCTTTTTGAATTTTACTAGAACTTCTAACCACAAGATGCTTATTCCCACTGATGTGGGGAAGGAGGCAACTCCGATGGATGAGCTACCGTAGAACTACAAACAATAAAATCATTTAAATTAAAATCATTGCTTCATTTTTCTAAATACCAACAACATAACAAAAAATGTTATTCCATACCTGGTAAAACTTTTGAAAGCCGCAGAATGAGGGTTGATGCAAAGCGGAGTTCGGTTGTTCTGGGCTTGTTCTGTCACCATTCGGTACAACTCATCCTTCACTTGATGTAACGAAACTACCCGTTTTTCCCATCTGTCATCAAAGGGATGTTCAGCACAAGGTTCCAGTTCGTTTGCATAAATTCGCAACCCAGAAGACGAAGTACAACAGCATCGACACATGCAGGAATGAAATCGCAATCTTCCTTCATCAATGTATGGGTGATTTAATGCCTCGTCCACCGAAATACGGCGTGTCTGCATTATTCAAAAAAGAAATGTAATTTCAGTTAAATATGATTTAAAATAGGATACTATGACATAATAAGCTCAATTTAGATACTTCAATATGTTTTGTACTCACCGGGTCAAAAGTTAGCATTTGGCATAACAAGTGGACAGCTTCAGGTGTGGCTTGAGGAGACAAGGTATACAAAGCAGCCAACGCTGGTGGTTTATGAGGCTTTTTGAGCATGTGTGATCTGGCCCCAGAACAGGCGGTCCGAATTTCTTCTGGTTTCGGAGTTCCCAACAGATCGGATATCAGATCAAGCTGTAAACCCAAAACATGTTACTTTTCCTGCATTCTCCAAAATGGATTTATGAAATTGAGTTTAGCATCAAGAGACACTCACCTGTTGAATTGGTGTTTGTGCCTGAAACAAAATTCTACGACCAAGTAATTCAGCGAAAATACAGCCAACACTCCACATGTCAACGGCACTTGTATAGTGCTTGGCACCCATTAATATTTCCGGTGCTCTGTAGTACTGAGTCACAACTTCCTGAGTCATGGCCCGAGACGGGTTTGGTTCTTCAACACGAGCCAGTCCGAAATCGCAAATTTTCAAAACGCAATTGGAATTCACTAGCAAATTCCCTGGCTTAATATCTCTGTGGAGAATTCTTGCTGAGTGGAGGTATTTTAGTCCTTTAAATAAAAAACACAATCTCATTATTAATCCAGCCCATAAATTCAGGAGTTAAAATAAAGAAAAGATGTTGTCATTTTTTTGCAATTCGCAAGTTTGCTTGTAACGTTCATATAAAGCTTAATGATATAGAGTGTGCTCAAATACATTCGCTATATAATCTTTAAATCCAGTTTGAACTGAAAAGAATTGCCGAGAAGAATATTTGAAAGTGGTGAACGAGCTAAATGATTTAAAACGGTGTCTTACCTCTTAAGATCTGATATAAAAACACTTTGATATGATCTGCAGAAAGGTGTTGGGGAGACACAATTATTTTATGCAAATCGCTTTGCATCAATTCAGTTATCACGTAGCTACAATAAAAAAATATTATGTAGCAAAACTAAAATTAACTCTTTATAATTTTATAGATCCTAAATCAATAGCTAAACAGTAAGACAGATTACTCGACAGTTTAGCGAAATGAAAAGTTTGTAAAAATCGATCAACATTTTCTATAATTGAATAATAATTTCTTAACTACAGCAGGTAACATAATTTTAACGTACATTTCCTGGAAGAAATCAATATGCGGCGGCTGCAAAATATCTTGGGCTGATAATACATTATCGTGCTTGAAAAAACATAACATTCTTAACTCTCGGCACACTCTTCGGGCAGACACAAGTGATTGGAATACGTTTGGAAGTTTCTTCAGGGCGACACGCTTTCCATCTCGAGGATCTGTTACAGCCCTGCAAAAACAAAAAATAATTAGCTCATTAGAAGATAGTCTAAAGATCACATTTATTTTTATCATGAATTGTCTATGTTCCTCAAAGGATAAATAATTAAGCATTATTAGGGTAAAAATATATTTCTAGATTAATTAATCATTATCGGAGTTTTCTATCGTATGATTGAGAACGGTCCACTTGAGCACATAATAAAGCTGAAGACATAACATCTTGTTCACAGCGAAATAGAATCAGAATTCTGACACACATTAGTGATTTGCTGACCTGCATTGATGGTAGTAAAGGAAAGACAACAAAAATGCGTAATTGGACCAGCACACTAATAACTGAAGTGTATATAGTCGTAAAATAATAGAGAAATTTGTAGACATCTGGTGAACAGAAATGATCGCCAAACATATCACATCCGTTCCTAATAAGCTTTGCGAAAAAACAACGAAATTAGATACTTCTCATGGAAGCCTTTCGAAAACCTCCACCTAGACACGACACATATGTACATACACATTTGCTACTAATGCTTAGTGTTGTGCACTGCCTCATCCTACTTAACTTTCCTTACGAAAAATATTATTTTAACGGAGGAAAAGGCAAATTCAACGCACGCAAGCGAGCAAAACTCTATCTGGACGTATATTGTAGTAATATAGTTAATGATTATCCGTGGAAAAATTGTGAAAGTGTTTTGAGAAGTCCAGCAAGGGGAATTTAAGCAGGATTTCCATATGCCTGCTGCTGCCTCGGCATCTTTTGTACAATTCTTGGTAAAAAAATCTCCAATTTTTGTTAAGGATTCATTCAGGTTATTAGTGCATTACGTATATTGGAATGATGGCGTTCTATGTCGGGATTAGAGGCTAATCGAATTGCATGTGTGGTTATAATTTAGTTTTTGCTAGTACAGATACGTTAAGCTTGAATTGGTTGGCTTAGTTTTGACCGTATTAGGGGCGGATAGCATTATGTAATGGTATCGTAAATGATTTTGCCTAGGCAAAGTAAACGGCAGACGAGTATTTAACATACGAAGAAATATATCTAAAGTAGATCTATCATTGTTACTACATTTTGCGGCCACTAGGCCTAATAGGTAAACAGATAATATTAATGCATGCATAATACTCTTCTGTTCTATTACAACTAAGTAATTATTAAGTAAAGTCAGCCATGTACAAAAGTATTCTGCAAAATCCAACGATTCTTTAGTAATTTCTACTAGGATTTGTATTACTTGTATACAAATGTGCACAATGGAAAATGTAGCTTCTGGCTATATTATTGTTGTTGTTCTTTATTGGCCATATTATGTAGACATATAATGTACTCATTGTACACATACTTACATGGACATGGTTATAATAATAATGAAGTGTATTGTAGAGAGATACCTACATAAATATGAAATGCAAAGAGATATTTATGAGTGGAAGAGGAGTGAAGGCATCAGAGTTAGTTGTAGTAGTAATAGTAATAATGCAATAGTAGTAAGAGCCAGTCAACCAGCATTGGCAAAATTCGCCACTCGCAAACTCGCAAGTGTGTCAAGTCAATCCGATGGCCTATTTACTCAACATACCTAGTCTAGTAGTCTCTCCACTTCACTCCGCTCACGCTCTACTCAACTCTCTTTTGCAAAGGAGAGACGGTGACGCTGCTAAGTCTCACTCAACTTAAAACTTCGTATTTACTTCTCTTATTTCAGCAACCACCCTCGAAGAAATGCCGTCCTGTAGCATCTAGTTAGTCTTTGGATAAACGTTCTATTGCAGATCTGCCTCAATCTAAACTAACAATACTTCAACTGATTGTATTGAATTCTGTTGTGCCGTATATTTATACCTGTCTCTCTCCCTCCACTTTCAACTTAATACCTTTAGCCTCATTACTATTACTACTAGTGCCACAATTATTAGTACGAGCAACCAACCAATATAATTAGGATACATATAATATACCATTAAAATAATAAAGTATTATTTACTTATGTGTACATCCATTCCCACTAATATGTAACAGTCTAACCAGCTAAAAAAGTAAATCAAGTTTCAGCACTTTTTATCCTAGTCCTTCTTTTAATAAACATGAACCATGAAATCGGGAAAGGGTGCTCTAAATAAGGGAATAAATGCAATGGCTGGACAAAATTTGGTAGACTAGATTAATTGGATTTTAATAGACATAGAAGGGAATCCTTGCCTAGACTCAAAAACCTCGACATTCATCATCATCCGATGAAATAGTCAATTAGTACATACGTTGATATACACAAATATAAACAGGAGAAATAATAGACACTCTTTATCTAGCAGAGCAGATAAAAAAGTATCTTGTTGTAATAACTGTATCTGCTCTCCTACCTTTGCACTTTGTCTGTTTAGCTAAGTAATTTTTCTCTCTTGTATATTTATATAGTCGGGCACTTATCATTATAGCATTAGCAGCTGAGCAGGTTCGACAGAATGGATGCAGCTATAGGGAATCTACATAGACACCATTCGAGCAGTTATAGCTAACTATCTTTATAACTTGCCTTACATACAAAGTCATAACAATTCTAGCAACTTTGAGCAAGGCCACTACATTTCATTACTTTGTTCCATTTCTCCTGTTATGATAGAAACCTAACTAAGCTATTCGAGAGTCAAGTCGCAGGCAGTGAGCCACTATCTTTATAGTAGACCCACCTAAACCAATGTACACTCAAGACTTGCCAAACAGTTCTAATGACAAAGTACGTCAATCTATTTTGCAGCTACATAACGTGAAATGCTCATAACCTACGATGCTCAACATATTTATCCATCGGTGACCCAATTGGCAACTAAATCTGATTTAATTCCTATTTGCCCTGTAAATATACTATACACTCCAGAAACTACAAACTTTGCCTACACTTTAATCTTAATAGCTACTATATAAATAAGTTAGCTGGCTGCGGTGAGGTAAGTAACTCGAGCACTCTTCGCAAAATTAATATGTCCACGACCAATCCAATCCATGTTGAGACTATTACGATTAAACGATCACCGACCGACTGCACAACTCATATCTCGCCTACAGATATAGTAAACAAATTACCTATACAACTACAACATAATATGAACATAGTACACAAAACATAAAACAAAGATTTATGAGGTGAGTGAGTAACATAACTTTATCTATTTTTATTATTGTATGGCCCAGTCTCTCTCTCACTGTTGTGACATAAACAATCATAATTAGAGAGTGAGATTCTTCTCATCCCTTCCTCAGAATCATGACAAAGTTTTAACATAATATATTGTAATCAATTAACATTCTTTTCGCCATAGAACACTAATCATTTTCAAGGTTCGCCAAAGTTGCCAAAGGTGACCATATAGTAGTAAATGATACCTAAAGATTCCCAATGAATGACTAATATATATAGAAACTATTCAGTTATCATTCATTACTAATGATATTGATTCCATATTACCCCAGCACAATTGAAATCATGCGTAAAGACAACTATAAATATTACAAAACGTTGAGATATTTAGTCTTGAGCACCCGTTAGTATAGCTAGTATACGTCAACGTTACAAATCTTGTCATCGGGTTGGTATGTGACAGTCGACATTGGTATTATTTTTGATGAACTGTTTAACTGACATCGAGTGTTGGAAGAATTCAGTCATTTACAATGTAACGGTTGCTGTTTAAACAAGTAAATGTGTCCGGATATCCAGGTACTTAAAATATTAGTCATAATGCGAGTGAGTAGCCAAACCATATAGTAGTTATAATACTTATCCTTGTGGTAGTAAGAGAAACTCTGACCCTAATTATATTACTATTTGTCCTGTTTGTCACTATACAGTAGATATATTATTATATTATAGAGAATATAATATGAAAGATAAGACGAGACAAATTCTTAACGTTTGTCAATGAAGAACGTTTCATTGCTAAGGTTAGTGTAGTTTGGGATTGGTTTGGGCTGTACGTGTTGGCATTGGTTGTCTTCAAATACAGTAGAAGCTTATAGGAAAATGTATTTATATAACAAGCTGTTTTCAAATGATAGTAGATAGGTAGATTCATATAATGTAGGGTTGAGTCGTGGTGAAAACAGTACAATACCTATCAAAGTATGAAATATTGGAAGGAACACTAAAAATATGAAGATAGACGAGAGAATATTGACAAGCGGCCACCTGGGGACAACTTAACCTGAGCCTAACCTCGAAATATTTTCTTGAGAATGACAGAGCGTTAAAAATGCATTGAAGAATAAAACAGACTTAAAGTGTGAGCTCCTTTCTGAAACGCACCTCGTACAAAACCAATGTAACCGAAACTGCTTTCCTAAACACATCGGCAAACTTGAGACACTAATGCAATGGTATTCAGAATGGAGTTCACATTTCTTTCATTCAACTAGAATTTACCTTCAAATATCTGCTACAGGATAGAATTTAACTAATGCACCTATATAAACCCAACTTATTTTAGTGAGCGAAAGGCGGAGGCGTAAATGTTATTAGGAATAGTCCAAGAGTAGAGCATTGAATTAGTTACCTATAGCTATAAGAGAAGAGATGTAACTTACACCCTGTATTATTAAGACTCTCGTTGCAAGAGTAAAGTAACTTAAGGCGAGGTTGCGACAACAGTCAAAGTCAATAGTATTCATGTACCAAAAGACTGTACCTTGTACCAACGGATTACTCTTCACACAAAACAACCTACTTTAATACTCACTCAATCTACACAAAGTGTAGCTTGTAACTAGGCTTTTCCTGTTTAACAACCCTCTATAGCTGGAGAACACTACATATTATTATCTTTACAGAATACTCAATTTCAAATAAAATCCTCCCTATACAACTGAACATGCACACCATTTCTGCCATTCTACAACAACAGGATGGTTCAACATACAAACTGAAATGTCTCAAGTCGCACTACATGACAAATAACAACCCAATAATATCACATTACCTCAGGAAACCCCCATTCAAAATTCGTCTAATAAAAAACGGAATAGTAGAATAACTACCATAAAATACTTGTGATATTATTAACACAATAGGAATATAAAATCCAGTCATTCAATAGTAAACAGGTATTCTTCTCAATGACATTGAATTTTCTAGGGATTGGACAGTTTCTTTGAAATGAGACAGTAAAAGGCAATGTACCACGCATCTACTTAAAATCTGGATTTTCCTGGCAAAGCTGGAAAGGTCAACTCACCTTCAACCCGATTTCTTTCCAGAAACGAAAACATGTTATTTACTAAAGAGACTCAAAAAACGATTCGTATTTCACTCAATTAAATTGGGATCCTTTTACAAACTTATTGCGACATTTCTTGTGCTGCAGATAATTCAGCATCTGCACTCTGCACATAGCCATTCAGTAAGATAACTATTTAATGTACATAATATCACTTATCAGTAAACATGGATTCTGGGAATTCTCGGATTCATGTATACCTGAAAGTATATTAGAGCATAATGAGCATGATGATAACATTTAATAAGGTAATTCGATAGGCATAGGATTAGTTTTAGAAACCGTCTGAGGCGCATGAGATCTGTTTTCCATTGCCCAACGAGGATAAGATTTGCAATAAGTTGAGCAAATGTATTCCAATTCACAAATCTGTCAAAAATATTATCTATTTCGTGGAATACTTAAGTGTACTATTAGTATTTAGTAGCTATGAGAGTTATCTTTAGTTTGACGGATGGATGTAAGACATATATAGGGTCTGACAAGTAGCATAACACCTATTAGAGATAAATGGGGATTTGCATATGGCAGTAAATAACATTTGGCTTTTGAATGCATGAATCTCCAATTATCTGTTGAGCCACGACAGAGATGTAGTCGCCTGTAAAAGAGAATATTCGCATGAAACAGATTTAGCAGAGACATGGACCTGAGGAGCAAACAAGAGAAGAGTTTTTTCAGGCATTTAATGAAATAGAATAGCATTGGTGGTGGTAGGAAACACTTTGAAGAAGTCATGAACCTATAATACAAAGTTTCCATCTAAATCCTACCATACTCTCATTTTTTTCTCATTATATCTAGCAAGAGAAATCTGTGCTCGTCACAGCATCATGTCATTTCTTGCTTGCAAAAGCTAAGTCACTAGACTTGCTTTATTACCATCTAATCAAACCACAGCTCATCTACTAACTACCATCAGCACGAAAACTAAACCAAATTCTCTTAACTCAAAGCGACTCTTCCATTATAATGTCATTTTATTTACTCCTTCATAAAGAACATCCATACATAATACGTGTGAGCATAGCTATAGAGCTAGATTATCAACATGCTGAATTAATTCGTTGACAGTCTAAAGTAACTCATACAGCGTATTTCTGAATTTTGTCCTTCTTTCTGCATGTCTAATAAGAAAACGTCCTTAGGCTATATTAGTCAAAATCAGTCACATTTCATTACACGAAACTTGTCAACAACTTCTCAAGTAAAAGAATATCACCAATAACCATGAACTGACTGACTTGGTGAGTCTTCATGCTGCTTTTAAAAATTACTACAACTACTACCAACTCGCCTGTACTACATAATATTACAATTACTACCCTAATATATATATATGATAGAGTTGTATAGAACGTAGTAAAATGAAATAAGAGCAAAGACAGGAAAGGCTCATCAGTAAATAGGTTACACCACAACTGTACTTACTGTGCTTTTGACGGTTATTAAACGGTGCTACTACACTTTGCTCCACAATTTCAGACTCAAACTACTTAACACTAACTGCATCGGACCAAAAAGACGACAGAAAAACATCACTTTTGGACGGATGAACCTAATGCCCACTTCTATTTGCTTCTATTCAGAATATTTTCAACCTTCCCATTCATGGCACTTTGGGATTACTGCCATCTCTTTATACAACCAATCCAACCATCACAAAAAGGAACTGCTCAGGTAACTATATTTATAACAGTATTCACAAGGAGATTTTAAGGAGGATTTACTTAAATATGTACATAATATTATATACAGAGCAAAGAACTGGAGCAGTGCATAGAAGAAAGTATAGGCGTGGATTGTTATTTATGCTGATCTATTTACCAATAACGAACAAAACAACCTATAGTAAAGGTTTAACTAAGCCCTGCCCTATCTACAGTTATTAGCAATGACTCACTTTGCTGACACAAATCAACACTTTACTCCAAAAAATTGTATACCTACTCATTTGCATAATATATTCAATATAGACTACTATTATATAGATCATGTTTTCATTAGACATTGTTTAGTAGCTAAATGAAGTCAGGTAAGAAATGATAGTATACAGATTTTTATTTATGCTGCACTTGATTAATGATCATTAAATTGGGTATAATTGTAATAGCAAGGGAGGTATTTTTATGCTACATAAAGTTTTGCAACTCCCGAATACAGGGACAATTTCATGCTGTGCCATAGACAAAGTAGTAAGCACGAACACTTGTATATTAAGCAAATGAAACAAAACTATGTAGCTAAACGTAAAATGCGTAGCAGATGTCTGGGAGAAGTATTTAGCACCAATCAGACATAAATATGCAAATCCGGACGTAAATTAAAATCCGACCAACTAGGTTTAAGTTAGCACAACAACAATGTGATAAATAGTGTCTGCAGTAAATGGCACACACGTCCTTGCCATGTTTATGAGTTGTGTAAATATGGAATACAAACAATCTACTATCAGGTAGGCTTTTAATAGGTATTTAATAGGTTTGTTCTTAAGACATAGGTCCACATTTGAGTTCTCACAGAAATAAGGAACTTTAAGCGGATGAGGATGTGAAAATACAACTGCAATTACAATTATCAAATGCATTTCTACTCCAATCCACATTTACACGGATATTTCTTGTTTATAGAATCCAACGAACACAATGCATAATGTTTACCCAGACGAATATAATATGTGCAACTATTTGTTTGCAACACGTTTCAATGAAAAAGAGCCCGACAAACAACATTTTGTAATCTGGAAGTAGGTCTCAATTTGATCATTTTTTATGTTCGTGTAGTAGCTTCATCTTTCTTATTTATAAGTATAGTGCTTGAAGAGTAGGACAAGTTAAATAACAAGTAGCTAAATGAGAACGAATGCAAAACCGCAGATGCTGAGTGAATTTGAAACCGTTTAATCTATCCGTATCGCGGAAAGTATGAGAAGGAGTCTCATGAGTCTTCGGCAGATTAAGTGAAACATAGATCTTAAAAAATTGAATTACAACGCGGAGTAATTAAGTCAAACACTCAATAAGGGAACCGCTGAGAGGAAGAAGTGTAAATATAACATTGTATGTAATCTGTAGTAAATTGTATCTGTTAGCACAAAGTGGTGCAAAAATATGGCAACGGATTGCACTACTTAATTTTATCTTGAGCGGCTAATGTGTTTAATCTCTTTCACACCATTATGCTCTTAATTTGATGTCATAACGTGCTAATCTCTGAACTGAGACTCAAAGAAACGGCGAGGACAGTCAATTTACTAATTAACAACTTTGGGATGATACAAACGATGATGGATCTTTAACAACTCGTTCTATAATTTCATAGATAGGACTACATGGAGGAGGAAAAGGACAATTATCACGGAAGACACGGATATATTTCCATATTTGTATTAACATAATGTAGTTAAGCCACTCTACAAAGTTACAATCAGAACAAAGTTCACTCACATCGTCACATCAGCATGGAAAACAGAAACTTTGCTGCAGTAGATAACTTTGTTTCGCTGAATCATGAATATAGTGAGTTAGTAGTAGAGGATAAGCAATGTACCAATCTAATGCGTGGTACATAGACTGTAAACTAACTAACAATCCAAAAGGCAACAGTATGGTGCACAGCTTTTACAATTAGTATTATAATGTGTGGAGTGAATGTAATAGGCAGGTAAAGCTAGTGAATGCATGAGACGAGAAGGCCTATACCGCATAATATTTATTATAATAATATATAAACGTGTCTATCCCCATTCAATGTAGCATTCCATTCAAATCTGCAACAGGCGTGAAGAAGTTGATGCATAGACATCAAGAGTAGGTACACTAATATACTAACGCAAAACATTGGTAAATGCTAACCAGAAAACCATTGAGATCATTTCTGTTAGTCGAGAAAAGAAAGGCAGACTTTTTGAGGAATTGACCTCATTCAACATCAAGAGAGATTTTCACTTTTGGAAAGCTTGCAAAAATTTTTCGCAATAAGATCGCAATATCTCAACTCCCCTTCCCTTATCTCTTGTTGACTCTGTTCTCTGTATGTCTTGCTATTAGGATTCTCAAATGGCCGCTTTGTGTATTCTTTATTTCATAAAGGAGCCCCATTCTCCATTTAACTAAAATATCCTTCTCCAATGGACATTTCTACTAACTCACAAAAACCAACTGTCAGTATTTGCAACCAAAACCTTACTTTTAATAATCAAATAAATGCTACTCTTTAACTACACTTTATCAATCAATATTTATACAAAATGGATATGGTTTTATTCTGTTTTAACAACATAATGCTACCATCCCAATTTTATTACCGTTATTTACTTCAATACAACATTCACAAACAGAAAGATTCTGTGCTAAAGTCCAATTTCTCATTAAATACACGTGCTAAATAAATGTCCCTATACATAGATAAATAAGATTCAAAAACCACTATTTATAACAGTATAGTTTAAGTTTAAAATACTCGGCCTTCAAGTCTGAGTCTGATAGACAATCATGTCATGATGAACATGGAAATCCCAATTTGTAATTGAGACTGGTTTGAGTTTCGCTTTATTTCAACCGAAAAGCCATTGGAATTATTTAAGACTGACTAAATCAATATTTTGGTTGGTTAAGTTTCAGTCTCGTCAGGATTGATTTTGGGAAAGCAATTTATTTATTCCTCTTATACACAGCTATATTGCAACCTGTAGGTATGGTTAGAAGGATTTTCATTTGCAAACATAGCAAATAAATCATAGCAAATGAAATCCAGTCCATCCACTACCCATTGTTCCACATATCAACGCAGTCAAAAGTCAATTTCAATTAGCCCGACCCTATAGTCATAGAAACTACATAATAAAGAACATGATTCTTTGTACTAAGTATGTCCATGTAATGCTTTATCAAGGAAGGATCTGCAAAATGTGTAATGTTACATTTTACATCAGCCATTAGTTTATGCAAAGTTGTGGGCGATTGTCTTATTTATTCTCACAGTAGAGTGCACGTTTCTACTTTTCTTTCCATCAATGTCGTTTATATAATATTATAAGACGTAGTTTCATAAAGTAAATAAGTACATTGCATTATATTGTCGTCTTGGTACGTGATTCTTCGAACACAAAATCTTCAAACTCCAACATCCAAATGTAACGCAATGACACGAATCTCTTGTGTTTATATTTAGACACAATTAAAACTGGCATTAACGATGCATCCAATTACTACGAAAGGCAGATTAAAATATTTCCCAAGTTGCTTTGAGTCAAGTTTCTGTGTTCACGTACAGATTTATTATGACTAGTATATTATAATATATGACTCTGGAATTGTATACCATTTCACATTGCATTTTCGTAAAAATTAGTTGTGGCTACTGAAGAGATAAGAATGACAAAAGTCACATTGCTCAATCTGCTTAGCTGTACAGATTTGCAAGAAAGCAGTCATAATAAATTAGAGATGCAAGATGACAATGTATTGAGTAGTGGAAGGGGCAGACGAGTACGTAGAAGATTTCACTCATCAACAAAATCGTAAAAGACAGTTTACATTACAAGAGTAGAAGAGCTACCTTAGTGTGGCTTCATGCTTAATTGAGCTAAGATAATAAAGTAAAGCGTCGTGACATGTAGTAAGTGAATATTAGACTAACAAAGTATAATTCTTGACCAAATGTCACGATATAGAGAACCTTTGATGCAATCCGAAATCAGAATTTAAGAATGATATACTAGAAGACGTGCATACTAAGCTTTACATGTGTTAAATACGATTGTAATTAATACAAACGAGAAATATCACGTCAAAGATATGCAGAGGAGTGGATGGAATGCATATAGATACTTACATGTATAAGAGATAAGTCTGTCTGACTAAAGATCAATCGCCTAAAGATGAATTCCTTCACGTAAATAAGACATTGGCTTTTAGAGCAAAAGCGATAAGAAAGTGTCTCACATATCAGTACATATTTATTTAGGAGATATAGATGGAGAAAGATGCAAATGTATGCTTTTTGTACCTTATGTCGAAGTTTAGTCGGAGATTGTACGTAAGCTCCTTTTCGAATGTGACGTAATTATTAAAGATAGTTTCCAAGAGTGGAATTACTATTGCCCAGAGAGCCGTAGGAAGGAAATAAGTAACTTGGCAGTCTAACCACACACATCCAACTAAAAGTCGATGTCTAAGCTGTGGCAAACTACTAGCGAGCGTTTTCGTCTGCTAATCTCCAGAGGATGACAAATGAGCGTCGAATGTGACGACAAATGTGACGCCCAAGCTGAATCCAATTAGTGGATATTCGACATTTGCACAGGGAGCTACATACAAATTCTAATTTCCTTTTCCGACATAATATACCAACAGCTTATCGTTTTCGTCTAACTTGCCTTCACAGAAACTAAATGGACGGACGATGCAATTTCGTACATAGACATACCAAATAGCTTATCTATGCCTTAATGGAAGCCAGTAGTAGCTGAGGAGAGTGTCCAATGTCTGATGTGAAAGCAGTGAATTAAATAGGCTGGTCGTTTCCAGTTTTTCTTCAAATCATTGCATAGTGCTGCAGCATTAAGCATGTTACATGCAATGACATATCAGTGGACATCGCATGGTATACACTAAACATTCTCTATCCATAAACTAGTATAAGAAAAAGAAAAGCTTATTCATACTGAAGCATTTTAAGTACTATATAGATATAGATCTACTTTATATCAACAGAGATATAGACAACTAAACCATTTTATGCAGTGTATGGGATGACAACAAATTACTTTGCCCATCACTACACTATCACGCTAGAAGCAAAAGAGAAAAATCAATGGTGCACTGGGCACTGGCGAAAAGAACTCAGTAAGGTACCACAATACAAACAGGTCTGCACAAACACATGATGAAAAAAGAGATACCACCAACTTTATGCGTATACATAATTTAGATATCCACAAAACACACGCAACTGACTATTTGTATCAAAAATTTCTCTTGTCCCTATACACAATTCTGCTCCATTTCATTTAGTAACCTTTCAATATTCTGTGCAAATATTTACTTATAGGTAAGTAACATTAGTAAATCTGCAATATACACAAACACGTAATAAACACTACTTTCAAGTGTGATAATGACTAATTTACAAAAATGTAAATCAACAAAGCAGGTCGTCCTTTCGGAGGATTTTATAGAGACTAGACTCTTTTTGTAGACAATAATAGGTACTTAAATATAAAAACAAAATGAATTATACTAAAGTAATAAAACTACTTCAATGTCCTACTAAACGCTCTTCTTCCTATAATGCCGAAATGAAAGGAGAAAAGAGATAGTCTGGACAAGTAATCATATCATATCTGAATGCTTATCCAAAAGAACAAATGAAAAAATAAAATACGCCAAACTAGATGCAAGTGGATATATATTCCAATTCCGCATTATAAACTCATCGTTAGTACTAAATGTAATAGCACATTAAGAGAGTGTATGGTAAGTTATTAATGTTAACACATTACATCCGTCCGATCCAAATCTTTTCAAAGCCTTTCAACTTTGCGCTGTATTTGTGGATATCTATATTCCTGGTTCACTTTGTACGTCCTTACGTGTATATTATTGAGTGCACGATTCCCAATCACGAGGCTCGGCTCGTGAGAGAAAATGGAAATGTCTAACTAGTTCTCTCTCACACGGATAGTATTGTCTTGCTGAAAACCATTGTTGACGTTTAAACAAACAATACGTCAGAAAATGTATTTCTAAGTATTATCTCTAGTGACTTTCTTACTCAATATTTCTAACAAAATAAATACATTTTGAGGTAGGCAGCAAAACTTCCAATTCCGCTAGTCAAATTCATGACAGGAGTTTTGAGCGATGGAAAGGAGAGAATATTCATGTATTTCTTATCTCGCATGTAGAAAAAATACATAATATAATTCCTCCACTAGAACTAAATTTTTCGAAAACAGTTTTAGTCACAAGTACTGCACAGAGTGCCAGTTAGCGACGATAAGGAATTAGAAACTATAGTTCATGTCTGAGTGGGCGGTCTTTGATGGAATGATTATAGAGGGAAACAGTTTTATAATAGATTTTTACTATACACGGAAAAAGTTTAGCGTCTACGTAAATATGAACACGCAATTGTACATAACATTTGACAAAACAAGAGCACGTTTCCTATTTACGTGGTTACAAACAAGAGTAATAATTTCTTACAAAGATTCCAATTAGTATTCCTTTCAATAGAGACTTCCTGCTTTAATTAAGTTACGTAATTAGGAAATCCGATGTTCAAAGAAAATTCGGGGTGCCGGATGTTATGAAACCGGAATGTCAATAATTAGGATGTACATGTTTCTTCTTTGATGTAAATTCATAAATAAAATGAGTTTACAAAGACTAGTAATTGATGTTAAATGAAAAAGTTTAGGGAGAAGATTATATGTTGAAGGAGAGAGAGAGAGAGAAGGTAGAATTAAATAGTAATGAAGCTCCACACGGGCCATTAGCTACAGGGGGAATAACGATTGAAGGGGAGATTCATTTATTATTAATTGGAATGCTGATAGTTATCCATTAGGAGGGTTTTAACAATTGAGTATATTATGTAAGAAGAATTTCAAGGAAAGGTTGTCGGGTATATTTGCGTAAAGTCGATTAGAATTGGGTTGAGTCAACTCTAAAGGTATACGACATTGTTGAATCTAAAATATATTTTTACATTGTAGTGCACACTTGGAAACTGTAAACACCATAAAGAAACATTGTAGACAATCGTTTGTAGTCAGTAAACACATAGCGACAAATTCCGACAAAAACAAGCGAATGACTCTTTTAGATAGGAAGACGTAAATATATATCGTGTCTTATTACGTGTCTCTACGTTTATATAATAATAGCCAGGAAGATTGTATTGTGGCATACGACGTACGACGAACTTCAAGCGAAAGTAAAAACTCGGGAGGAGGGTGCTAGCTATGTTAGAGCCGTACACTGAACTTTCAAATATTTACAAGGAGAATTGCAAATGTTCCACAAGAGTTTACATTCATGCAGACGATTTACTTTTTGGATACAATGTATCTACACATACGAAAGAGGAAGAAGAGTATACATATAATTTATACATTAGCATCCCACAGCAATGCACTGCACTGATGCAGGATGTGAGAAAAACGCAGAAGGGCAATACGTCTAATCACGCTTCTACTGAATTTAAGTCTATTTTTAAATTGTCTTCAATCCCAGCGACTATATAGTCGACTCCGTGTGCTCAGCCTCTAATATCTTCCTGTCTTTCTCCCCAAAATGGTTCGACCGAAGGGCTGATAATGTTAACCATCACTCCAAATAACACTTGGCAAGACTCTTACACAAATGCCAAACAAGAAAGTCAGGCCACGCACTTACTACGCATTACTCCATACAAAACTTCCTCAAACGCATCAAATCTCTTCTTTAAACAACGCAATATTATTCTAATCCAATAGCATTCAAATATCAACCCCAACTCCTTGAAAGGTAAAAGTTATAGTATAAATAGCTGGAATTGTAACGCAAATTCATATCGCAATTTCTAAACTTGGCATTTTAGTTCATTAACATCAAGAATAAACAACACATTTCGAAAATGTTTACCTGGTTAGTCATATTTACCATTTTCCAACTATCAGCCCACACTGACAAAAGTTACAAGAAGCCATTCCAATAATAATAACCATGTACACGCCCACATTTGCATTTTCTAGCAAAATTAATATAGGAGTACCTCATTTTTAGCTCGACTGTCTTTGGGTATATTTACTTTTGTACTTCGAGCTTCAATTGTTTTGCAAAGGTATTATGATTCATAAATAGATACTTGTCTAAACCATTTCAATTTACATTTATTTCAGGAGCCGCCTCTGTATATTTTGTTTATGTTTAATTAGTGCAAAGCAAATGCATGCAGTCAAGTATAATCTAATACAAATTTCACGCTCTGTGTACATCACCCACTGAGGATTCATGCATTGCATTGTTTTGCTACAAACTACATTAAATGACAAAATTACTTCTAAATTTGAGTATGATTAATGTAGCATTTTCAGGTGTGCAGCAGAAGAATACGTTTCACTTCAGATTTCACATTTAAGCTTGTTTGTTAACTGATGTGAGGTAGCTGTACAATGTTCATTGTCATCTAATTTTGTTGTTGTTTCTCAATTTCATTCACCTCAACGACAAAACAAACAAAAGAAAAACAATCCAAAAGGATTCTTGTTTGTATAAATAGCCAATTCCTCACATGATGAGATCCCTTAAAGAAGACATAGGAAGGATGTCTAGAAATTCAATGAGAGCATCAAATCCACCCCAGTTCGTCACTATCTCACTTCCTCAATAGTTTTCTCTTTCATTCATATTCCGACAAAGTTTTTTTGCGTCTGGCTGCCTCCTAATCATGAATGCAGATAGAGCACTCATTGATAATTGATAGTTCCCCACAAAATATGCAAGGAAATAAGTAAAATGTTTGCAAATGGACTATACTATAAAGATTAATATGGATTATCGATATAGAATTATCAACAACGTCATTACTTCACATCTGACGTAAAGCATCTGTACATGGTCAGAAATAATAAACATATCATTTTCAATAGGGTCAAGTATGTCTCATATAACTCGATGTATTACATTTGTGTAACATTTACAACACAATTTGCACGCAGACGAGTACATGCTGCTGTTGAAACTTGATGGTTTACAAAATGGGTCACTCATTGCATTAAATTCGTCTCGGAAAACGGGTCAGCGACTACTCTCGACTACACAGCAATCGCATAATATGTAACTCCAATAACCGGTATGTAATCAATCAATCAGTTTTCCATTTGAAATAGGTAGACCAGGCCGTCCTAGGTGTTCAACTTGTATCTACATCCAATTTATAAGAAAAATATTACATCTTTGACTACAGCAATTTTCTACACATCTTCTTGGCAGCCAATATGAAATTTGCCTATATAGACAGCAACCGCAAAGGAGATATTAAAAGAACAACTTTTACAAGATGTCTCATCCTTTTATTGCTGATGAGAAGAACAAACCAGATCTCGTGCTACAACCTGATGGGATGAACTGAATCTGGACGTGCTAGTATAATGTAACACGATGTACATACACACACACGGTGTAATACTTAATATTATCAAACTATCTGTAGGATAATGTTATACCCTTGTAATCTATTGTTTATTAAAGTACCATCTATAATACAATTTATTTTGTTACAATTATTACAATGCATGCTAATAAATAATATTATGACGTATTTTCAGTGTATAATCTTAGTATGTAACCTTCTATTAGCATAAATACATATCTTAAGGATCTGTATTATAGTTTGATTACAAAATAATATCATACACACACTAAATACATTGTAGTGACACTCTTGTCCATCCAACAAGAAAATCTTCTAAAATACATTCACATACATCATGATTAGAAGTCCGATACATATGTAATAATATAAATAAGTGTCTTATAATAAGTTTATGAAATATTCAGTTCTACATTTAAGAGATTTTTGAGGAATTCTCAATATTTTCGAATATTCTAGCGCATAAACGAAATGTAATAGTCGTTAAACTAAGATTTGATATAGAGGAAGAGGAGAGGTAAGGATAAGGAGCAGCGGTCTTTGTTTTCAGGTCAAGATGCAACCATCCATAAACTGCTGCTCCACATGTTGCACTAATGACACTCCTACTTCATCATTTAACCCTATAGTATATAGATATGAAACAGATGCACTATCATACGTCTACTGTCTGCTGCAACATACTTAAAAGCTTTTGTACATACGAGTAGATCTACATTATGTAATTAACTATGGCTAGCTGTAACAACTGAACTTTGCTGTTGAATTTTCTTCCACTTTATTTAGCGACCCACCTCAGTATAAACAAGTTAGAAACTAAATAAATATTAATATATGCGCACTTTACTTAACGCAAGTCATGAATGAGTGTAGGAAAATGACTAATTTTACATAAAAATATATAGGCAATGGCTGTAGTAATTGTCTTGTCATTCACAGCCACACGATAGCAAATCAGTGAGATACTTAACACAAAATAGAACTCTTCTGGATATGATACAAATGTCCCATTTTCGTCCACCTACGGCCCATAACTCGGGATATTTAAACAGGAATATTTATAATAAGTATTACGGATATTGACACTAAGAACATTTGTTATTAATTATTCAAATGTTTGTAGCACAGCCATATGCAATATGCAACTGGCAATTCGACTGTCATATTTACTAGGATGTATCTATTTATTTCCCACAGCCGCTTTGTGTGAACGGATTTAAAAGCCTGTCAAATGGCAGAGTTCAACTCCCGAAATGTCAATTTACACATAAGCCTCATTTTCTTTTAGATTGGCTACCGCACCATCATTTTTCCGCATTTCTTCATTTGCTTCCGTTTGCCTGTAATAATCCCACTCAAAGATGTGAGCACAATACAAACGACTCACACCTGCAAGAAGATTAACAAGAACGCCATACTCAAGTATTGGTATAATCCTCTTCATTCAAAATACAGATCGTCGAACTCAATTTTGTCTATCAACCCAGAAAAATAGAGTGAGGCAATGCTAATTGTGAAAGGATCAACTGGGATTCTTGTGCGTTACAAAAACACAAAAAAGAAACAGCCTTCCTGCTTTTGCCATTCTCCTCGGATCCTGTCACTGACTTCTCAGTTTAACGATGCAAATCTCACTAGCACACTCAGTTTAAAAACATTTTCTGTAATATAAAGCTAATACTCTTCACGCTCGCTATTTACATGATTTTCTTTCACTATATACGTAAGAATGTTCATCAGCCATGTGGTTTTTATCTTTTATACAAATATTGCAAGAATACAGTTACATGCATACACATTATTTACATAGCCAGGCATATCATCTGCCCATATGCATACTTATTGCACACGGAAATGTACAGTCACAAGTCAATTCTTTAATAACATTATTTTCCCTAACACAAATCTATATTCACATCTAATAATAGCTACGCAATGCTCATTCGCCTAGCAATCAATGGTCCACATTCCATAAACTACCATTACACCAGCTGAACATAAACTGCAAATTTCGCACGACTGCAACTTATATAGGTACCTTTGAATTGTGAAAATAAATACGTTCAAGTAAATTATAAATTGCAAACCTAATTAAATTTTATCTCAACTCATTTCGTAATTTTAATTTGCAAAGCTACACTAATCTATATAATATACCTAATGCATGTGTTCTCGAACCATTTTAATATTCATTATGGCTATTGATTCTAATTACTTCGTCCTTAAAACGCTTAAATTCATGATTCCACGAGAAAAAAATTCAGCAATTTTTTTCTCTTCACAGCCCCCTGATTCTTCAAACCAATAGTCATTAATCTATATTATTTTTGTTTCCTAAATTAGTACTATTATAACCTGTGCTCGGAGATATTGTTACTTTGAACATATATTAAACCGCAATATAAATGACGTTCAATAAAAACCCTAACTCCCTAATAACTGCAATTGAACAAGATAAATTATGGCGATAAAATTAATAGCACCGATATCTGCAGTTACAGATATTTTAATGTATTAAACATCCATTATGCATTACGCGTCATCATCGGTGAACTTTGAATACAGAAATCCAGAAGCCGACACTAGACTTAGAAATACAAATACTGATAATGAGAAAGTCTATGGGTTGGCTAGACTATATATAGAGTGCAGAGCCAAAAAGTCAAAGCAGAATAGAAAAACTAGATTTATTTATAGTAAGAGTGCGTCTAGTAAGGTTGTTCTTGATTAGACTTCTCTTCAAGCTAAAATTATTTAACATCCCCACTTATGCAAACGTTTAGAGTGGATGGATGGGAGAGAGAGCGGTTACAATTTGTATTTTTATTATAATGTAGTTCTACTAGTGATACGTATAATACAAATAGTACTGTTGTTTTTTAGATCTATAGCCCTACCATGCTTCTTTCTGTGCAATATTACTCGTTGGATCACATTCTCAATGCAAGTCAAAGTTCAAGATTCTCATTAATTACAGCTCGGACAATTACACAAACTTTCAGAGCAATGTCAGAAAATAGTTTCAAAGACACTTTTGTCTCACGATGTGTACATGGTACTCTGTTTCATATTTCAAAAAATGGGAGGAAAAGCTGTGGACATATGTCATTAATATTTCTGGAGTATTTTCAATCACGAGCATTACTCTCCTATAGTACAAATAACCCATTACTTACGTCATGTCGGTATTGGCAAAGAATTCATAAATTGTATGTTGGGAACTGTCTTCAAAGTTGCATTATGACTACTATTACTGTAACCATTTATACTATATTATATATTATTATAAATACAAAACAATTGGTCTGTGTATACGATGAAGAAATAAGTAACATGCTTCCTGGTATTACGCCAAAAATATTCTTTCAATATTTTCCATACGCAATTGACAATTTACTCCACACCTTTTATATATGATCTCTGTGTGAGAACTATTATGAGTGTAATACCATTCAAAAATCTGCATGTGATCTACAGGTTATGGATATTAAACTCTATAGGATCTATTAATGATGTATTAAGGAAAAGTTTATAGTAAAGGGTATAGACCAGGACAAATTTATGCTATGGAATGGATTGAGTGAGGAAATAATATTTTGCTTTAGAATGACAAACGAGAATCAGATTTGTGCAGTATAAAGGATTGAGAGTAAGCTCTTATTATTATACTAACTACGTTTTTCTCATGGTGAAGCAATTTGAATTTTTACTCATAGACAGAAGTAGTAAAGTAAGTGGTGTGGCCTGTCTATTCCATTGTGAGCCGAGCCAACAGACAGACCATGTATAGTCAAGCTTGAAGAAAACTGCGTGTTCCCCTTTGCGTGAGAATCTTTCCTCTGACTGGTTACAATCCAACTGATCATACTTACTGAGAGTCCTCTTTAGAAACGAGGCTTCATGAAAAATGTATGCTACTCTATTAGTATATCCCAACGAGCAGAGTACAAAATGGTTCTTATGCATTGGTATTATTGTGAACTCAGCCCCTGCCTTGAGAGATAACTCCAACTCTCCAACTAACGTGAGTTTAAAAGCTTCAACAGTCAAGTCGAGAGTGAGAGTGAACTCATCTCATCTCTCTACGTATAATACACACACACAGAGATCCAACTCAAAATGCACTGAACTCAAGCCAGACCAACAAAACAAGACTTTCAGGCCAACCAGACAGATCTGCTCAAGCCAGCTTGATAATAAGATACATACATAACACAATAATACAAACCCAGATGTATAAGTACACATACCTATCTGTACCACCACAAACATCCATGTGAATCCATCAGGAGCATTATTATGCATAGGCCTAGCAGGGAAATGGAAACACTGCCTACAAAATCTACCAAGTCAATAGCATAATGTAAATAAATAGGGTCAGGAACCCTGTGGGGTCTAGGGTCACAATGGGCTTTGGTTTTGGTTCAAATTTCAAACAGGGATCCTCTTCAAATCCTTCTCTACCTAAAGAATGGTGGGGAATGTCTGATGTGCAAGGAATTTCGTGCAACAAGAAATTATCAGGTGAACTCGGATATTTCCGAAAGGGTAAGAAAGTACAGAAACCCCCTTTCAGGACGCGTCTATTAAATATTCATCAGTTTAGCAAGTTGCTACTATCATGTGGATAACTTTCCCAACGCCTGTTTTATTAGTATATATTATTCATATAAGAATGCAAGCAGAGTAAGTAGTATGCATCTAGGGTTTAAAATAACACAAGAAGTGCTTTAACATTCTTAAACGGCATCATTTACATGGCAAAAGTTGAGATTCTGATTCAGTGAATTTGACGTAAATCCACAAAGAGTGTACACAGAAACCTTTCTGTGCATAGATAATTATTTCTTATGGTCAAGATTTACTTGTGGGGAGGGTTGAAAACACTTCCATATATATAGGCATGAGCAAGCAATGAAATGCAACTATTTTTAAGTGGGTTGTGAAATCAGTTAAAATGAAGATGTATGCTCGAAAGATAACTAGAGAGATAGTACAGGACAACTGCACATTTCCAGCGTAATGATATTCCAAGGGAATATAGATATTGACTAATCGCGTAGTCTTTCTGGTATGCTACAACAGAGCGCTGTCTAAAGCACGGCATTCCATTCCGAATCACCGACTTTTTGTGCCATGTCTGCCACGGGCACCATTCCTTTCTATGTACATCCATTCCACAATGTTAACGTAACCCATTCCATATTACATTTTTACATTATGCTATGCTCTCTTCCTCCACAGATAATTCCATACCAGTGAGAGTCCTACCAACAACGAAACAAAATCAGCCCTCTTTAAAAAACGACGGCGGCACCAAAAACATTTTCTATGCATTCTGTTGAGCCTTGCCTTGGGATGGGAAACTTCTATACGACATCCTTGTTGTTGTTACAGACCATCATCATCTCAGTGTTACAATACACACCTTGACATACACGAATTTGGCTATATGGACTGACTCTCTATATTCACTATACACAAAAGACTCAACTCGTCGCTGTACAATCCCACACCGTATATCCAATCTTCTCTCCCGTATTATTATTACTTATTACGTATTCACAAGTCTTTCCAACGTTGTGCACAGTTTTGTAAGTATGTGCAATTGATGATACAATCCTCTGCAAACTAATTTTTATACTCATATAATATGATGATGAATCTGCATAGCCCATTCTGTCCTATGTGTGAAATTAAAAATAAACAGCGAAACATGCCTTCTTTTTATTTTCCTTCTTATCGTTAGTTGCTGATCACTCTGTTGAGGTCAACATACTTGCTTTGCTGTACATAACTCTCTTCTACAACGTGTATGTTGCGGATACCGAGAATAAATTACAAAGCAGTTGTACATACATTCATAACTACATTATCTATGTACATAGTAACGTACCTAGATATGCATTGCAATTGGCATGTAATAATATTAGATATGCATAGACTTCTATAGCCACGACTGACGATCATCAACTACTAAAAGCTTTTAAATGTGAAAGCAAGAAAATGAGATTATTTAAGAAAATCATTTAAGATACAGACTACACATTACATTCGAAATCTTGTGTATGAAAAAGATTATTTATACAACTGCATGCAATTAAATCGTAATCATGATAATAATGAGCCACATTTTTCATGATTACATTGTTATCTATTTAGTGTAATAATACAGAGTCATAGAGATGTGAAACATTTGCATAGGGAAAATTGTGCTAATAATTGGAAAAGCCATCACACTGTTTATAACTATCCCAAAATGACATTGCATTAAAAGTAGCCCCATGACGTAGTTTTGTCGTAACGTATAGTAGTAAATTCATTACTTGTTGTATAGCAAATCAAATTAAATCGTATTGAGGTTATTATAAAATAGAAATTACATAGTAACCACATTAGCATAGGAAAATGTAGTTTTCCTCTGTGCAGACATGGCAAGGAAAAACGTTCATCATATTAATAAATATACACCTACCATAATTTACCATAATACTAATAAAGTGCATATATATGTATGGATTTAAATGTAACACATGCGAGCTAATGTTCATGGATGATTTAATGGTTAGCACATTTGTAAGTAGGGTTGGAAGGAAAGTAGGTAGCTAAGTATATGTAACAATTCCATGGTTAATATGTAGTGTAAGGCAGGCCAGACAAATTTCCATTGCAACTGAGAATTTGAGCTGAATGAATAAGACAAAGTTTGACGAAGTAATGAAATTCAAGAAATTCACCTTCAAGCAAGCCAAGAGCAAGGAGAAGGAGACCAAGAAGAGACGGACTTGACTAGATCAGTCAGTCAGCCATCATCATTCTCCTATATATTACGTTTTCATATTATAACCTCAATACGAGTGACGTCCAAGTTGTGTTCACAGAATACTCAAGTAGATAGCTCATCTTTTCGTATTTTGATGCACTCATTCACTCATCATCTAACGTAATTCGACTCACTAACTTACTTTTCTTGCAACATTCAAGTCAAAGACAATTTTACTAACACCCGCACACTCTTCATACGAATTACTTAGTAGTAGCCTCTCTAAGTGGCTGGAGGGAGTTCTTATTGTAAAAGCATCGAAGACCACTAAAGACATATTATAAGTCCTTCCTTCAGAGTGCTACAAGGCGACATAAACTGACGTAGCTAAGCTTCTTACAGAAAAAATAAATTGAGCAAAGTGAACTGAAGGCAAACAACGTACAGCAAGGTAGTTGGGTTGACTGACACACCAACGCTGACGCTATACACAATAATTTAAACGAAAGGACAGAGGACTAAAATCAAAGAAGGCAGACAGGAAGGGAATTAGCCGATGACATCAAATTTATTTGCATTCTAAAAGCCAATCATTCGATCCATCTCTAATCCAAACCTTCTCAAATCAACTTCTCCTAGCTAGAACACTTGCTTCATTTTTCATGCATTAGAAATATAATTGTACCTTACAAGAACAAGAATAAATGTACTACTACAGCTACACGCTCCAAAATCATAGGAAATGCATTTTCAAATTGTAGTAGTACATGTATGAAGATTACTAAGGAATCCAATCAGTTCCTATTTGAAGTTACTGACTGATGATATTCACTAGCAAAGTACCATTGACCTGTTTGATGTATATAACTAAAGTATAAGAAATGGTGTAGATCGTAGTGTAACTAAATGTTCTTCCACGTCAGTAGTGTCGATAATTAATGGCCTTACATAGTCGTGGACAACGGACTATTAAATTATCGTTCGAATGATAAGAAAATCGTTGACTCAAATACGTAGGTATCTATTTAGTGACTGATAGCAATAAAATGATAACAAATTCTGACATTGTTTTGGGATGAAAATGGTGAAATGAGTTTTTATGTATAAACAGAAACTCCAACACTGTAAGTGCATGTATTAAGTCGAGCAACAAATGTAACATTTCATGAACTACGTAGCAGTAGTTTGTGTTCGACATATAGACAGAGTTCGACATGACACAAGAGCCATAACATTAATATTAGGGGTCACTCACTATTAAGAGTAAACAATATGGGAAATTAATGGCACATTCCACAGAATGTGCATTTGGGTTCAATTTGCTATTTTATTTCATCCTTGTATACATCAAACCAATGTTTTTATGTTTTCCATTTTACCGAACTAAATTTCAAACATTATTACTTACAGACATCATGCGGAACAACGACCAAAGACAATGGAAAGTCAGAAATGTAATAGAATATTATGGTGGATGTACAAGTCAGTGGAAAGACAACGCCTGGGTACTATATCCAATTCAACCAACCGATCTCACTCAAATGAAAAGGAAGCATGAAACAAAAAGTGCACTATAGAGCACATCTCTAGGCTAAAATACCTCGCATTCAACTTTACTCGCTCAGGTATATTGCAAGGTGCATTGCTGAATTTTAAACTCCATCCATAAGATCATAGAAATGCACAAAAAATAAACAGAGCACATTACATGGACACTAACCATAAGGATTGAACATCCCATAAAACTCCAAGATAACATCCCACTTGCTACACATACATCAAAAACACATTGAAGGAAACAAACGTGAACTATTAAAACATTTCTTTGTTCCAAGATGCAACATCAACTGAGTGGGTCGGATGTATATGCAACATTATTTTTGAAAAAATTCATTCGCTGAAGCATTTACTAAATTTACTTCCCCCTTGAGCAACTACTTGTAAACATTCGTCAATATATAGCATATCAAATTATTGTTTATCTAAATAGAAATTAAAATTGCATTGTTACTTTGCTCTGCTCTAGAAATATATAATAATATTGAGAGAAAACAATAAAGAAGGTTACAAACAATTTATTTCGTATTTATATGTACAACAACGTGTTGTCCTAACGGAAGACCCTCTTGCTCTTGTTGTCCTAATTTAATAAACATAATTCATACTTTCTACTGTCCTTTATGACATCATCATTGACAACAGAAGGTATTCCATTTCTAAATAAGCAATTGTTATTTGAACGTTCATCTCTTGTTGACTCTGTTTATAACCCTGTTTTGTGTCCAACTGTCTCTTTTTACACGTTATTACACTAAATGCAGAGCGCACACCCAGAGGAACAACTTCCATGGTCACGTCACGACTCACGACATCGCTACGACAGTTAGGCAACTTTTACTACACCACTAATTGGTAAGAAATCATTCAATTAGAAATCCCATTACCAGCTACTACAACATTATCCAAGACAACAAACGAACAATCTCTAATATCCAATCTAAAATATAATTATACACAATTGTACTTCATAACTCAAGCATTGACATATACCATTTACCGATAATACAGGACAAAATCATTTTAAGTTGAAACAAAATATTCTGCGTACAATAAATAATTTAGATGGATTTCCGTTGTTAACGAATTTCTACTGTATTTACATAGCAACCTCAATTATTCCGAGAAGGAAAACTACTAATTTAATCAGGTAATTACAGGGTCACAATTATTTTTGAAAAACTCTTATTGACAAATACGGCTAGTGACAAATTAAATGTGTAAGCGTTCCATTCTGATTCATAATTGACCACAAGTCTCATAATGTATCTGTATAAGGGAAAAGTTGCGCATGTTTGCAAACGTATCATATTTCATAAATCACCAAACCACAGTATAATATTTTAATTGTAGTATCAGCGTAGTAGTAGGGATAATAGTTACAGTTTACTACACATGACGAATGGTTAATTGTGTAAATTGTGCTTGGACTGATCCATAACGATTGCGAATAGAATGAAAAGTTTGCAAAGGTTAGCAACAAGGCCAGCCACACATCAAATCAATATCATTGCACATTGTAAATTAAATCCCAGCATGCCAAGCACAAAAGGAGACAATGAAAACTTAAAAATGACAATGAAGTAGAAGTAATGACTGAAGTAGACACTTATCCCCATTCCACGCGTTTACAGTTTAACTAAAAATTCCATAGTTCTCTCTGGTTTCTGATTAGACAAAGTTAAACAAACAAAGCTAAACAACCATAAGCACCTTCATATTTTCCGTGAATACCATAACCATTTATAATAGTATTTAGCCGTCACGTGTCAATATAACCATATAACTACATCACAGGCTAGAGATTCAGGCAAAACTAAATCTACCCACACTCTTTCATTCATTTCATTATCAATTCCATAAATTCATAATCAATAGAGTGACCGTGAGCAGAATAATGAAATTATACAACGTGGGCTTTATATATGCATAATCCATACAAATGCAATGGCCACTGGTGAAGAAATTCGAAGGGCAGAGTTCAAAAGTCACAAACTCGGATCCAGAAACGATGGAAATTGGATTAGCTTTCCTAAGGAGTCTTTAAAACAACAACCTGCTGAGAATATTATATGAATTGTAAAGAGGAAGGGACCGACCGGAGCTTTCTAAAATTATTCTCATTTTGGATAATCGTTA
Organism: Tomocerus qinae; assembly: GCA_020055645.1. NCBI lineage: Eukaryota > Metazoa > Arthropoda > Collembola > Entomobryomorpha > Tomoceridae > Tomocerus > Tomocerus qinae. The sequence continues at coordinate 37,127,934 of CM034548.1, read as the reverse complement.
CTGTCGCACAGGAAGCTATTATCTAATTCTCAAAGTGAAAATTTTATACACGACCAGAAAGTAATGACAAGAGGTATTTGCACTTCTTAACAACAAAAAGCATTACACGTTATCTTAAAACGTGCCTGAGATTTATGATTTTATGCACTTCCCTGAAATAAACAAGTATTGAGTAGGTGGAAGTCCCAGTGTTTTCTAATTTGCTGTATACATACTTCAAGTACCTAGTAACTCCGTATGCATAATAATAATATTAGTTTAGTTGAGCACCTGTCCTACTTACTAACGACTAGGAAGGAATTTAACCACATCCAACCAGTTTACCTCAACTACTGAAAAAGGAAAGGAACTGATTGTAAACGTTATTAACAGGAAAAAATTACTTCCGTAGATTCCCATAAACTCTTCTTAAAATATGATGCACTATTTTGTTAGAAATAATATTACATATTAAATTTTCTCTCAGAATAGGCAACATGCAAATATTATTATTTACGCTAAAAATTCATTTTTACAATTTATATGGACAATTGGCTATTAAAACACATACAGTAGGTATACAATACTGATTGAGTCTGCTGAGTGAGTTTTAAGTTGAGAATCCTACGATCAATGCTTAAACGTTATCTATAGTCTGGCTGAAACTGAAGTGCTTAATCTGCACATGCAATACTCGACTTAAAGTATAAATAGCAATCTCGACGTTTCCAGATAACATTCACTTAAGCATAATTCCATAACGTATTTATATTTACAAACCTTTGACGTGTAATTCAACTCTATTTTTGTGTGATCACTTTTCAAAGATCCGCAGTAGTAGTAATACTTCTTTAATACAATAAAAATAACCTGCATAATTATGGCAACTGTTGATACCAATACAAAAAAAGATGGTATAAATACTAATACGCAGAAAGGCGTCTTTCTACCCTGTGTAATTCTCTGGCTGTAAACAGTTCTCATAGCTCAATGAGTTTGTTGCATTAAAAGACTGCGAATGTGCCAATCATGCAAAATGAAGAAACTTTCTTTTTTAAAGAATAGTGTCACCAACATTACCTGAATTGCCTTTTACATAGCACTGACTTCCCAACAAAGTGAAGCATGCTAAAACGAATAGGCAAGGTACAAATAATGACACAATAAAAGATAGCAACCATTGTTTGTACTCGTGTGAGCCGTAAGGAAGGATATCTGTATCTATTCCCTAAGTAGTCACTCTACGACTCCACCACAATGATATATCATTGCAATATAGTAAAGCCTATGTAAATAGAAGGTAACAAATGATACCTGCCAGCTTTTACCAATTATAAAACACAATAATATTACATTTATTGTTAATCTTGCTTCATAATACGCAGAAAGCAGCCACAGAATGTAGAATGATCGTTTTTATATAACTTAAGGCACATGAGTGAGTATTAGCGTGGAATAATAATCTAGCAAACGATATATAATAAATCCAAGACAGGAAAAGCTAAAACTAAGTCACCATCATGTATCACCATCAGCAGGAGTAATAAGTACATTTCTTGTATATACCTAAATAATAATATGTATGATTAGCTTGTTTACCATTATTATGCATTTTAGTATTGGCTTCCTTCGCATTGTCCTTAGAGAACTGCGGAAACTTGCGATTAGTAGTTGAATGAAAACGGCCTCTGCTTCCACTTGTAAGTAAATGAGGTTTCGTTACTTACTTATGTCATAAAATAGTCGAACTAAATCCATTTCCTCTGCAGATGTACATCAACAAAAAAACAGGGTAGGACAATATATTATGCTTACCACACCACATATATACCTATATAGAGTATTATGTATGTATGTGATGTGACTGCAGCATGTATAGGCACAGACAGGAACCTGCTAGGATCTTACGAGCAATGGGCACAAGTATATTTACCCTTACTTTATAAAATTGTAAATTTTTAACAAATGAGCTTAGTTCGCTTACACTATGCTTTGTATGTATTCCTAGCACTATATAATATCGTGATATTATTACCGGTTGTTGCTGTTGCATTCAATAGCTCGACAAACCAAAACCCAACCTGCATCCGTCTTTACCTTCCGTTGAATTATTTCTCTACATAAGAGTGATGAACACGTAAAGCTACAAAAATAGCCAGCACAGAAGTAATTTTAACTGATTTTATGTGTCTAGAATAACGAACGCTAAAACTTCTCCATAAAGCAAACGCACAAAACGCTCTACTTATATGCACAGTAAAATGATATCACGTATACGTATTAGTATACATTTGATATGGGAGTGTGCTTGGAATCAACGCCAACATTTATGAACAATTAATACTAAAATATACTTATTAGGTCATATTATTATTGGTAACAAAATATATTATATGAAACAAGAATTATGTACACCCTTTAAAACTACTGCGATAGCAAAATCTATATCATTAGAAGATTCGCAGTATCTGAATAGGCATTTGATCTGGAGCCAATAAACTTTTATGCTTTTGCAGCATTAAACAATACAGATCACTTAACGTAAATGACGCAGAGCATAGGATCATATGAAATTTTGGATCCAGTATATTATCCTTTTTAAATCGTCTTTGCCCGTATAGTATTTCATGACAATACGCAGTGCACGATATGTGAATTATAGTTTTATTGAAATAAAACTTTCGCCAGCTCAGCAATGCTGTCTATTAATAAGAAGTATCCAATTAAAGCAACTCAGTAAATTACAAGTTGGCGTCTTCCTAAATGATAGTTTTAAAAATGTCCAAGTAAAGAAAAATGATCTAAGAGTTCGTTTGTGCGTCGAGTAGTTTTCCTGTCGGTAGCTATCTTACAAAGTTTCCTTTGTCATATAATTGCAAAGGAGAGATAATAAAATAAAGTTGGCAGTGGCACATGCCTAAGTAAAATCCGTAGCTAAGAAATGCAGGGCTAGCCCAAAGAGTACATAGGTCTGCTGTGCCCATTAGCAGGTACCTATAGGTATGTACGTGATACATCTGCTTTCATAACGATGATGATCAAGACGATTAAAAAGGACAGGTGCACAGTGTGCTGTGGTTGTTGAATTGCTACAGCTACTTGATAAACAGTCTCGTGTTCAAACCACTTACTTATCCAAAGAATGGAACTGCCTCGTTCCACGTCAATACGTTATACTCTTACGCCTCGGAATCATGCAAGAGGAGAATCATATTTGATTAAGCTACATATTAATCTTCCGACTGACGATACGATTTTAACTTGTACTTTCATGCAAATCCTCGGAATAGTTAATAATTCGGACTATCCAGACAGACGTTTTGGGAAGGACTGCAAAAAATATGGTCACATATTGGAAAACTAGGAGGCTGAGTGTTTTCTAGGGAAAAGTGTGTAGCTCTCGAGGATGTAGTAAATATGACAGCAGGAGATGGAGGAACAGACCCTAAATTACTATCACGAGACAAACACACGATTCCAACGTTGGCCACCTGTCCATTTTTAGGCATGTGCTTGTGCCCAGCTCCTGACAGTCGGTGGAAAACAGAGCCATCCCTAGATGTGAAAACGAAATCCCCATTTTATTCTGCTTCATTGGATTATTGGTTGGACGAAGAGTTAGCCTTTCCAAAGCAAAAAATGCTACATTCATAATAAATATGTTCTTCTTACGTATGTGCATTTCTTCCCCCTTTCATGACTAAAAATCCAGTAGTGGAATAAATACAATCCAGTAGTAGAGGACATACAGTTCTTGTGTGCTTGTCTCTTCACACAGGACTCTTTTAGCTAATTCACATAGTGGGCACCACCCTACTCTGCTATTAGCTCCCGATATCACATGACTATCTATAACCGTTCTATTTATCAACTAGGAAAACCTGACAACAACCACAAAGCAGTCGCATAATATTCGCTGCCACTACTACTATTTACTGTTTACGGAGTTAGACATGTTATCGGTAGCATAATATAGGAGTGATCGTGTCTAATAAATATTATAGAGTTCTTTGTTAGGTTTAAAGGAAGAAATGGAGTATGGGTTATGTAATTGTGAGTAGGGAGAGGAGACGTTTCATCGAATCATGCTACATTTCTTTTTCTTGCCTTACTTTGTTCTGAAATATCGAGTGAACTGAAGGACTCAGTTGCCTACGAACGATTACCTACCTACCTGGGTTGTCGTTTACTTTTCTAAGTGGATCCGAGCATTGCATCAACAGCTCATCTCACATCTGCTCCCTTCAACAGGACAAGGCTCAGCATCTGCTTTCTTATCCCAGAGTACTTGTTTCTTATTACAAAACAAAGACTGACGGACGGCTGGTTGGGAAATTGGAGAAATCCAGGCTCTTTCTTACATCCTCTGCCCATCCACTCAGCTCGGGCCCTGATAACCCTCCCTATAATCTCTGATGCTTGTAAATAACAATAAGAGTCCATATCGGATTCCAAGAAACCCAAGGTAGCATTTCTCGTCTAAGAAAATAATTTTTATTTCGAGATTCACATGCACACCTTTAACAACCCATAAGGAGCCAATAGGTTGATTGTGTTTTACTGTGAGGAAGGCAGATTCATTTCTTTGTGAGAGTAGAGTATATATCTAGTAAGTATATATTATATTATGAAGAAAGAGAATGGACTACCTAAAGCTGAGTGGAAGAAAAAAGTATAAATCCATGCACGTTAGTTAGCACAATAATGTAGTGAATTGGAGTGTAGTTAGGCTACGCATAGGATAATAAGAGTTCAGTTCAGATTTATAAACTTGGTAAGAACATTGACGAAGAAGGTGAGTTGATTGCATTCATTGTCCTGCCTACATCCTAACAAAGAAAGTACACAACAGGTACGCACTCAACTTGTATCTATTTCGTGGGTTCCTGTTTCTAACCTTGCATTACAAGATCAAACAACCTAGCAATAAAAGGTAGTGTGGAACTTTCGAATAGAACACGAAGCAATGTGGAATGGGTTGATGCGAGTTATAAAATAATTCCGATTCTCTGGGGTTTACAGGTAAAATGTCTACATTAATACAAATATGACAAAGGATGAAGGTTAAGCACTCCATCGAGTATTGGGAAAACAGACAAATCACGGAAAATATAGATGCCTACCTCAAGTATGCATAGGAATAGACATGATTCAGATAAAGTAAAAATCCTGCGAGGGTCGACTAGGTTAGTACATGAGGATATAAGAGACATAGACATGATATGCATAGGATTCCACGAACGAACACGTAGACTGCTAGAACAAAGAGATGTGTAGGGAACTCACCAGACAACGCCGAAGGCTCCATATCCAATAGGACGATCTGGTTGAACATCAATAGGAGAAGTTCTCTCGGGTGACGCATATCCTCCATTCGAACTAGAAGGCGTCTTTCCGGACGAGCTATTAATCCCAATATTCTGGGAATTGTTATTCGGATTGTGATGAAAATACGCCGCTGCTAAAACGGCTTGATGGTGATGATGGGAGACCCCCATTATCGGAGCTGCAGGACCCGCTAGCGTAGACATCCTTTTCTCAACAGATGTAAGACAATTGACCTCTAGACCTTCCTATCTCACAATCTGCAAAAACAAAAATATATTTTAATCTTGATTTAGTTGTGGCAGTTGATAAACACGAAAATAGGTTACAGCCACGGACAGCAACTGATGCAATGGCAACGAAACACATTTGACACTATTGTTATGTGTCAGGAACTCTTAAAGGCTAGCTCATTATGCTAATAATGCCATACTACTTATTTGTTTTACAATATTTTGAAACAATTCTATCTGAGCACATTTATCTCCATTTTACTATCAATGTCATCAGCAAAGGATTCAACCAAATACTACGTGATGACGTTTGCTCTGTCTTAAGAATGAAATACATACGCACCAGTGAGATTTTACTTGCTGTAGCTAGCTACTGTTACTCGTAATATTCATATTTAAATAGTACAAACTAATGTTAGGCTGTTGCAACGAATGTTTCACATAGAAAGAATCGACAATCATGACATAAAAGACAACGCAATCAGACACACTCAATGCTCAGGTCTAGGTCATGCCACTCTAGTGAAAATGAGGACCTTCTACACACATCGTATGCATTCTGAACATTTAATGTAATGCTTTATTGTTTTAAGAATCATCCCAGCATAGCATTACACAATATTCAATGCTGCAAATACTAGGTATACCTCTCCTATATAGATCTACTCTGTTGTGGATTGCAAGTACAGGTAGCTGAATGCAGTAAGTACAGTAATTGTGAAGCACAATTAACTAGGTATCTATGTCTAATATAAATATCGGCACCACACACCACTATATAGCACGCCAACTTCAACATGAAACTAGTATGTGTGCAATACCTATTTGCATACTATCACACTAATTGACAGTGAGTTTACTTGGCTCATTACTATTGTGCTCTGCTGAATTTACATTAGACGACACTCTGCCAAAATTATCTCCATTCAATTACTATCCCCTTAATTGTTTTCAACCTGCACACGGCAATATGCTATTAGAGCCAATAGGAATCCTACAGGAATTACTTAGAATGCCAATTTTATTTGGATACCACAATTGCCTTTTGGAAATGACACCCTGAAGATTTAATAAGTTGGATGAAAGTTTACCATTGATGTCCCCAAGGCATCTAATACAAACACTCTTAGAACTGCTAGCTCAATTTTTGTTATGCGCAATATTGGACTGCCTTTAATTGCATTTAGGGTTTTATAGGATCCAGCCACTATTAGAACGATCCACGAACCTCGATATCATTTTTCACCACTATGAGCAGTCAATCCTCCAGGCATTTAATTATCATTGCTAAACTGCTCGATTATTGCATTACGTCTTCAATTTTTGCCTTGGAATTAACTCTAAATGTTTAATTATATACCTAACGTATATATTAAGGCCAGCTAAATCTATTTTCAACTTTTTAAATTCTTTGTAGCCCTCAGCCGTGTTTATTTAGCAACTGCTATATAGAGGAATGTCAAAGAAACAATTTCAGTGCAGTTATATTAATTGTTAGTTTAGTATGCCAATTTCTTCCCCATCCCTTAAATTCAAGCAGCCTTGCCAAAATGTTTGCTAATATTATGAATGCACCCAATTTATTACATAAATTATATAGCTATATAAACGTTCTATTGCAATCGTAGAAGGGTGTGTAAATTCTCTTAAATAAATAATTGTAGAACTGGAAGGAATCATCACTTAATTGCTCAAACTCTAGTCTATACTGACTTAAAATTAGACAAACCTAGTTTTATTTACAGAGAAAACAAGTAGTCAACACAAAAAATCAATTTCGTAAGTGCCTACCAAATATTTTATACGTTAATAACAGTGTCATTATTATTACTCTTCCTATGACCTTGTCTGTACATATACCTATTGTTCTTCTAAATAAGCAATTCGTATCTGCATACACTTAAGTGCATTAAATAATGCACACACGTATGCTATAAACCATAATTGTGTTCTGTTTCTGTCCCCGGATATGAATGTGCTGCTATTTATAGAATTTTTTATTATTTGTTAACCATGTACCAACTACTAGCGCATTGATAATTTCGCAGTACAAAATAAAGTGACGCTTGCCTAATGCAAACAGGGACAGGGACCTACTGCAAAACAATTAACATTCACAAGAGAGAGGAAATTCCGAGTTATCATTATATATACATTACACTAATGTATATCACTAACACTGATTTTTATGTCCTATCCAAATTTCTGTCCTTCCATAAAATTTACAGTCATTGAAATTTCAATCATAATATTTGGAAATAGTTTTCTGATGGTAATTTACTATTTTCATGAATGAAATGAATAAAACTTCATAATATATTACCGAATGTTTAATTGGAGTTTGCTTGACTTTTGAAATCAATTACATACTCATTACAAGTGCAAAAGTTCAAGTGAATGATCTTGAAATCTAAAAATATATTTAATATTAATTTGTTCCCATTTGTATCGTTAACCTATGTACTCGTAGTAAATAGATTTTTAGACCATGAATGTTTCATGTCTACCTATATATACTTAAAAATGAAATACATCCCCCTATGCAATGAATGCAATATCTTATCGTTTTAAGTAGAATATCTCCAAGAAGTAGTTTTATCTTGGTATATTAAGTCCTTATAGGACTTTCATTGAAATATTTTAATATTGCTTCTGTTTAATAAGCATAATATTTATGTTAATTCTTTCGTTTTAGTCCAATGGAATAACTATATTGAATAATGAACTTAACTATGAAATCAAGGACCTAAATCGAACTTTAAACTTCGATACTAAGGTACCTACTACAAGTTGATTTTAATGTCTACAGCTTGTGATAGGATTTATAATGAGACGATGGTCTTGTTTCTTTGTTCATATAGCGTCATTATATAGATCCCTACCACAAATGAGCCATTCAGTGCGTAAGGTCAATACGCGCTAATCACATTAAGTATTCTTCGATATGAGGAAAGAAATGAATAAATCACAAATAATTGGCTACTTCAATCCTAGTAGGGGTTAGTAATCACTAGATATGCCCTATATCTCCATTGTTATAAGTGAACTCGTAATACTAAAGACAAAAGAGTCACCCCAAATCAATCGTATGAGAAAGAAAAACGTTCGGATTTGGCGAAACGATTAATGATCAATGTAGATCAATACTCAAAGTACCTTTCAATTTGCCATTTTGTATTTCTGCGAGTTTCTCCGCAGAAACGAGTTCGACCTCGATAAATAATTAATTACTCATGTGATCAGAGATGTCAGTAACATTTTACCCTTAATTTTCGACACAGTTGCAAAAACGTGACTGAATGTGGTCACATTTTCCAATTTATCTCAAATGCATCAGGTTTTCGGTAGTTATTCTATCAACCGATTATTAGCAAGTAGGTAAAACAATAGCTGCAGGAAACCCTTGCACAGGAAGCATTGTAATGCAGCAATTTAATAGTTCGCGTGAAAATCATTCTTCTTTCGGAACCTCACAAGGAGAAAATACTAAGAAATATTTTATCATGCTATCTCTTGACGTAATACGTTGTTTATCCCATATGAAATATGATACTTAAACTAGAACTGATCACGAGAGAAAGGCCACGAGAGAAATTCACATAAAACTTTAGCAAGATTTTCAATTACTTGTTATGAAATATATACTTACGAATGCTAAAATATTCTGATCTGTTCCCTTTTCTCGGTTTTCAAGTACCTACCATAGCATTAATTTTTGATAACTGGAATTTCACGTGATTGAACTAGATTTATTCTAATATTTGTTAACTCATTTAAATGAAGCTTTCAAATCAAGAAAATTTCAATATTAAATTTACTACTACTTGGCTATATTCAACTTTTGAAATGTAGACAAGACTTGGTAATTGAGGCTTTCATACAAATGAACCAATTGTTATATAGAGAAGTGAAGGTACTAAGAGACATTTATTTTGTAGCTTTAAACGTTTTTACACTAATTGTAACATTGCGAGTGCAAATGTAGGTGAGTAAGTGATATAAAGTCACATAGTAAGTGATACAGATATATTCCTCAAGAATTTCGTACTTAATGTATGCAAAGGCATATTATGATAGAAGTTGCAAGTTCTTATTTTGCACTATGCATCAAATAATGAATGTGGCCTAGACCGCTTGTATATAAATGAAGGTTTGGTTTGAGCTTAACTTTCATCATATTTTCAACATTCGTAATTGTAGCATTATGACATTTTAAGTTATGAAACTGTGCGTTGTTCACATTGAAAGGGTGTAATATTTTCCATTGGTTGTAAAAGCCATTTTTGACTTGAGAAACTTTCAATTATTGTTTGGTTAGGCTTGAAAAGCTATAAAATAAAAAATGTCACAAATCTATCCTCGCTAACTAAAAGACCAAGTTATATAAACTTTTTCATTCTAGATACTAAATACATAGTATCTGTAAATGACATTACATTATACTTATCTAGTCATAATGCTGAAGTTCTGGCTGGACAATTTCCTAATAAAATACTAACTTTTACTTACTTTAGTAAAGATATCTACAAAAGACAGCAGCGCTTATATCGCAATTATTATTGCAATGATATAGAATAATATGTTTATTGGTACGAGGGAACGTACGGTACGATAGGCGAGAAAAAGTGTCTACTGTGTGTAGAGAAGCCTAGAGACTACTAGAGAGTTGTAGTTTAGTCATACGAATGCAATGTAACTGTTTGTTCCATATTCTGTCCTATTTACCAAGTTTGACTCACTTATGCATAGCAGAATACTTCTACATACGCCAATAATATTTTACTACTGCCTATCATGTAAAAGTCTATGTCGTTATTGTATTTCAATTTATGCACTCTCATTTGTATTTGTATAAGTAATGGTCCAACATGAGACCTCTTTCATCAAATTGGTTATCATTATACTATCCAATGGATTTATAGCTAGCTAGTACCATACGGATATACATTTGGAAATCATGAAACACTACTATAACTTGTCACAAATCCACTCATAAACGAAAACGGCAATTATTCATTAAAAATAGAGTAGCCAGTAAATGAAGGGTAAGCAGTAAAGTGTCTCTAGTATTTTAGTAGCTTTCAAATAAAATTATAACGTTGTTTCATGGAACGATTTGCTATAAAAATGAATAGCAAGACAAATATTGTGTATCTTATTCCCATTCAATTAAACGTAAATATGTATCGATGTTTTCATAGACGAGCTCCCTGATATACATAATGGGACAGAAAATTGGGGCACTTTAAAAATGAGACGAGGTGAGCTCTGAAAGAATAGGAATTGACAGACCACTTTTTTGCTGAAACGACGAATACAAACACAAAAGGAACTCACGATCAGCACCAAGTAGCACACACTATTTACTACCATGTTAAAACGGACCCAGCTAAACTGGCATTAAAATGCTGCTATGCTACAGTAAACCATTTCGCTGCATTACTTTTACAATGGGCACCAGCACATACATAAAAAATAATGTAAATTACGATAAAAGTGCGTTTCTTTTTTGCCTTCCGCTCTTTACTGTGCCAACTGCACTAAGAACCACGCTTATAATAAAATACATGTAAAATATTAATGCATATCAAGTTCATATACGCTATAATATATATACTACTTGCACCATTTGTGTAAATTGGAGTAGAAGCACGTTTAATCCTGATTTTCGAACATTTAAAAAAAATTGTCCCATTAAACAAAATTATGTCACTTGTCATATGTTTGGTACTACTTTTCCTGGTCGCAAATGATGCCTTCCAGTCATATTCAGATCTATGGTAAATAATTAATCTAGACGAGACTAGATTTTTCTGGGATTGCATTATAACTATGACGTATACGTATATAGGAAGAATGGCATGTGAATTAAGAATTGAGTTGTAAATACAATATAATATATCCTACAACAATTAAGCTCATGAATAAACACAATCTACTGCAACAGCCCTTTATCTAATCATTTCCACAGTAATACGTAGGTATGTATTTACTAGAGATTAAACGCCTGCCTGGCTTCATTATCAATATAATATACAAGTATGTTCTGTATATGATTTTCGTGGATTTGATAAAGTTGTATTTCAGTCGTTATTTTGTATATACGTAAAAGAAGCATTAATATGCGACATAGAAAATAAATTATGCTACTAAAAATGAGACAATGAGGGTTGGAGATACTAAAATCTTTACAAAGTAATCACGGCTCTCTAACAAATGCTAAATCTTCTACGTCATTGAGTGATAATACATGCTGATTAAACACTGTTAAGTGTTATCAAGTCAATGAGATGAAGTGCAACAACGTTTATCATGTGTAAACGAATAGTGTCTGTAAAATATGGAGCTAAAAACGTAGAAACGTATATTTAGAGTAAACATTTCATACAAGAGAGGATTAAAAAGGAGATTTTAATTACTTACGACTTGAAAACTGCACTTGCTTAGGATTGTTTCCAAATTGCCTAAAGTAGTACTCTGTTTTCACTTGAGAATTTTAAATGGAACAATTGTAAGAATGACGTCACAATACACACTGGATAGTATTTATCTATAAGAGACAAATAATAATGGATGATAATAATATTCGGAGTACAGGGTAATTCACAGTTGAATGAGAAACGTATGTGGACACAATGAACAAAGATTTCTATCAGCTCACTCTTAAATATTTTATCCAACAGCTCAGCTGTATTGTATTCCTGGTAAATGTTTTATGACGAACTCTAGAAGGTTGAGAAAGGATGCGCGTAAGTAAGGAGAATCTTGAAACAAGTTCCAGCTATTCGGAGTATTCAGGATTCACTGAACTAGAACTGTATAGCTATATAGTTAGACTATGACTCTAGTACATACATACAGCTACTGCAGTAGTGTAGTAGTAGTAAGTGGGTATCATAAGAAAGAATAACACTTTTACTAGGGATTTAATTCCAGAATCTAGTTTACTCTCAGAATGGCCTAGTCTCGTCTACTCAATTCATTCAACTCACATTAATTAGATTCTTAGGAAAATTGATAAATTCCCAACTGCAGAATATCTTTAGACTATTTCCTATACAAATTAATTGCAACAGCTCTATGAAAATGCTCTCTGGTTTTTAGTGTGGGAACTCTGTAAATACTTACGGCTATATAGAGAGTTGAGAAATGAATTTCACAAAGTTCAAATGGATACAATGCACTGTTATCTATTAGACACTAAATAAATGTATCACTGCATGGACAGCTATTTTTCACTATACTAGAGAATAGAGATATCAGAACAAATATTTAATGCACATGGTCCAAAGAGACAAAACTCCAAGGTAGCGAGTCACTCACTTGCCTTGCCTTCAAGTCAAACTGGAAATGAATAAGGAGCCGGTTCTTCCTCAGATCTATTTATTTATAATGTCTGGTTGAGATCTTGAGCGGAAGTTTGTTCAGACCAGGCAACTTTGACTCTTCAATCGTATCTCTTTGTGTCTCTTGAGATTCCTCAGCTTTTCCTCCTTATTCTTAATAGATTACCTATTAATTTGATCTCCCTTCCTCTACTTGGTTATTGTAGTAGATTGCCTCAACTATCTCTCACTGTTCACTGAAACTGAGGCAGATGATCGACGAGAGAACGAGATTGCAAACTAATGCACGCAAAATCTCAACTTGCATAGTAGCTGTTTTTGTTTTTTCTATTATAATCTGTACATGTAAAATGCACTCCAAACGTTCCAACGATAAGTAAGTAGTATAAATAAAGTGCGCAAGAAACGTATTATACAGGTATGCCTACTTATTAGTAGGTTAGCGTCTTCTCTGTAAAAGATATTTATTAGTATGCCACCAGAATGTATACCTTCACGTAGGTATTCCTTCGATGTACGTATGTAGCTATAGAGCAGTATCAAAACTCGACTAGCAAGAAAACTGCAGCAAACGGAGGAGCGTGCTTCAACGATGTGTTCCTTCAACTAGAGTGAGTCGACGACTGAATTCTCATTCTCTCTCGCTCTCACAAAACAACTTTAGTTCAGTTCAGTTCAATTCCTTTTGCATCTATCCCACAGAGCTGGGAACGAGACAGTTACTATTTAATCCACTCTACTAACTACATCTACATACCTACTGCCTATATTTCCATTTGTAATAATACACCAACCTTTCTCCAGAAATTGATTTCTAGGTACCTTTACTTATTTTAAGTAGATTTACTAGTAAATAAATAATTAGTTTATAAATAACCCCAACAAATATTACATTAATACAAAATACAAACTTAATATTTTAACCCATTGAGAATTGTGAAGACTTCCTTATATTATGTCTGGTATTCATATGCATATTATGGTAGCAATACCTAAGCATCTAATTTAACCAGTAAGTTTCTATTAGGTCCTTTTTATTAAATATTGTCGGAAATAGCTACAATAACTATCTCATTTATGTCTGTGTTTTGTGGCTGTTAGTAGCTACTGTTAGTGGCAGCATGAAATTTTGTTATGATGTACAGTACACTTCATAATGGATTATTCATCGGCCTAGAACTGTGATATTTTTTTCGTAAGCAGCCAGAGTAGTGCATACATTGAGACCTTGAGAGTGGATATTGTAAACTGTCGACCGCATCCTTAGAATCCCGACTCTAATAAAGTCTGTCGAAAAGCGATGCTCTTTGTTTTGCCTTCGAGTTAGATAGAATACGTTCTGTTCAAGTTGCCTTTTACTTCGTCTAACTAATACGCTTCACAGATTGACGAAATATATAAAGGGGTTGTACATATCCTTCGTAAGTCGATTTTTAACCCTCTCCCCTATACCATCGCATTCTAATAGTATGGCTCTCGTAACGAAAATCTCTATTTCCTCCCTTCTCTAAAGGACGCAAGGCGCGACCCCTAAGAACATCGTAAATTGTACACATATGCAGTATAGTTGTACCTTCTATTTCTATGCATACAATATAATGCAGAGTTAATTAACATGATGAGACAATATATAGGTACCTTAGCCTTATATTCTAACTCTACAGTGTTAAAGGGTTGTTGGATCGAATGCATTAGGGTTTCATTTAGACGCATCACGCCGTTTAAGTTGAACTCTTGGCTATATTCTACTTTATATTGCCACAACTTTAGTTATATTCAGAGCAGTAGAGTACACAACAGACATTAGTAGATGACTACACGATTCACTCAACCAAATAATGCTAGGCATAGGTATATTATAAGTTAAGTTTCTATGCCTATGGTAAACAACTACTCTTGTACATAAATTATACCTTATCATATTGTTATAAGTCATATTACCAGCTAATAATACGATTAGCAAGCTTTATTTGATACAACTGTAACTTTGTTCAGTGAGGTGAACTATTTGATATATTTCATAATTCGTAATTCATCTCGTTAGGTAAATGAAATGGTACATTAAATTAAATTTTATTTCTGGTCACTAATTCTCTACTTTGCCAGGTCTAACGCCTGCTAAATGCAGTCCATGGGGCAATTAAACTTCTTGCTCTACTCTACCTTATTTAAAACTCTTTTATCGGGAAATGCAATTGGGTTATGGTAGTTATTTACCTGTGCTAACCGTTTACTATTAAACTAGGATTGGTATTGGGTTAGAATGCATTGTCTAGAAAGTAGTGGGTGGATAGCGGAACGCTAAGGAATCTATATTTGTCAGCCTAAAGCTTAGCTTAGTACGTTCTTGTTATCGTTCAACATAAAACTTACTCAGATACATCTAAATTCCAAAGTAAAATATTTGGGCAGGTCATATGCACATCCATAAGGAGTACACGGACAGACACTAACCTATTCAGAAAACATTTAATCAAAATACCACATCAACTACAAGTCCACAACAACTACTTTTTTGGACATGGATAATTTAGCAACGTTTTCATACAAAAATTAATAATAAGCTATGACATTCTGTTGAAATACAGAGAAAATTTAAATAACGTAGGTAAAGCTCGAAGGAAAGATGCCAATGCATCCAATATTATTTTACATGAAATAACTAAAGACATACAGAGCATATTGTAAATTGTGTTCATTTGAAAGAAAATTCATGAATTGAGAAATCAGTTGAATTAGCTTGGAGTTTTGAATGGAATTGCACCAAGATATTTTGTGTTGCTTAATTACATCAGCAATCTCTGAAATACAGTCTGCGATTTAAGAGCAACGTGCTCTTAAAGAGTGGCGACTCTTTCTAATATGGAAGCATTTGTTGATATGTTTTTTTTTATAAATAAATGCTGAACTCCCGATTGGACTAACAGCCGAAGTGGTAAGCAGGTTTTTTTCCATCCTATGACAGGCTGGGCTTTCTAAAATGTACCTACATTTATTTATGAATCTAAACTCTAAATGAGACATACGTGTAAAGTCGTATCAGTAGCAACATAAAGTTTGCATCGTACAATTTAACAAACATTCACCCAGTCGTAATCGTCAAGTGGTACTGGTTAGGTATATGAAAGAAAAATATAATATTATTACTATACGGTCCTATTAAGTATTGTGATAGAGCATATTGATGTAGAATGTTACAGGTCCTTTATACATCTACTGCAGTAGGTAGGTACCTTAGAAGGTGATAACTCGTGTAGAGAAGTCATTCATGACTGCAACTTATAGTCAAATTATCAAGAAGGGAAATTGTACATATAACATTGTCTAATACTACTTAGATGTAGATATATAAAAAGCCAATGAAGATAGAACTTTTCCATTTGGAATATAGGATAATAAATATAGTCTGACAAAGTTTGAAAGTGTACATGATAATATATGGTAGGAAAGTATTATGGAAACTACCACTTTGAAGGAATTGTTTAATTTATTAATTTCCGGTCAATTGAATCTATTGCACGACTGAGGTTTCCATCTCTACATTATTAGGCTAGTCAGTATTATTATTGTTACGCAATCCTAACATGTCTTAAAAGTTAGCGTAGGATAATAGAAGTGATTTTATATAGTCCTAGAGTACTTAATGGTTTTTAAATGTTCTTAAAGTCCTGTAACAAATGTAGAATTAGAGTTGCAGTGTCTACTGACAATGTTGAGTTCCCTACGTGATAGATATGGTTCCCCTATTTTCAAATATCAGGCCATCTCCTTTCCCCTATTTCCATTCATACTTACTACTGCACTTGGTTCAGTTTATTTATTTTGTTGTAGATATACTAGCAGAGTAGTGTGTGTGCAGTCCGTCCGTTTTGTATTTAGTAGAAGCTTCAGTTCCACTTTAGGAGAACAATCTCCGACCTTCCGTCAGAGACAATGAGACAGACAACTGTCGTGAGGAGGACTGCATGGACCTGAATGGGCCGAGTTTTACGTCGTTCGACCGTTTCTGTTTTCCATGTGGATGTGAGGTTGAAAAGCAACTGACTGTGAACGAACTGCTGCAACTTCCAATATTAATACTAGAACGATAGATATACATGGACGGAGTTAACAAGAGTCTTTAGGAAAAACATCTCCCTAAGTCCCTATTTTGCCTGATGCATTGAAACGATCAACTATCCCAAAGTTCAGGTTACCCATCATTCCATTCCCTTCCACGTCAACTCAACGTCCCTCACTCGTCTTCTCCTCCTCGTACATGGAACTACTAAGTAGGCAGTCAGTAGCAATGCTAGGGAATAGATTCACCTCCAGTATAACTATATCATAGATATTTTTAGTGTTGCTGTCCCACAGGGTAAGAATAAACGTTGTTGGCAATCCATGGAGTAGTATTTGAGGAAGCAGTACAAGTAAGTAAGTAGGTAGTAGCTAGCAGAGAGGACTTTCACAGGCGGACGCCGCACCGACGATGGAGGGTTGGTCGGGGCGATGCGAACGAGAGAGTCCCACTTTCATCTTAAAATTTGACATCCAGCTACTCTCCCCTCCTATGGATAATTTTGTTTCTTCTTTTCATTTTGCTTCCCTCATTCAATTTCTACTAGCTCTTTCTATTTGTAAATATACACCCGGAGTTTACAAAATTCAAAATGTAATAAGCAGGAAATTGTAGAGAAAAGCATAGTAAAATAGATATAGAACGATGATAATAAGATCAATATCTCCTACTCAACAGAAAATAATAATATTTGGTGGATGTAGCAGGAGCTGGTGCTGTTATTAAAAGTCTGCACTTGAACAAATGTTTCTCAACAGCGTAATCTAATAATTAGTAGAGTAGTAAACGGTGGATGGATGGAAATATTATGGATAGAGTGATGGAGTCGGGAGCTGGTTGACTGATGCAAAGCATACTCTGTGATGTGAGGAAATGAGAGAGACGAACTAAGCCAAGGTTTTGTAAGTATTCTCAGTCGTTTCATCTTGGCGATGAGATGATGATGTGGAGAACAGAAAGAAAGGTTCTTCCCTTCGGGCTCAATGTCTCACCGACATAATTCAACAGAAAAAATAAACTCTGTTTTGTTACAGTCTTCCCAGACATTGCACCACTTTCAAGCAGAGATAAATCCACACTCAAGAATTTTAAATCTGAAGAAATATTTCCACCAGCAGAAAGAGATAAATAGACACAGTGCTGTCTAGCCAATAACATGTTAATGAACCACTTATCTTATTTCTCTCTGTTAAACGACAGATTGGAACTTATTCGATGATACAGGATGTATGACGCTGACGCTAACTGTCTAGTATATCTCGTCATGTCACATGAATTTTGACTGCTAAGGCCATACACTCCACTCAATGCAGTGATACCGAACTCTCTGTGCCACTTTTTTGGGAGGGTTAACTATCGACTTAACTGCAGTCAGCCACACCACATAAATTTTATTATTCATTAGGTTATGAGTGGAAAAATGATTGGTGAACTATTCCATTTAGTCATTCTAGTTTCAGAGAGGATCGGGTAAAAGCATATGGGTTGAATTAAGGCAGGAGCGGAAAATCTGTTGTTGAGTGCCCACAAAAATGAGAGTCTGACTTAATATAAATGTTTATTTTAAATAGATGATGCATTCTACATGGCGACCTAGTCACGTAAGTCGACTGTCTCTCTCCGAGAATAAGGTGGAAATTGGAATACCTCCATGGCCATTTTGCGTTAACTTGGCTTTAACCTTAGCCTATTAATTTACATGAGTCAAGTAAGTAAGATGAGCTGAACATCCATCTCAATGTACCTTGAGATAATGTTTTGAGCCCAACTACTCCTAACAACGATAAGTTCCAAAGTGTATTCTACCTACCGCCAGACAAAACCAGAGTGTCACTGTCAGCACGCTATCAACGTCTTCCCATTCGGTGCATTTTTCACGGCCAGAAAAGCAACCGGAATCCGACATTGAATTGGATCATACGCGACAAGAATATGCAGCCCTGACCTGATACTTTTGTCGTTTCTTGCTAAAACTTTAAGGTACATTTCTCCTTTCTCAACTCTATTAGTTTTTCCCATTATGATACGGGAACATCCATAAAGAGTGTCGCACAATCTAAGGGACACTTTCGGACAAACGTGTGCATTGAATTCTTCTGTGACGTCACATCTGTATAACTTTGTCGACTGCCATAAAGAGGAAGGAGGTTGATTAAAAATACCGACCTTTTTAGCTGTACTCACTTTATGGACTTCGTCAAGGCACTCACGTATTATTATCTCTGGTCCTATTTCTTCTCTAAATTCGTTAACCTTCTTAATCCAGTTTAAAGTTAATAATATATTTTTACTGCCATCGCACTCACAAGCTCACCCAGCCTTTTGGCATTTACGTATTGCACAATTACACAATAAGTACTGTCATAATGCAGTTTAACGGCACAAAGACATCTATGCTAGTAATTACTACTTAGAGGTCCACAAAGGATGCCCGCATTCACCAGATTGCCCGAACTTTTGTCGTTCATTCTATCTCACGTTAAAATATTCATGAGTTGCATAGAAAGGAAACTGCCCACTTTATCCAAACTTAAACTGATATTTATTCCCGTTAGTACCGGTTCTTAAACTATTCCATTAGCTCTTATTAGCTTCGAAAATTTGTGAAGACACAATAGGCAGCCTGATAACTTTTAATGTTATGATTCGTCACAATCTGTTTCATTTACAATAGATAAATAGCACTTGCATTTATTATATGTATAATATTTTTCTAAAGTTTGAAAATTTTACATATTAGAATAAAAATTACGATCAATTTACAGAAATTTTGCAGATTTTTTAAATTCAAAATATAAGTCGCTGTTTTACGAAAATGTGACTTTAGGTTAGTTGGAAAGTCTCTGAAGACTTAAACTTGGTTAGTAGTTAGTGATGAATGTTTGCGTCTCTATCAGGGTAGAGAGTTAGAAAAGCCCTAAGAGCAGGTATTATAAATACACCAGGAAAACGAGACTATGGACCAGATGCCTGGCTAATACCTACAGAGTGAATAATATTACATGACGTCGTTGCTCCGCTTGGCGTTTCCGTCGCATCATTCACTACAATGATCATCTGGCTGAACTTACAAGACCGTTACATTAAAGCCGTGACATTGCTGGCACAAAATCTCCGTTTTTATCTTGGTCTAATATGGGCACCGAGCTACTTATTCAGATGACATTTCTTATAATAAACATGTCCGACATTTTTTTGGCGACATAGCCCTAAAAGTCTGTAATAAAATACATTTCTCTTGTACATCTGCCTAATTTGTTGCGACCAATGTGTGTGGTACGGGTACGCCAGCATTTTCTAACTCTTGGACAGTTTTCCTACAATTTTTATTTAAAACTATTATGCTGGTATTCAATTCTTCTTTCATGAACTACAGTTTGTTAAAACTATTCGTACCCTTAATTTTTGACGAAATATTACAACATTTCAAAGATTATTTTTAGACAATAAAAAGATCTCACGCGTGTCCACATTTACCTTGAGTTAATAGCGACTTGGGAAGTTATGGGTTAACAATAAAACAATCATTAAGTTTTAAGCTGTACTTGATTATTGCCAATTTTAAACTACAACATAAGAAACATGACTTTGTTTTAACTAAAAGCTTCACCAATCTATTGTTCTTTTATTGTTTTGTGACTCTTGTACAAGTACAACGTGCATGACCGTTGATTGAGTGTAGGCATTGCATTGGCATTCTTTAGCTGTAATAAATGCTATTTATGTAGTTGTTCAGTAGGTGACCTTAACAATTGTACCTAATAAGTAGTTTTATGTAATACTACACATCTATTTAACAATTAAATAAGTCCACAAACTCCAATGAAATAGCGGCATTTGATCCCAATAGTCAATTAAAAACTATAGCAAGCTAATTATAAATATATTTCTACATCCCATTGGATGATTTCCCCCATTTCGGTATTAAGAAGACAAAAAATCACATCTACTGACTTTTAGTAACATGAACTAAACAAATATACCTTCACTATAACTTGATACTAATCCGTTATTTTATTTCTATATGTAACCTGCTTGCTCATATCCTTGTTATAACAGATTAACTAGTTCAACTCTGTCGCAGCCCTCCAAATATCAATATTTCTATCCATATAGTATTACCTATGTAATAGTATGTACATATTTGTACCAACAGATATAGGTGAAATATGATATTGCTGGTTAACAAAACTACTACTTTACTGCACTATCAAATCCACATCTTGATACAAAACTTTCCCATGTTATCACATTATAATATTGAGTATTTTTGTATAAATCTAATGCACAACAAACACAAGATACAACTGCAAGCCATATAATACCAATATTGATTACATATTGAGTTACACAAAAGTATTTTCATAACATTTCTGTCTATGAAATATCATAACAATAATATTTGTATTGCCGGATTTTTTAGTTTTAATGAGTAAAATGTTATTTTTTATCTAGCTTCATTTTGATAATTTTTCCGATTTAAGACAACCAAAAGACATTTGGAACATGTAATTATAATAGAGAGGATATTAAATGGGATTAAGCCAAATAATTCTTATTTGCTGACAGAAGGAAAGCATGTTTCTATTAAAACATCTAGACTTAAATAAACAGATAGGTTCTTGAAAGTGATTTCATATATAAACACACTCAATTTCTTATTTGATCAATCCACCACATTGCAAAGTTTAATGCAATACCAAAAAATGTATAAATAGAGATAGGGAAAAGTAGAGAGAGATTAAGGAGAGAATATAATACGCGAGAAACACGCTCTAGAGCAATTAACTTATTTAATGGATGGATGGAAAAATTAAAATATTATAGTACTTAGTAAATCAATCCTTTAGTACATATGCATTTAACAGATGTGCAAATTAAAAATTGTAATTAATACACATTCCTCATCATAACTCTTAAGACTTAAGTTACAGAAACACACATGCCACATGCAGATGTGGTCTTTAAGGAAATATTATTCGGTTTAATATATTATTCCATTTCAATATTTCAAATGTATAGCTTCCTACTATTGTGCAAATCATACACTTCCTCTCTCTATGTGTTTGTAGTACATATAGTTAGTGTTATAGTTCCATGAAATGCGCCAATTGGTATTTTAAGGTCGTATAGTAATAAAGCCATCATTAAGGTACCTGTGTAAGGAAGAATTATTCCGACGAATGAACGAGTAGCTCATCCTTCATGGAGTTAGGGAAACGAAGCACTATTGGTAAAATTGACACAATAATTTGTTGTAAGACTTTTGTATGCTTTTGTAACGAAAATACATTTGGAGCACAATTGTTTCTTTTAATCTCACTTATGCCTAAGTAACAAAATAAGAAGTTTCATTCTCACGTTTCCTTGCAATATCTTCAGATATTGGGTACATGCGCGACTTTAACACTTCATGTATGAATTGATCGTTGTTGAAAAATGTGAAAATTTAGCTATTACTTATCTATACTTGGACTTCCACACGATATTACACAAAAACATTAATTACCATTTAATGTAGTACAGTAATGTAGCGTCTCAACCTTAAACATATAACAACCAATCTATTACAAGATGTATCTTTAATCCTAATAATATTGCTTTTGGAACAATATTATAGTATAGATACAATAGATACTACAGAAAGGACACAAAGATCTTCTATACCATAGCTGTTAGATAGAATTTCAAACTTCATTTCGAGCTTCCACACGTGACTGCATCACATAGTTGAAATACGTTAGAAATCGATGGCCTTCGTTAGAAATTCCTTCCTTAACACCAGCTCCCAGCCGTGACGGCCAACTACCGCCTCCACCTTTTAGAAACTTTTTTTGCTGCCGACGCTGGCAGGCACCATATTAAAAAGGATGCGACATGGCCAGCTTTTCAGTGGGCCAAGGAAGTGACAATTGTTTAAGAGATCAAGAATGCTTTGAATAAATTGAAGAAAATGGTTTTTTCTACCAGTTAAAGCCATGAATTAGTTATCCAATTTTATTCAAGATAAAACAGATATAACTTTGGTAAATATGGATTTAAAGTGGTAAAAATCAGACTGTTGTTGTAGTCTTAATTTATATTCTATTTTAAAACAATAAAAGTATTTATATAATGATATGGAACATACCGGAATTTTGTATCGCATCAAGTTATAAAAACAGTCTTAAAAATGATGGTGCATCCTTACTGTTTGAATTTGTATTACTCTCATTTATATATATTTTTTTGTATAATCAAGATTTTATGACCATATTTTTTCAAACTAATTGCTTTGACTCTCATACAAAATTCAGACCGTTGATAAAGATACGCCATACATTTTAAGACTATTTTATAACCTAATGCCATACAACTTATGAACATGTGGACATACATGGCAACACTATTATTATTGTGCATCAGACTCTAATGGCTCACCTAATATTACGTTAATTGCTTATAATAGATCATAGGTTACCCTAAAATACAGATATGTTTGGCTAACATAAAGTATGCTCCACTACAATAATACAACTGGTAACCGATTCATTGTAATATTCAACATTTAGACAAGTTCTTACCATTACAACATTAAAAGAATTGATACATTATAAAATATCTGTGAAAATCAAAGCGTAACTTAATAAAGTGGAGTTTTGGAGTCTATTTATAGCTTAGCCACACTTCCTGTAAGTCTCCGCTGCGGTGATTCGCCGAAAATGGATGTCAGACGCCACCGTACGTAACTAAATATCATGGCTGAGAACTACGCTTTGTAGCTAGGAATGGAAAAAAATGGTAAGGATTGCCCAACGAGGGAGAGCATAGAACAAGAACAGGCATAGCGTTATTAGCATTCTATGTGTAGCATGTAGGTAGGTATAATAGGGAAAAAGGTATACCAGAAATACCACTTCAGCTGATTTCTTCAACGTAATGAGCGCACTGCAAACACTGTGGCTGTGGACTCCACAGCCACAGCTACAGTCAAGTGATAACCAACAAATAAACCATATTAGGTAGGCCTTTTGAATAAGATTCGGCGGCAGTGTTGGCTGTTTAGTATTTTTATAAGTAGATGTCTTGGTGTGGGCTACTTTAGCTTTCAGAAAGGTTTTTGTTATGCTTTGGTTGCATATGCCAAGCAAATGTGTTGGGTAAGAATTAGAAACAACTCCATATGCCCCACAACGTTTGTCATCAAGTTTACGTTTACGGTAACATATTTGAAGCGAATCTCAACGTATATGGTAGGATCACAATCGCATTAATGATTTTCCACCCATTTTCATGAAAATTTGGCTTAAGCAATTTTCCACATTTATGCCTAAATCCGAGTCCCTACTACCTAACAAAGAGAACATTGTACTAATATTACCTAGCATTAGCATTGTATTGAAGGACTTACTGTATTCATCAATTGTTTGAATAATCAATACTTTAGTTACAAAACATGCTCATGAAACATTATTTTCCCCGATGTACTACATCGATTAATTCGGCATACTATAATACGGACCCTAACATTGTATCATTATGTAAGTTCCGCCGCCCGTACTAAGCACGGCGGGTGGGGCTTAACCGCCGCCTCACCGGTAGTGAGCATCATGGCTGGGGGTGAGACAGAGAAGGAGAACCAGGGTTGCGGGGGATGAAATAGAAGCGTTGGATGAATTGGTTTCTTAAGGGTAAAAGTGAACAAAATTGATTTTGTCCAATGGAAAAAACTAATACTTTCGCCCGGACAAAACGCAACCTTGGGGAAGACTAAAATACCCCACACTATGGGATGGTGGTGCGATGCGACCTTACCGACCTTAGCGACCTTAGCG
Organism: Tomocerus qinae; assembly: GCA_020055645.1. Classification (NCBI taxonomy): domain Eukaryota; kingdom Metazoa; phylum Arthropoda; class Collembola; order Entomobryomorpha; family Tomoceridae; genus Tomocerus; species Tomocerus qinae. Next base: position 37,103,177 of record CM034548.1, on the reverse strand, counting down.
ATTAGGTTGCATTAAGTTAAACTATCTTGGTAACAATTATGAATTTGTGACAAAAAAGTTAATTGAAACAAAAAATGCGGCTTTTTGAACTTTTATAATAAAATAGACCGAAATACTCTAAAGTCAAATCTGAAGCTCCCACTCATACATGGGGAATGGGAATCGGATGCTTGTAATTGGTTAATAGATCGTTTGATTAAACACTTATAAAAGGAAAATTCATTCTGTTTATTACAGAGAGGCAATATCATAATATACAATGCGAGCTATCACTGCATTAAAAGATTTCCTTTATGACCAGTTGCTTTATCATTCTCCTTCAGGAGCTCGCAATCTTATAGAAAATTAAAAAGTTTAAGTAGGTCAGTGGCAATAAAGACGTAATCTACATAAATTATTCTAAATAAATTATTCTATTATATATTTTTCTATACATTATTATATACTATTTCTACTTTAAGGTGCCACTAGCAGTAACTGCATTATTGATTACATACACAGAGAATAGTAGAGATCCAAAGGTAAATCCACGTCCATGTCTAAACTAATTGATATATTATGTACATTATGAATTGTTGGGTCTGGTTGTAAGCTTAATTTTATATATGCATTACAGAAATTCCAATGTCCACTACATTTGATTCTCGACCGCGTCTTTCGACCACCTTAAGATATGTTTATGAAGGGTGGATGTATGTTTGTATGGATGTTTGTCTTCGTTTTGCTCCTAAACGTCATGCCAAAACCCAGGAGGATCAAAATCAAATTTGCCTAAAATCAAAGTACAGTTACCAAGGTAGTCGTGTATAACGGGTTGTAATACACATTTTTGGTTATTTTGGACATATTATGATGTAGCAAACATTCACTCCTAACTCTAATGCAGGGCAATTTGTTAGAAATGAGTCAATAATGGCCTAATAATAGCATAATCGGATGAACCGATCTTTATTTTAGAACTTAGATATACTTAGATAGACTTGATATACTTGGGAATCTACTAAAGGCGAAAAATTGTTCGTTTTCAAAAATGAAAACAGTCAATTCTTATGCAATCTGAAAAAACAGCGCTTATTTTTATTGCTATTTTTGTTGACTTCAAAAATATAATTCTCAATTGTAGAATCTCAGTAGTAACTAGAGCATAGAGGATCAGTCAGAGCAGAGGATTCTCAAGTCTGAGTCCTAGACTAGACGCCTAGAGTCCTGTAAATGTAACGGTCCTAAATATAATAGGCTTCCTAATGATGATAAGGAGTATACTGGAAGAACTAAAGTCCGCCCCAGACTCCACTCTTTGTGATTCGGTAGGAGAAGATGAGACAAGGAATAAATCTCTGCCAGGGAAGAGAATCCCATCTGCTTGTCACATTTTCATCATTCCGCTGCTGTGTGGTCTGACGTTGACTTCGTCGATAGTGACAATGGACAAATTCCAGAAAAACTGATGACTAAGTAGAACTAAGTCTTCTGTAAAGTAAGAAAAGATATATATATAATACAAAATGTTAACATAGAGTTGACAATTTAATATTCCTTAAGTTTTCAAAGATCGTATCGAACTGAATTATTTTCATTGTCCATCTATTATTTTCTGTTGTCTGTCATTTGTCACTGTCAGCTACTATGGCATTGATGTTAATTATTATTTCTTTAATGTTGCAGGACACAGTCTTCAACCAAAAAATCAACTAAGGCCAAGTATGAAGTAGGAAACTTTTTATTTCAGTAAATAATTTTGCTTTACTATTACTATTAAAAAATGCAAAAGGATCACAACTATTATCCATGTTTGAGACATAAATATAAACGCAATTTATTTCTCTTTCACAGCATCAATGATAACTAGTGGTTTGTACATGGTGAACCATCCTCGAGCTACTGAGCCAGGTTTTGGGTGGTATAGTGGTATTTCAGTAATCATTTTTGATCTCACTCTTGTCAAATTGTAAGTATTTATATTTTAAAAGAGTCATAAAATAAAGCAACATAAGTATTCACATTAGTTTTTATTTCTGAATCATTGGATATTCATGAAGCTATAAAAATAATATCTCAACAATTAGTAAATCCACCATTGCACATTATAGATACAGTATAACTCGAATTAATTCTCCAGGGTCAACTGTTGTTTCAATCCTGTCGCTCATACAAATGTTAAATTAAATTTTCTTAGGCGGACAGCTATTGCTCCAAGGAGAGTGAAATATTACTCAATAATATTACAAATAGATAAAGTCAATATATGCGGATGGTCAATAACATAAAAAGAGATTTCGGGAATCCAATTAACAATTTCTATAAACCAATTCGTCATCCATGGATTTTATTGTATTTTTGGAGATAGGCAGATTTCGATTGCTATCCAATATACAGAAAATTGGACAGCGTAATCAAATTATCTGCACTACTGTCTATCTCAATCGTGATATCACAGTATTTAAACAATTTTGCCGTCAGATTTCTTCAGATATAGACTTTCCAAGTTTATAATTTACTTTTCCGGTTAGACCGACAGACAGAACCGAAGAAAGATTCCCTCAAAAAGAGTTTATCTTTGAGAATAACCAAATTGTGTTTTAAATCGTTGCCAAAGAGCATAATTTTAGATTAGATTAATTTTTTTACATTTCTTTGCTGAGAAGAACACGAATAGTAATTGAATGAGTATTTGTAATTACCTAATACATTTATTTATATTGATCGTAAGGATTTGGAGTACGTATCGTTCCTCATTTTTATGCCCATGTTAATATTTTATTTCTTATGAATGTAACACGACTCTACAGTGTCTACAGAATGGTTTTTAATGCAAACTATTATACCGCTATCTCTTTGATATGAATTATTATGAATGGTCTCTACCAGGAAACTACCTTTAGAGGAGATCCTTCAACAATGTTATATGTTGCAAATATTGTTATTGCACATTCTGCTATTATATTATGCTACCAAAATTGCTTTTCCGCACATTTCTGCATATTCAGAGCCCGAAAAAATAATTTTGAACCAAGTATTTTATTTTAGGCAGGTGCAAAACAGGCATACACATTTATGGAACCAAAAATTTAATATTCCTCGCTTCCAAATTATGGTGAACAAATTTGTTAGATATATTTGTTAAAGTAATTTAATGGGGGAAATTGCACATTTTTATCGTCTGTACTTTATTGTTTCATACTGGATATCAACTTACCCTCTTAATCAATATAATAAATAATTTTATCACTTTTGAATATTATTGCTATACGTACATTAATTTATTGGCTATGTTATTTAAACCTTGTTAATATTATTAACAATTTTTAAGTTTATATGTAGAACATTCGATGTGATTTTCATCACGGCACTTACATCACGGCATTATAATGGTAGTATATGTTGGACAAATATTATCAAGTCGATACGTCTCTTTACAGACGCCATCAAGAACGTACTCTGTGATCTCTTATGGTATTATGTAATGTAATGAGTAAATGACCACGGTCTACTCAATAAGATTTTAGACAGACAAACTCACAAATTATACCTACAACAAACTTGAAAGAAATACTAAGAATAATAATAACGTGTACATATTTATTAGAGTTAGACTAATAATTGAATGGAATCTTGTGTCTAATTGTATAGTAGTGGTATCCGATGCTGATATTATAATCTATATAGTTACTTAAGAATAGAGCACGCATATTATTAGCAAGACGCAACAATTCGTTATATCCATTATTTATTGCACTCCTGAAGAATGAATTTTTAGTACCCAAGTGTGCTATGAATCTTTTCTTTTTATTACGAATATGGCACTTGTTATTTTGGAATTGACGTTTCATGTTGCTCGTCAATTGAATTTGACTGACTTTCAAAAATGTAAAAAAATGTTATTCGAAAATTAATAGACTGTAAAACAAATGAAGGGTTAAAATCTATATTCCTACAAACTAGTTATTTATTGTCATATTCTGTGATGGATTATGGAGAAGGAAGTCCCTAGTATTAAACTACAGTACACTCCTGCTGACTTTGTTCTCGCATCTTCCATATTTATGTAATAAAAAGATAACAGAAGCATGTATGAAGTTAGCCGAAAAGTCTACGAGTCACCAGTGTGCTGAATTACAGTTGTCAAGCTCGGTAACTGCGATAACAACATAAACATAGATAGAACATAAAAGCCTCCAGTCTGTCTAAACAACACATTGACATCAATCGAGTAATTTCATAAAAACTTCAACGCTTTCGCCATTGAATGACATTTAAAATGCTCACTGTTAGGTAATGTGCACGATAGCTAATACCTAAACTGCCCAATTGTATCTGAAGAACTGAAAGAATTACCCCAAAACGGTTAAAGCCAATCGAAAGGCTGTTCAAAGTTACATCAGTGAGGGAACTTTGATTAGCATCACTTGACATAAACTTTTTTTGTAATACTTTCGGTTCTTCAGATACATTTGGGTAGTTTAACCACTAGCCACCCTGTATTTAATATGTACTTAGAATACGAGCTTATTATGCAAAAGATTTCTAATTACTAACTGCGTTGACTATTTTAGTATTAAAATTTCTTCGAAGGAGAGGGCTCTCCACTACGTTTCAGTTCGGCCTTCGGATCCAACACTTATGGTTCGTTGATACTGTTGTGATGGGCGAGGTGTTGTCGTCACACCTGAGTTGGATGGTATAGCTGATTGACCTGCATTTGGATTACTCGCTACGGGGTCCCGTGGCACTATCTCTCCGCGGAGAAATCTTTCCAATTTATCCACACATGCGTCTTGATAATCATGAATCCATCTGTAATAATCCATATTTATAATACTGCATAGACAACAACAATGGAAGCATGTCATTGTCATCATTTACTTACTTAACACCATTGAATGTCAGAACTGGTTGCATGTCTTCAGGCAAATTTTCAGTATCAGGCCAAGTAAAATTGTCCATGATAGGAACGATATTGCATTGAGAATCAAGTGCAGCAACAATTTCCTGTATTCCACAATTTTTGGTGTAATTATCTATCGTAGTGGGATTAGCATAGTTAGCAAGTAAATTAATATAAATAGTTGTTAATTACCCGATGGACCCAGTCTTTACAATCTTTGTCTTCGACACAGCGATCTAGAGCATTTGGAGTAAGTACAAGAAGAAAGTGTCTTGCTTGTCGAATGCTCTGAAGGAGGTTATTGTCGAACTTTCCAGCTTCAAGTCGCTCAACATCAATAAAGACTGTAAAGCCCCGAAGTTGGAGATGGACTTTGAGTAAACTTGCGAGTTGAGAACCGTTAGATCGTCTGTAGCTTATGAAAACGTCCAATGGTTTATCAGGATTTTCCTCAGACGTTTGAGACAATTCCGAATTTTCTACTTAAAAGGGCATTAATAATTAAATATTTTTGAACGGTTTCCATTCAGCTGGCCAATCATAGTCAATTGAGACAAACAGTTCCTGCAGATTATATTACCTTTTAATGCATCCATGATTCTTTTCCTATGAATACTGCTCTGAACGCCACACTCGGCAAGAACCTCCTCGTTCAAACATTTCCGCAGAGTGTCTTTATCAACATGATTATTTAGAAGGGTGTAAGTATAAGCAGAGAATTCTGGGTGTATCGAGCTAAGAAAATCATTCAGGCTGGAAGAATCGCAACTGGAGTAGTCAGCCATCTTTTTCAAGTGTCTCAAGTCACGCATGAATCTGAAAACCAATATAAGATTGTATTTAAATATTCCCTAGAAGTGAAGATCTTATGACTAAAAATGACAATAAGATATCAATTTACCTTTTCCGTAGTATACCATTGTCTATATTAATATCTTCTCGGAGCATTTCTTCAGTTAATTGAAGAAGGAGATCACCGTCAACTCTAGAAGCCATGAAAGAGTCAGCATACTGAACAAATCCCTTTTGGATCACCCACTCCCGAACATCTTCCGTGGACCAAAGTGGAACCTGCTGACTCAACTTATGAGGTACTGTTTCTCCAATCAGTCTCAGAGCTTGGGCTGCAAACTTGGATGCCAGGGCATTTGGCGACGATGCAACTCTCTTCAAAGGCTCAATGGCATTTATTTGCTTGAAAACAGAAGTTTGCCCTTGTCTCTTTTTGATCCCAGCCTCCATGCTTTTCATTAGATACAAATAAATAATATTACAACCTGCCTTGTACAAATATGAGAGAAATGCATTTTAATTTAGAACAAAATACCAGAAATGAAAAGCAGCTAAAGATCTAGCTTCTTCTCGCTCAGATGACAGTACAGGTACAAGTTTCTCTAGCCATTGCACACTTTGACCTTGAGTGTAAAATGAATTGGACGCTGCAAATTCTTCTGGATTGTGAGATATCAAAAAAGGCTCAACGAGTTGCAGTGTATCTAAGAACAGTTTACAAATTAGTCAATGGTAATAGATTAAGTATTCATAGCTGAAAAAGGCTTCAATGGTTAGGCGACATTTAAAAACATGAAAATTTAAATGCAGATATTTTTCGTACTAGATTTCATTATCTGAGCTTCGATTTCTTTATTGGCGACGAGAACGGCAATGGCCAAGCAAGCATAATATTTGATTGAATCGTCTTGATTGAAAGCCAAAGGGAAGAGCCACAAATGGACTTTTCTTTTGATCATCACTTCTTGATTTTCAGCACCACCGTACAAGGAAAGATTAACCAAAGCACCAGCACAATTTCGAAGAGTTTCTACATCAATTCTTCGACATTCCATCATGACTCGTTCCAAACCTTGTAGTCTCAACACATCACTACAAGTGGATTCACTATGACGAAACAAATGGCGAAGCAGACCCGTCCCTACCCTTGCTTCATCCACTTCACAAAGCTCAGAGGCAACCTGTAACAATACTCGCGTTTAGATTTTGTTTACAATACATTATTTTATCCTGCTCATCAATCCAAAAAATATTGCTTTACCTTTACGACTTTATCCAAGCAATCAAATCCTTTTTCAACGACATAATTACAATTTTCAGGAGTGAGAGATTGTTCTAGAAGTCTGGCGGATGCAACTCTCAAGTCCGTCTTATGAGAAGAGAAGTTTCCAATGAGTAAATCCAGTCCTCCCAAATTTTTTAAAGTCTCACAGAGATTGCCTCCAACCTAGTGAAAAATACAACTTAATAGACTGGCAAAAGTATTAAGTGGGCTAAAAGAAATGGTTAGTTAGTAAAATTGTTAGTGTACTGATGAATTTACTTGATGACCATGACCAGGAACCCGCCAGGCAGCCTTCATGACACCGGATGCATAATTGAGATGAGGGACTGAGTTCATGTTATCTTCTTCTGAGTCTCGAAGAGCCTCTACTATTGTTGAAAGCTCGCTGGAATATTTGTCAATAACTCTGTCCACATCTTGGCGAGAAGAGTCCCAACCCAAGGAGTCCAAATCCTCGAATATCAATACTAAAACACAACAAAAGTTTAAAATCCCCATAACCTCCATTCTATCCTAACGATTTTTCAATCCATTCCACTTACCATTATCAGTAGCAGTAGATGTGAGAGCGAGTTGGTTTTTAAAGGTCAATTTGGATTGTGTAGCAGCCGTCATGTGTTTCTCGGAATTAATGACAGTTCCTGTAAGCCTGGTTTGCTTTCTTTGTTCATGAGCCATGGCTACTTTCTCCGCTGTGAAATTTTCCGTCGATAATTTCATAGAAGCAGCAGCAGCCCTTCGGGTCTCTTCTTCTGTAACACCCCCTTGTGTCAGGGATCTATTACAAAAATACAATTTAGCATCACAATTATAATACAGTTCCATTCTGAGATTGATTTTTAAAATATATTTTACAAGATAGAGTCAGAAATACCTTTTACTATGACAAAATTAATATTTTAAAACAAGCAATACTAAAACGTAAATAAAACTGCCGGGTGGAATTTTTATCGAATGAAATAGAACAGAAGGAATATTTATTTCAAATAATTTGTATAATTAAATGTTACCTTTGCTCTTGTTTAAGTGCAGCAGTTTTTTCTGCCGTGATGCCGTCGACTTCGACTTTTTGACGAAGGGCCTGAGCAGAGGCCTTTTCTTCGTAGCTAACGTCACCTGCCTGGACCCTTTTCATTTCTGCGGCATTTGAGGAGGTCTGTTCGGTGCTGAAATTGCCACTTCGGAATTTGGTGGAGGATGTGGAGGCGACTTTCTTCTGTTCAAATCTAAAACTCTGAGGAGTGCCGTCCATATTACAAAGATTTCCGTCGTCCGGCTGGACCATTGCCAGAGATGAGTTAGGATGGTTGTTCATGACTAGGTTGGGACTGGCCAGAGGAGAGTTTGGAAGAACCGGAGTCAACTGCATGTCTGCAGAAGTGGGGAATGGGATTTCCTGGACAAGGACAGTGCCGGTGTCCAGTGGGGCATCTCCCCCATTGTGATCCACCAGAGTTTTATTGTCAATTAGTTTAAGAGGTGAGAGATTATTAGATCCGAGTGCAGACTTGGCTTTTGAACTCGCCGTGATGGACGCTATGGAGGAAGAGTTAGAAGACGAGGAGGTGGAGGAGGAGGATGTCGAGGACGTCGTCGTCTGCTGACTCAGCGCCTTCATCTGTGACATCCGACTCTGCATCTCTGACAAATTCGTTTTCACGTGCTGACTGGACGACTGTTTCATCGAGGTTTGCGTTTCGTTGGTTTGGTGTTGATGGTGAGACGAAGAGACTACGGAATGAACGTTCCGCCGACTGGACACATTCACTGTTTGCTGAGATTGCGATGAGTTCATTCGAGAAAATGCAGCCGCTTTGCTCTGTGTTGGAGATGCAAAATTAAATCAGATCAATGCTCATTCCACCCCATTCTGCCTAATAACTAATCTCTTTGCCAATTCCTTCATCCATCTCTACTATTTTGCCCTACTTTCCTATTCCTAGCTATGTCTTTTCATAAAATCCCCTTTCAACTGTTTTATGGCTCTGCAATAAAGTACTCTACTAGAGGCATTGTTTACTACTACCTGTCATCATATCCATTGTCATAAAATTGCAATGCAAAGGACACTTTCAACTGTCCTTGCTATGAACTGACCTTCAAAATGTCACAATCCTATTCTAATTTTATTACAAATGTCATAGAAATTAAAAGTGCTTTCCTATAACACTAAACGTTGAATTGGCTTATTCAGCTATTAGCAAAGTCATAAACACATACGATTATCAATTGTAAAAGCACTTGGGAAATTTAAAAATTGACAATTAAATGTACCTGGAATTCTACATTCCAACTCCTTCTCCATAGCAATAAATCATGTAATGAGTCGTTTATTGCTTTGCAAGGAAATAAAATATGTCTACCTTTACTTTTACAATCTCACGTCATTTTTAAGAAGCTAAAATATTTAGATATTCCATTTGTCGGTTTTGTAGTGTCCTTCTTTTCATTATTTTTTCCAGTCAGCCACTTTATTTCGTGTTGACAAAAATCACTTTACGAATTCATTTATTACCAATTTCATAATAATGGGCTTTTAACAAAAGACAGCTAGCCAAACCCTTTTCCAGGTGTAAAAGCGTTCAATAATTATTAATGGTAAGAGACTAGCTAATTGCAGCAATTTAAAGTAAACTATAAATGTTAAGTATTACAAAACTAATGCTACTTATTTATTTCGTGTAATCTCACGTAATCGTACGCGTGTAAATAACAAGGCCAAAACTAAATAGAGTAAATGTAGGACAACGGTTTTTGCCTCTGCTATAGGGATAGCTAAATACTAATGCTACAAATTGTAAGTGTAAGAAGTATTTGAGTATTTCAACTAAGAGAGCAAGACAGAAGGGATTATTGACAAATTTTTAATTTAATAATGCTAAAAATTAGTATAAATTAGTAAAGAAGAAAGAAAGAATAGAAAATGTTTTTGCACATACACTATTTAATACCTGGACATTCCCGGTTGATTGGACACCATTGAGAATTCCCATGGTCTGTCCATTCAGAGTAGTGCCAGACAATTCATCTGAATCAGCCATCTACAACAAACAAAATATTCATAGCATTAATTCTCCCATTAATCACTGACTATATGAATACATAATACTTATGTCAAGCAGCGACTTAATTTGCAACGGGGGTTTAAGATGTCAAGACAAATTTGTTACGAGATTTTCATGGTAAAAGCAGTTTTAAAAGAAAGAAATAAAAATAACTAATTTTCCAGTGATATCATCAGTTGAGCATTTATCTAGTTATTCAAAGCAAAGTGCATAGTTCGTAAATGTGCAGCATTGAAATAATTAAAATGAGAAATCCGACTAAGGACATTGTAAGACAAGATAAGTTTAACGCGTACGTATCCAGTCATGTAATGAATGTCAAAATGTCAAAGTAACATCTTCTAAACTGGTTTCCTTCATCAGAGGAGTTCATAAGCAAATCAAACCGTTTATTCCTTTGACAACAATTACCGCAATAAATTACAAGCCCTGAAAACTACATCTTCTAACTTATTGTTAGGCTGAATCGCTTTCTAGCTGTTCCTTGTCGTTCTCAACAATACAATAAACTAATAGCTACATGCAACTACAACTCAAAGATTCAAAGGGTCACCGTCACCAAGACCATTATTCCTATTAAATGAGCTCAGAAGACAAAAGAATTAATAAACATGCAGCTATAGGGTAAAAAATTTATTTTATTGTCGGACAAGTTGGCCCTTTTCACTAATTTATTCTTTCTGGTTCATCAATATTAAATTCCGTGATCCAAATACTAATAGGAGGATTTAAATACCTTCGCAGTATTATTTCCACACCTAAATACTTAGTAGTAGATGTAGAATTATGTGATAAATATAGACAGATAAGGATAATGTTTTCAGAGATTGCCAAAGTTGACTAACCCAAACGGAAGATAAGATACTGCGGCCATTTCAAAATATTGTGCAAATCTTATAGAATAGTATCGTTATAGATGCCAAGTACTTAAAAAACAGCCGAAAAGGAGCGCAATCGGTATTTATTGAAAATTACTACATCAGAGAACTTGACTACTCGTTCAGGAATTTAGTTCATTGAATAGAGAACAACTTTGCAACTTACCGAACCCCAAGCTCTTTAAAGTATTTGACTCAAGTCGGTAAAGCCTCAGGATATTTAACAAAGTATCTTGGAGTTGTAGTGGAAATCCTATCTGAGTTGTACTTGAGTCGCATACGGTTCAAAAAATTAAATGACACCCATGAAAATAAATAGTGGATATAAACAATCAGGTTGTCTTGACTTGATTTGCAATGAAAAAGGGCAAATGGCTAGGACAGTAAAGCACGAAACTTCCACGCTTTATTTCATGTGGCTCACTAACAGTTAATTGCACAAGCTAACTGCTTAATGGCCAAACATTAGCCAAACCTAACTTACAATACAATGGTGAAGCGACAGCATTATTTATCAGCTCAAAAGTCTCACCTACTAATAAAATATAAGATAGCCAAAGAGGACGGAGCGACAGACCAACCCTAACCACGCATAACATATTTGTTTTTACTGGTCTTTAATACTCTTATCAAATCATCAGCTAATATTCATTATGCCCCCAACAATTACATTCCATGCTTACTATCCTACTTACTCTACTGACTGACCGAATTCTATAAGCCTTCCTACCTACTTATCAACAAATCCAAAATATAATGCAACCTTTTCTGAATGTGGAACATTTCGGGTTTATTTTATTTATTTCTTTGTCATCAAAATATATTTGTGCGCTATATATTATTTATAGATTACAAATTTCTATCTTCTCCTTCCGTCATTTTAGTCATCTGTTAGCTATTGATATAAGTTTAAATCAATTTCCGTCAAATTAAGTGACGTTACAGTCAAGCGATAATTTTTTTTTGTTGATTTACCATTTAATAATTTTGGGTGCTACTGACTCGTGATTCGGTGCAGCAGTTATTTGGAAAATATAGAATAAAAAATAACAGACATTGTAGTTTTTGCAAGAGCAATAAATAGCATTATATAATTACAAGTATAATTGGTCACTAATAAAACAGATTTCAAATGAATCAGTTCATGTAAATTGAAACACTTTTTTACCATAGACTTTTCTATAGATTTTCTGTTTAAAGTTAGAATCGATAAAACTACTAGTCAGTTCAAGAAGAAGTTCAATATTAAAATGTCATTTTTAGTATCACAAAAACCACTTAGTAAACATTTTAAATAAATTTTATTTTCTTTATAATAATTTAAACTTGAAAACTTCGAATAACCTATTACGGTAAACTACTTATATGCTAACACGTGAAACTTGAATAACAATTCAATTCAAACTAGAGAATCACAAGAGATGTGTTCAGGATGAAGTTGAAATAGTTAACAAAACTGCAACCACTGTCTCCATAAATCATTACAGCTATTTTAGCTAACCGTGAAGCTATTAATCCGGGGATTAATTATACGCACAATGAATAGCTCGTGTATACTACTATAGTGTTCGCCGCTATATTAACGCTATGAATATTATTGCAGCATTATGTTTTCTTACGTTTTTACAACTTGACTGGGAGTATGAAATATAACAGTGCAATTTGCACTAAACGTGTTACACACAATGCAAATAAATCGCTAAGCAGTAGCCAAGCGAAGACGTGCATCAAGGATGTTTAACAACTACGGATAAATTATATAAATATGCCTGCTAAATAATGCATACGCTGACCTCGACATTTACCTTACTAATAATATAATAGTTATCATTACAATAAAACTGCAAGACATCTTTATTTCTATGAAAAGAATAGAAGTAGGCAAGTATATCTGTTTCGTATGTGCACGTGAATTATTATTTATACAATGCATGTGTCTATGATAAATGATTCGCAGCCTATGTATTTACCTTAAAACTTTCCAAATTGTCAGCCAAGGTAAACGAGAGATGCCCACCCCTGCAGCTTTATTTTCCTTCTGATTTTACTTTTAATATAATATGTGATTAGAGATTATCATTTTATGGATAAAAGAAACTCAAGCTTACAAACATTACAATCAGTTAAGTTTTATCATCTTATTTGTGCTATATAATTACTTTTCAAATGTAATGCAACAATACAATGCCTAAGGTAGATAATGTAAGTGAGCAATCATTGTAAATAAAAATAACTACCAACCTCATAGATCTACAACATATATAAATTGCACTACGTTCAACAAAGAGTTTACTTTGTTTCACGGAGAACCCTTATTCTACTAGGAGTAATAGCCCCAATGTTATAATTTTGAGACCATCAATTATTTAATATAAATAAAGATAAGAAATCCGTAATAAACATGTTTGAATATATGTGAATGGATTTAAATTGTATTTCTTTAACTATTTTTTTATTGACGCGTATTCCACTGACAGAAAAAAACATGTAGGGCAATAAAAACCAAAAAATTGTATTTTCATATCTATCATTAGTTTGGTCAGCAATTGCAAGCACTCAATCAGAATTACAAGTTTTACAAACTCCAAAACATTTTGCAAAATAAGAATTTCTTTGAAAAAAATTTACTGCCATAATCTGGTTTATTATAATTAAAATGTATACATAAATAGATTTTAATTTTTGAATTAGGTATTAAAACAGTGGATATTAGTAATATTTATATATGCACGTATTTTCTGCATCTATAAATATTTTTCACTTGCTTAGAGAACAGTAATGAAAGAATATGTACCGACAACAGAAAAAGATTTGGTAGACAAACTCATGGGAAAAAAATTCTCTAAAACGAGAATATTGGGATAAATCTTCTGGGCGGCTACTGGTAACAAATTGCAGACAAAGGGCCTTAATACCGTCTTTGCAGATGCGATAATAAATTAGAAACTCGATAATTTTATGAAGCTCCATATTTAAAACGTAATACGGTTATGGTGTAGTGGAAAGGGATAATCATAGAAAAAACGCTTAATGAATGTGAAAGATTATTGTATAGCAACGTGTTCCATCATTATTTACAGATAGATACATAATTTACCTAGATAGACATATTATTATTGGTTTGAATAGTTTATAGCAGTAATAATATATTAACATATATTGTAAATATTATTATTAAAGTCCTTACTGGTAAGAATTAGACTGAAGATGAATGTAGTATCTACGTTACAGTGAAAATGTATGTAAAGTGTATATAATGGAGGTTGATGGGAGATGAAAGGGGTTTATGTTACAGCCGCTATATAATTGAAAATGAATGAGAATGAAACTGAGTGAGTAAATTAAAGTTGCAATTAGGCAGATCCATAATTTGAGTGTGGCTGATAGCTTGGCCATAACTTTTTGATTTAAAGTGACATTACCACGGCTCTTTCTGTTCGTTGTTGATATTAATTGCAATTTCCCAGTTTTTATGTTAACACTGGTCAACTTGCTGAACTGGCAACTGGTTAAACCTTGGAAAAAGCCTCCAACTACAGATACTATGTTCAACTCTACAGGACCATTAAAGATTAACGAGACCTTTACTGCGTTCTGTATAACTAGCAAAAATATTTTTCATTTAACTTATTATTCCTTACTGGTTTTCACAGGATTTTTTTTATTTTTGTTGGACATGTTTTGGTTTCGATTGCGTTTCAAAAAACGTTTCCCACATAATGCCAAGTTTGGTTTTATTTGCAGAAGTTTAAAATTTTTTAACAGCACATAATGCCATTTGAATGCTTGAGTTCGGGACATATGAACCTATATTACAAAGAATAAGTTGATTGTATGCAGGTAGTTTAGATTTCTGTGTCTCAAGAATCACCAATTGATGATCTTGTACTCATCTTACATGATAATATAATAAAGAAGTATCCATAGAAGAGAAAGACTCTAATGTTTTGTTCCTTTCAACTCTATTGCTATCTTAATGACAAATCTGGTGACCCAAGTTGGTCACAACCACACAACATAGTCTTATCCAGATAGCATTATTCTTAATAGGAGCTTATTACGCTAAAAAACAGAATGCGACTTCTTTCTAGTAGTTACTTTGTACATAGACATCTATATACTCCCGTTAATTGCAGGGCTGTGTTGATTAGTCTGTAGTGCCTGGCAGAAGTTGCACAATTCTACCTACCTACCTAGTAATATTATCTGAACATTTTAAACTCTTGTCACTGCAGTTAAACATCTATACAAGTACTCGTGTATTTATGTAGAAGAGAAATAATAATATGCAAATGGAGACACGGATTCCATCCGTCAATAAAGAAATGGAGACTTAAAGCCACGAACATAATCTAATCTGTTCGACTACACGACAATAAATATCTCTGCTCTCCTATACTGCCTTATGCATGTAAGGGCCATTTACGAATCTCTTTCTAAGCCGACGAAGCTAACTAACTAACCAGCCAACTCCAATCAAGAGGACCACTATTTATTGCCATTGTAACATTTGTTCCCTCAATCAGCTACATGTAACTATTGAATTCACAGAGGAGTGGTCGATTCACCCAGCTCGATACTTATTCGACTTTGCCCAATATTTACTCTTCTTCACTAGTCAGTTGACAATTTTAATTGCAATCACCAACCCATAAAATACGGAGGATGAGACACCTTCTTATGTCAAGTAGTTAGTTAACCCTGCCTCCAGTTTTTTCCCTCTCAATCAATGTAAATACACAGCTTGTCATATAATTGCACTTCTCAGATGGCCCTCTAATTATTTATGTTGTCTTACTCTTCGTATAGAACCTCATCTATAAACATTATTTGCATTCCTAGTATTTGATGGACACATTCCACAATTACCTTCTATGGATTAAGTATCTCCTGATGTAAATCAAATATTATCTCAACGGACAAACATAAAGCTACAGCAAAAATAAGCCGTTTTTCAATGACGAGTTACTTTTAGACAATTCTAACACTCATGAAAAATAACGATGGCAATAAAGTAAATACAGATGTATAAATAACTCCTTTTATACTCTAATCAATAGTATCGCCAAAATATTCCTAAAGTTAATGCTATACATCCGTTATTAACAGTTGGATAAATTTGTTTTTCTAGTATAATCTTTGATGTATAGTTATATTGTAAAGAAGTTAGTTAATCAATAAAGTCATCTTTGACTTGCTACATTTAAATATCTCGAAAGGAAAAATTATTTCTTATTCGACACATTCTTATCTTGACCACATACCGCAAAGCAGTGTGTACAGAAGATGTCCACACTTATCTAGCAAATACCAATTAAATTGTTTCCCTTTCCATTGAAATGTCTTAACTATAACCTTATAGTAACGTCCTTTGCAATAAATGCAAATAAAAGTGTCAGAAGCTCTTATTACACTAAGAGTGTACATATAATGCTGCATAATGAAATCCGAACTACAGTAAGTAGTAAAAATGTGGAATTAGCTAATAATCATAATTTAATAACTGTTGAACAGCCTTTTTTCTAGTAGCTAAGCTTATTCTGTAAATCAGTGACGTTTCAATTCCGCTTAAAAATTGAGCGTAGCTTTAAAATGGCAGTAATAAAATACCACACAGACTTCAAAGAATTTATTGTTATTATCTGGACTTGGTAAATAGAGCAGACAGCTTATCGTCATTGTTTTGCATATGAATCAGTATTTCAAACATTGTAACAAATTATAGCGTCATGATAATATCGGAATTTCTTTTTACATGTAATCATACTAACTATTGTAGTGACACTGATGCAAATACTTGTGCAAATATTCATGAAATGTTTCCATGCTGGCTGCTGAAATTAAAGTCTGTGCGTCTGCAGCAGCTTTTGTTACAAGAAATCCCGACAACTCATCATTAGCAAATAATGTAGCTCAGACCATTAGCACCTATTCTCATTAAATCAACAGCAGTCAATACCTGTCATCAACAAAGTTGTAATCGTTATCTGAAAAACTGTTTCAATGCTTTTAAAGTCGGGGAGCTCAGGGAATACTAAGCAAAACACATTATAGTTAATGTTTAAGTGTACTTTCGTTCATTTTTATTATTCAACACTGCCTTTGACGGTTGGCAAAATATCTAAGCATAGATTAAGTATTTTACATTATAATATGTGATCTTTAGAGAGTAAATATTTTAAAACTGAAAATAGAAGGGTGGGTTTAAGATTGGGATGATCCAAGAGTTTTCATTGTGAGATTTATCAATCCGGATGGACAATAAATTGAGAGGATGATGTATTTGATATATTTATTGCATGGTTTGAAAATGAGATTTGAGGTAGGGATGGTGAATAAAGGGTAGGGTGGGCCAGGACATTTAGCAAACGTCGCTGTTTGAAGAAAATAGGAGATACGAGAATATCCCTGACATTCCATGCTATTATTACAGATATTAGCATTAAACGAGAGATGCCTCCAACTCCAACGCTAACATTGTTTCGAAGAACAAGTCATCTTATAAGGTGAGCAGACAGCCATCCAGCCAGTCCAACTAACCCAGCCTACACAAATTTAATGTTCTTTTGAGCGATTACCTACCTACACCAAAACTGAAACCTTCTGTCTCAGAGTCGAGAGCGGACGAATTGTTCTTTGACACCCAGCCTGCCTGCATCCACTCCACCAGCGTTCAATGATTAACATTCTTCGATACAATGCATACAATCAGCAGTTGCAAAACAAATACGTTCCCCTATTGTTATCAGTCTATGCAAGAGACATCAACAACTCTGCAGAAAAAATCAGCTTGGAAATCTTAATGTGTGATTAGCTTACGCCTTTACAGCATTGACCAATGGTTAATGAATCCTAAATGTTAAGGAGCAAACTAATGATGATTTTTCACTGCGGCTTCAGCCACGTACAACAAAAATCTGGTCTTGCTAACTTACATACAAGTTCACTCCAGTCCACGGGATAAAGATCTAATTAAGTTTATTACATTTGTCTCATTTCTTTCTACGAATAAGTACATTCTCAATTTCTCTGCAATCAGCCAGACCAAAGCAGAATCCAATCAATAACTGCCATTCCTCCGATTATTTCAGATGCAAACACTCAACGAATAAAACAGCATAGGAGGCATACCAAATTACAAGTAAACATTATTAACCGACCAAAATGTGGACATCATATTTTCGGACTTTGCCTACCGTTATTTCTATTATTGCCCTGTTGTATTTTTCTTGATATAAATCTGTGTAATGTAAGTATAAAACAATGTATATGCATAATTTAACAAAGGATCAAAATCCGTAGATATATCTGCGAATTTTTACCGATTTAATTCGGACACCCAAGATGAATGCACATTATTTGCCCACTTAATGTGTCAATTTGGCTGATGCAGATCTTATTTGCCTGCGTTGAGTGTCAGCCCACGGCAGTCATTATATTTTATGTACTCACATCATATCATATCTGAATCTGAACAGTTAGGCGATGCGAATATATTGTTTTAAAAGATCAGCAATGCGTACCTTTTAATGAGTCACAGCCCAGCAAGCAACAGAAATAAAATTATGTCTGTATCTAGGGAAAATAATGTGACCAAGATTATAGCTGAAAATTATTATGTGAAAATGTAAACTTATTTTGGTAAACAATGAGAGAAGGGAACCCACCCAATTGCGTTTTAAGGATACTGCTTTGTTATAACGTTTTATTCAACACTAATGAACTAGCAATCTTTAAATCAAATTGAGTATTGCGGTCAGACTGGGCAGGGACATTTGCGAACGCACAATAATCTATCGACTCAAGCCTGTCCTTATTAAATTCATAAAAGAATACCTATAGTATAACAATATAAGAAGGTAATGATAGTTCTCTATACTCTAATATAAACTATATCATTTTAATTGTTTGGTGATGGTATACGATAGCAAATTAATTTTGGCGAAATAATCCAGCCAGTTATTATAATTTGCTACAAAATGTCTGCCTTCTTTCACCCTTTGTTATAAGTTTGCAATTGTCTGAAATTCCTAGCACTTATCTGAAGAGTATCAGCACTGTATAAATATAAAAATTGTTTACAAATACTATTATTATAAATATTGGCACGCAGTACTATAGTGCGTTTCCATTAATTATTCGTGCAATATTTTTGCATTGGAAAATTGCCTCGGCAAGCAATAAATTACCACGCTGTGTTTCCAAAATCAGAGTTCTTTCAAATGCTAAAACTTATGGCTGTACAATCATAAATTATCTGTAGAGAATTTACTTGGTAAATTGTAAAGTGACTATACATAACTTTACAGGTTCTCTCTGTGATCAGGAATTCGATATTTCAGTTAACGTTAGGGAGCCACTATATTGAAAGGGTACATGGATAATACATGGCAAGCATTATTCAACAATAAATTTGTGTGTAAGCGTTTTGATGTAGAAAATGGTTTTCAAGAACATGTAAGCATATAACATTCGTATAAAATACAAGTCAAGACGAGTTAAACAACAATTGTCTTGAAAGCAACAATAAAATCACATTAAGAAATTATTTAGTCATTACATCACAATGCTCTTTGCCTTCGTGTCCAACAAAGCTGGTTTAACGTAAGTAATAAAGTGTAGAGTATTCATTTCACGCAAATGCATCTTGTGCTACACGAATTTCTTATATAATTAGTAGGGATAAGACACTATGTATTTACTATACCCAATTTGTTCTGTATATTACTGGATGTTTATTTTCTAGATGGAAAAAGATTGCAAAAAATCATGCTGTTAAGCAAGTTAAACATTATGCTACACACGACTATTTAAATGATTAATATATTTGATCCCCAAATATGACTGTTTTTAATTTAAAATTAGCACATCATTAAATGTTTTATTTACTATATCTTATTTATTTTACCTAATTGAACAAGAAACCTTAGAAGAACTGAACATAAAATATGCTGCCAGTATATCAAAATTAAGTACAAGACTTGAATGCAAACCTGTGATCCTTTCGTTGTGTAATATTTAGTAGTAGTTGTTGTTGTTGTGTTTTTACTAGGTAAGAAAAAACGAGTAGATGTTTCTTTCCAATTATCCATTGTAATAAACGTTCTTTAGCCTTGCGTAGTTGTCAAAACACATTCACAAATGTATTAATTTTAAAACCGAATAAATTCAAATTCTTTAAAGTCAAATATCCTCATGCAAATGATAATTACTTTCTACTACTTTTACCATTAAAAATTGCAAAACTTGACTGAACTTGTTGAGCATTGATAACTCGAACCAATTTCTCAAAATAAAACAAATTAAGGAAAAGTTGGAAAAAATTAATTCTTCCTCTAACTGCGAAAAAATATATAGGATTACAATGAACTTTTATTTGCTAGTCAATAATAACTTTTTACATATGGCAAAATTGATATTGTTACTCGTAGGATGTATAAGCTTGAACTTTACTAAGCTTATTAAGTCTTAAAATTTGTATCCAATTAGTATAGACTCTATAAAGTGTAAAACTTTTTACAAGGAACGACAACACCATATTGACTAACCATAAGATAAATTTGGGTATCTAAAGCATAAAACCGCATGTTTCCATGTAATCATTAACCAACATTTTTTATCGATTTTGGACTGCACATCAAATACACACTACATCAAATGTAAATATAAGTATTAATGGCGCCTACCTATACCTACAATCAAATAGCTACGACATATTACTTAAAAAGTACAAACACAATCTTCACAATTTAAAAAGTTCATCTCAAAATGTCATGTAATTTTTTTTAATTTTTATAGTTAAAGCAAGTTAATATTGCATAAGTATATTTCATTTATGAATATGTAGGAGTGGAAACAAAATACAAATCAAATTGATTTGATATTGACAAAGTCCTTTGGAGATAAAAATGGCACATTTATCACACCTCTTTTATTGCAAGTGTTCTACAATTAGCTATAACATAATCATGGAGTTGTTCAAAAACTATGCCAATCCCAAGAGAAAATAGTTGCAAATGTTTACAATGTTTTTATCAGCTTAAGTCATCACTGGGTAATTGTGTCTACAATACATTTATAAATACCATTTCAGGATGTTCCAAAAACAGCTAAAGTGACAAATCTTTCTTTTGGTGTCTATTTATGGATTCCGACAGCGTCAAGCTTCCTGATGACAGCAAAATGTGATTGCCATATTCCTGCGGACAATTTCATTGCTAATCGTCGAGAACGGAAATATTGCCAAGCATAAAACATTGGAGTACCTGGAAGTTACTTGGTATTTAGCGACACCACTATTACTAATTTGTACATGAGGCAACACATTTTTGTTATCTTACAACTTCTGCCTGCACCTAATTTGCCAAGTAAAGCAGTGTCAACAGATGAACTGCACTAGCCCAAACTGTGAGCTGTATCAAATGCTAACTTAAAGACAGAAAATTATGTAGGTAGATATGTGACTGGCGAAATAAAACGAGGTGCAAAGGTTTGAGTATTGAAATGTTGAGGAAAGGCCACAGCAACAAGTGCCCATTTGAAAAAGCACTCGGGGAGATCATTGTAGCCTTTTGTACAGATTGATGAAATGAATACAAATAGTAATATTTAGGGATTTATCTTTTTCCTTGAATATTTTTAGTGTTATTATTTCAGTATTCTCAGAATGTGATTGTGACAATTTCTATTCTGCTAAGGTGTAGTGTAAGCTATAATATTATGTAATATACGTTAGCATTTCCTAAAAAGGACTTGTGCCGCCAACGCCAATACATTTCATGGGTATTCATGATGTCAGTAAAGGGTTGTGATCATGCAACGAGGTTAAATGTTACTCTTACCTGCATTATATCATTAATATTACTCATGAATACTGTGGAGTTAATCTTTTATCCTTTTGATGCACGTCGTGTTGCCATTAGATCAGGCACCTCATTTTTAGCTTCGTATACATAACTCTATCGCAACTTTAATGCTTTAATCCCTTGCTAAAAATTTTTTGAAAGCGTTTACATTTTAAATGGTATAATTAATAGAACTAATTCTTAACCCTTAATAAAACAAAGCAAATTCATTTTTCCTTTTAGATACGACAAGCATGAATATTATAGCTATACAACGTATACAACTCTGCTAATAAGACTTGTACTTAGAAGCAGTAAACCAAGTTTCCAGTTAGTAATAATATTGGTAGAACGTCATTTAATGTCATTGGATTGCAGGAAGTCAATTAAAAAGGTTACTATCATCTGCAAATGGAGAGTTGAGAATCGTACATACAATAAAACGGGGAATATGGTAGAAGGTTCCAGAAAAGCGAGAACGCGATAAGTATAAAAGAACCTTCTGAATTAATCGGAAGCGATAACACCAATTCTGCAAATGTTATTTTGTGTCCTTTGCTACTTTTAACACAATATTAGTCGAGTACCTACCACTTAACAATACAAAACTGTTTACTTAAGTACAATTGCGAAATAATTGACTATGGCAATCCAAAATTCGAGCGAATTTAACAGAAAATTAAGCTTGTAATAATCAACGTCAATTTCAATACTAAATTCTGAGGAAATATAGAGAATTGAAAGAATTGTTTGAACATTTTGTGTAGGAATTTATTGATATGCGTCATTGTTGTGTTAGGTGTTATGTGTATGTCAATAGAATGACTCATGCCTGTCATAAGTAATGAGTAGTGTGTAGATATGTAACCATATATACAAAGATTAAAAATGAGTAACAACGAACCCCATTAACAAAATCCAACATCGATTGATATTTCCGTGCTCCCATGCGATTCATTCGATTTTTGTAAGCAGAAGATGTAATTTTAGGAGACGCATAATATTGTGTGTCATCGGTCGTCATGTCGATAGCTATTCATGCACTTAACGGTCACGGGTAACACAATCTCACTAATGTTTGTCTTCCTAGCTCATGTACACCATTTATTTATTTAATGTAAGATTATATGAATTCCGATTGTTTGAACTTAAATGTTTCTATTCAATCAACGTGAATAAATAACTGTCACATTTGTCAACCTTTACAATTAGGTTCAAAATTGTGTCCATTTAAATAAATGGCTAAAATTATGTTCGATTATTTTTTGTTAAATGATGACAACGAAGACAGCAAGGTACTAATACCTGAGAATGAAGGTCACAAATTTTACGACTGGACACTAGCAAATCTGATTGCTAAACCACTTTGTATAGCTTTAACGAAGAAATTAATATTTTTGTATTTCTGCAAGCAGACACTAATATAATTTTCAAAAAGTTCGTTCTATATTGTAGTAGAGCTTTATTTAATTAACTCTCAGAACTAAAGCAGATATAGAATAGACAGCTTTGTTTTAAATGTTGACAAGTATCAGTTTTAATTAGTCAGAGAGAATGATTCCACCGTCAGAGTCAAATCTGTACTGTTCCCCTTTATGATAAATGAGTCAAATATTAACGATGGCCAGGAATATGGACCACGGTGTATTCCCTACTACGTAAAAATATTACGTTACATAACAGTAGAGCAAGTATGTACAAAAAGACAAGACAAACACGAGCATTCTGATAATGCATAGGTCTACTTGTATCTGTGATCGAGAGCATTGAGTCTGACTATGTACGGACAGACTACACAAGTTGCAATTAAGTTTGCTATTGTCTCTGTTAAATAATTACGATACCTACACGAGTATACTCCAAGTAGTCAACCGTATGAAATCAGAATACCTAACTTATCTTTTCGAGTCTTGACTAGCAACTAACTTGTGAGTGAGGACAGAAGGCAGGATGTACCAAACACATTTCAGCCTGACATTCAACGTAGAATAAGATCATAACATGAACAGAAACAGTATACTACGATGTTCAGTATAGTGTCACAAATGAGATAATTTCAAAGGTACGTAATGTAATTTTCAATTAGTTAGGATTTAAAAGGCATTCATTAGTAATTTAATACACCTATTTACTAGGCTATGTAAAATATTGTAATACAGGAATATTTTATGTGTTAACTCACTACTACTGCTATGAATTATATGGAAAGAGACACGCATTTAGAGATAGCCCTAAATAATATTGTTTGTGTGCCTCCTCTAAACACTTAACGGAGGCTTACGATGATTGTACAAAAGTATTATACTATGACAAAATGCTTTTCCGTGGCTGCACATTGATAATGATCCATTCTATGAAGTGCAATTGCTTATCTTATCTTCCCTTGTAAGAGTGGTGATAATTTGAATGCTGAAGATAATACTGAGCTATGGCTGATAATATCTGGACTCTCATACATTATAGGGAACACGCATCTCTATCTTGTCAGAGGTTTGGTGTATTTAGTATTTACACACCACCACAAAATATGAACGTTGTTGGTAGTACCTGGATGTAATAAGTCTTCGTCAATTGGGACTAGAATGTTGATAATGCTTATCAGTGTGTTGGCCCTCCTATACATGAGCAAGTATAGGTAACCTAATAAATGACATGTCTACACTTAATGTTAATGAATACAAATTGAGGAATGCAAAGGACAATAATGTGAGTTTGCTATCCTTATTATGATAAATTCATCTGCCCTTATAGCTTTAAAATAGTTATGTGAAGCTGTTAACAGGTTGTCTATCCGTCCACCCACTCATAGCATCGTATAAATGCTGTATGACGTACCTCAGTCATTAAATGGAAATAAGTATTCATATGCATTTAAAAATCAACACGATATGATCAATTCCAAAGTATTGAGATCTTACACAACACGGAACAGATGTGATGGCAGAACGAATCTCCAAAGTCTCCATTGTAAGTGGGAAATTGATAAATACAACCTTATACCAGTTATCTTTAACCTTTTCTCTTTCAAACCCAAGCCGACTGAGCTACTAGCCTACTGCTATCTGAAAAAATGTAAGATTCAAAGGAAATCCCTCAATTAAATTACATTCACCTAGTTATGAAATCCCCATCTACGCACTCCAATAATATTACTTAAAGATTAGCTCTTCAAAACGAAGATAACTCAATCATCAACCATCCAATTACATAATAATTACAGAACATGCAAAAACCGAAATGTGGCAGTAATAACTTGATTGTTCAAGTGGAATTCGGATAAATACAATTAGCTACACACAGGACAATGCATTGTTAAGAAAAATATCTCCAATTATGTGAGGCATAATCATAAAGAGATTTCTCAATGTGGTCACCCCATTACCGCGTAAACATATAATTAAATCATGCATTTCATTACGAGAATAATAATAAGCGATACCTACTGAGAACAATTTATTGCTGATTAAACATGAATCCTTTTATCATTTTATATACGCAGACATATATTAATACAATGCGATGCAATAGAGTCAAATAGTGGAGTGATAGCAATTCTGCCAATAGGCTGACCTTCCTCTGCTTATTAATATGATAAGCCCAGTAGGATTTCCTTACATGGTTTTCCATTTGATACTCGGTTTATGGTGTAGTCTCAGCTTCTTAAAAATCCCTAAGTCACAGGACTCCGATTGCCCTTTGCTCTTGTTTACCAAGAATTACTACGTGCAAATGGAGTGTCATCTCACAAAGAGATCATTATTTTCAACTTGGTGAACGTACTACTTATTAGTATCAGTATTGAATGACGACATTAGATTGTCAATGGATAAGCCCCGCAGTAATTCAATATGGAAAATAAAATTGCTACTAATAGAACCCTGAGACTTGGAGAAAGGAAATATTCTCAAATAACTCATAACTCAAAATACAGATACTCCAATTACAAGTCATGTACAATGCATAACATTAATTTCTCACTAGCAGCGCAAAGAACAAAGAGGATTATTAATGTGTATTAAAGTCCTTTTGTAATTGGGAGGTGATAGGCTTACTATTTTCTAAAACGACATAAGTGTGATATAATGGGAATAAAACGGCAGCTGTCCTCCATAAACCCCTCACCAAACCCTTTTAATTATAAATTACGATGACGGGCATCCATATTTACTGATGTGTACACAGTTTAATAGCATATCAGATTAATACTATAATTCCATGACGATTAAAATACTTATTAAGCATTATACAACCCTCTATGAGTATTTTTGTCCATTCAACTATATCTATACTTAAATCTCATTAGGTTTTTAATGAGCAAGTACAAACATTAGGAAATACATTGATGGGAGTTCATTTACAAGTAAAATAAATTCAATAGAAAAATGATGATTGTCAAGATTTTATTATTTTACACATTGTCATTGTGCTTGAGAGTATTCTACGCCCAAGAGTTGGACTCATTCTAAATGCGTTGAATAGGTTTTTAAAGGAATACACAGTAGCATTCTTATCTTTACAGAATTGTATACATATCTGCATGTACTTAGTTGCTTATCTTATCCCTATAGTTATTTATATCATGCTATCAAACCCTTTATCAATTACAATGCAGTGAAATATGTTGATGGACTTACAAATAGCCGAATGTATGCAAAACTCAGTAGCAAGTAGCATTCAGTGTATTTGTTTGCTTTACTATTAATCAACAGAATTTCTTCTATGCAAGAGACAATGCTGAAGAACTTGAAATATTTGTATGGCAGTTGTTAATGCATGTATTGAATAGAATTGAGATTCAGAATGCACTTCTTCGACTATCGACAGAATCATAACAGAGTCTTTACTGAATCCCAAAAAGGTATAATTTTGAATAATAATAATATTAAATAGGAGATGGAGATGAAGAAAGGAAATGAGGAGTTCCCATAGACGTTTGATGCAAAAACTAATGTAATGCTTCAGCTCGCCATAATTTTCCTGTCCGCCTACGCAAACCTTTATAGTCTGCATACAATGGAGAGTAGCTACCTTATTACTTATTATTGCTGCACAACTCGTAGACAGACTATGATAAATATTACTACTGTTCTCTAGTACTCTTTGCTTTTAAGTCTTTGTATGTGTCTTGCTATTTGTGCCAATGCTTGTTGTATTTTTGGGTGACATGATTTTAATGTTTACAAAACAATAGGATGACTCCTTTGTCTGTTTCATTGAGAGCAACAATGCAGTAAAGTATGAGATCATTTTTAAGATCAAATCCAATCCCATCAAATATTTAGTCAATATATCTGCTGGGAATGAAAGGCTACTGTTTATTATCTCTGTGAAACAATAATGCTGTAATGTAAATCTGATCTGTCAAAAGTATTAGACGGTTTTGTCATATATGGCACCGCAAGGATGCCCAGCCAATGATACACAAAAACCTTTACAAAAACTTACTTTTATGTTGCTGTCTACTAACGAATGTATCTTTCTTTAACAATTATCAACACATACGGAATATCCAAACTATCATTCCACTGCATCCGTCTTTGCGTCATTACAGGAATTCATAACATCTTACTAGTACATACAAACAACTCTCCCAAGAATTAAACAAATTTATAATAAACAATCTTATTCGTACACCTGGGAGCAATTCCACTTTTTCATACCATCTGCCTCCACTCAAATTCTCTGTCTATGGAAATCAGAACTAAATAATACACTCACAACTAATTTTTCTTTGAGCATAATTAGCATTCAACCATCGCATGACTTACACTCTCAAATGTTTATATGCTCAAGAATTTGTTACAGTTCATAGTAGGGGAACGTGCTTGATTGGTAGTTCGAATTATTACAGTAATACTATGTCTTGTGTTTTATTTCTTTTGCGTGATTTTCATTTTCTTGTCATTGAAAGTAATATCAAGGTGTTGGCCATTGAGAAGCAATCAATCCCTTTTGCTTTAACTAATCAATTTGACAATTAAGCTGATTTGTCTACTTTAACGAACTTTTTACTACACTTTTATGTATATGTGTAGTTTGTAATTCTCAATGTAATTCTAATATCTGAACAAGCATAGCCCAGAGTATCAATTGTAAAGATCTGCTAGTACAATTGCAAAGTAATACGTCAACTGGTAGAACAATAAAATATCAATACTAAATCAGGCAGGTAAATCAATCTGATTGATGCGTGGCCTGTACTTATACTTATCCTTATAAACTTAACAAGCACCATTACACAACAAAGGTGAATATATTTGAAGTGCTTAATGACAGGTATGAGAAGACATTTCAATTTATAACATTTGATAAAATCTCGACATCATTCACAAACTAGAAATTCACGCAATTAAACCACCTATCTCCTGATTATTCTCTAGGGGTTCCATTTTGATTTGGCACATTGAAAATAAAATCCTTAATGCTTTTTATAAACAGTTGCCTAATTCTACTGCTGTGAATGAAATGAACACTTCATTCAATACTACCAACACAATAGCGGTACATACGTCATCATTCATCAAGTCTAGTCTGATCTAAGCTACTACTAAATTTACTATTGTGATCTAAGACCAGAATTTATTTAGTATTTCCTCAGGACAATGTCTAATTAATATCTCTTTCTCCGAGTTTGATCATACAAACAATCCGACTTTGAACACACAATTAAATGTAAAAAATACAATTAGATATCACTGTATTGTCTCCATTGATTTTTGCTGGGAGCGGTAATTACTTACTAGACCTGTCAATAGAGACTTCGCATATACTTTTATATACATTATTTTTATTTAAATTAAAACAAACGATAAATATATCGGTTTGTCAATGCCACTTTTTACAATACATATGAAATTCCTTTTGGCCATGATTAAGTACTATCTATAAGCGTAAAGTGAATACCTGAGCATTTCTACCTGTACTTAAATGAGATAAATTGCCGTAAAATTGAGAATACTCAATTTATTTAATACATATGCACATATTCCTAATTCAGAGGGGTTTTATGTGCATTCTTAACAATTTAATTCATTCATACCGCATGTTTTACAAAAAGGATGCAAATTTGAATGAATTACTAACCACATGCCATATATGCATAAGAAAGAAAATGCCGAGTAATGTTTCAAAGTTAATTTATAGTTTTCTTACCAATTGTAGAATAATGGATCCAAACCTCTTTAGAGATAATTTCTTAGGATTTCAATGGATATTGTTTATACGCAATAAATGCTAATTTCGGATAAACTGGAAGGACCACAGTTATAGAACAAACAATTTTGAAAGAGACAATATAAAATATGTGTACACTATGAAAAATGAGATTTTTTAAAGTAAAATGCTAAGTGTAAGGGCAGATGGGAATTGCACTGGTTTTGGTACTCTCTGTGAGATGCAGGGTAGTAATATGACACCCAAGGGACAAGGTAGTTGTAGTTACTGCAAAGACGAACAAAATGAGACTATGGGAGAGAGACGAGGACGAAACAAGATGTTAAGTGCCAAGAAATATGTTTAGTCAGTGAGGACAGTATAGAGTGAGGTTGGAAGCATTCGAACAGTCTAGAAGAACTGC
This sequence comes from Tomocerus qinae, assembly GCA_020055645.1. Taxonomy (NCBI): domain Eukaryota; kingdom Metazoa; phylum Arthropoda; class Collembola; order Entomobryomorpha; family Tomoceridae; genus Tomocerus; species Tomocerus qinae. The sequence goes on along the minus strand of CM034548.1, from coordinate 37,073,852 downwards.
GAAAAAAGAATTTTCACCTACGTATTTACCTGTTGTAGTGTAATAGAGACTATAATAATAGCTAATCTACCTCGAGCAAAGTTTTTTAAAACCTACACATATTCTTCGTTCCCTAATCCATCGTTCTGAGTTTGTCAGTCTTTACATTATCACACTAACCAACAAAACAGTCATCCATGATCAGCCTACTTTTCCCCTCAAAAGACATTTAGTCTACCTATTTACTATCATCTAACAATTAGCGAATCGTAGAAACAACACCAAGTTACGTATTTAAAAGGTTTTTATGTGTTTACTTACTTGTTCATCTACTCACGGTTTTGTAGTAACTTACAATTAGTTCCTCCTATAAAAGCGTCCCATTTCTGCAGAGAGTCTTGCTTCATCATTCCTATAGCTTTAGCTACTACTACTTTTGAAGACTGTAACTCTGTCACATTTCGTGCATCCTTATAGTCATTATATAAATCATGAGAATATTATTTCGCACCAACATGCTTTCTCCCGACGATAAACCTGACATTTTAGTTGCTGGGGGAATGATAAAGTACGATGAGTGGAGATAGAGAACAGAAACCAGAAGATACTTTACATGGAAATTGAGTTAAGATTTTCATATTATATAAGCATTTTAAGAGCTGAAGTAATTTAAGATGAGAATATTTATAAATGGGCAATACAAATAATTATAAGAATTATTTACATCACTCAGCAAAAAGAATATGGTTGTTATTGCAATTGAATAGATTTTAGTAGACAGAGGGAATTCATATAGACTCGATGCGAGCTATTAAGGATGTAGCATTGCATGCATGACTTTAATTTACCTACTAAGTAAGTTGAGTGAGAGAATAAGTTAAAAGAAGGGAGGGTAGTGCTGAGGCATCTTTTTCCTGCCATATATAGACGTAAGATATTGTAGTAATTTAACAATTGCATGCATGTGTCTATCCTGTATTTTACTCAAGCCATTTCTCCTTTATGTCCTCCAGCTCTTGTCTCGACTTGAGTTCAACTTAACTCATCTCTTGAATCAACCAACCTAGCGTAAATTAACTCGAACTGAACTCACATTAAATTTACTTTCGTTACTCTTCTTTAAACTCCTTAAAATCGTTCGATAGAAAAACAGAGACAAAAACTAAGACAATGCGCATCCACTTTATCAGACAAGGCACCTTGCAGTGTACATAAAAGAGAAACACATTTGTATTTCTATAAGGATGTTGTGAATTGTGACATTCCGTCGCAGTCAAAATGATTAAGGACTCTTAAAGGCGACCAGTCACTACCAGGTGTTCCTTTAATCGCCACTTCTGTCCATACAAGTTCCATACTAAAAGTCACACCTATCTACCCATTATTATATAAGCCTTCCTTTATAAGACACTAATAAATAATTTTTGAAACGAATATTTTGAACTTACAGAAGCAGGAGGCAAAAGCATCCAATATTATGCACATGTTATAAAATATATTCTTGTTACTGTCGATGAATATTAAACACAGTTAGCATAGATATAGTCTATATCTGTCGAGTATTGACCACAGTGGAGTAGAAACTATTTAATTGGATTTGAGTTGTCGATGAAATGAACACTCAGCTTGTTAAATGTAAGCATTTAAATTAGTTTGGTGTGAAAAATCCTTCTCCTATGACCATTAACTAGCTACATTTAATTTGGACACAAAGTTACACACCCTAGGTGGCAATTACATAAATTATCTTCAAAATGCAATGTAAATGTTTGACCATGTGCAAAACTTGAAATTACTCTTGCCTTATACCTGCTAAAATATTTTACCTAATGCAAACTGTCATGAATTAGAATTCGTGTAATGCCTATATTATATTCAATGATGACTTCGAACCGATATACAGAGTACTAATCGGTAGATGTGGGCAAATGCATATAATTACAGTACTTATATGAAACACAAGAATGTCAATACAATTACTAGTTAGTGACTAGTTTAATAAGCATTGTACAGAACTCTGCTGAATGAAATTAGGTAAATAGGCGCCAATTTTTTGTTAAATGATACGTATGGGCTTGTATAAAAACGTTTGCACCAGACAATATGCTTCAGTCATGTATACTTATTAAAATTAGTAAAATCCTTAGGGAGAGTATTTGTATTTCGACTTACATGAAAAGACAGGCATCACGACTTAAATTTAGATTTATTTCATTTTCCGCAGCAAACATCTCTGTATTATTTGTGATAACAAGGAAATCTCATTTCTGGAATAAGTTTTTCACTTCTCAGCTTTGGATTGAAAAGTATGAATTGTAAACACGATAGGTATAAAGGCGAGGATTAGATTGTGAATCTTAGAAATGATTGGGCAGGTGGGCACGTTATATTATGTGTATCATTAGGAAAAGTTTCGAAGGCGTTTCGTTGACGAAGCAAACCACTTACTGCTTACTCATCATGATGATGATACAGTCTTGACTAACAATAATAATAAACGAAAAGCTAGATCGCGCACAGTTAAGTAAGAAACTGAAGGCAAATAAAGAAAAGTCGAATAGTAACTTGACATCACATCATATCTAATTTCGATTCGAATGAATATTTGCCCACGAACGAGAGTTGGATCAAGTCGAGTCAAAAAAAATGTTTGCGACTTAGAACTAACAGGGAACCGTAAATCAGAAGAACTTGCGCTGGCAAAGTAACATCGAAAAGGAATAATGATGAAAAACGTAACAGAATTTACAGGTTAGAGTAGACCTTCAAAGTTTCTTTTCGTGTCAGATTATAATATTCATACGTAATTCTTATACGATTATCATTTGCGATAGAATATAGAGCTCCGTTGACTTACACACAGATTCTGTATGCATTTAAATATATACATAAATACAAAAGGTAGAAAACGTTTAGTCATACTAAACGTTTTCTACCTTTTTCTGGGTTCTTGCATGTTTTAACGTAATATTGGTAAAAGGTCACTTGAGATCAGAATGCCGTGTCAGGATTTCATTATTCTATTATTGTGGGGAGGATGTCTCTTTGAAGTCATCTCTATCTTTTGCCTTAATAAATACATGAATTCGTTGTTTAGGCATTTACTGTCATTAGTCACTGTTTTCTTTGAGTCGACGCTGCCCTGTAGTCTTTATCTGACATTATATGGAATTCGTTACATTTATAATACACATTATGCACGGCGAGAACACACTAATATAGTCTACCTCCTCCGAGAAGGAGAAAACGCCCACTGAGCTGCATTGTTGCATCCTTATTTTGAAAAAACATAATATGGCTACATCTCAGGATCATGTACATACTTAGTAATAAGTAACAACACTCGGTTGCAATTATTGTTCATTGTTGTCCTACTAAGGAACATTACTTACAATTCATGTTTCTAGCGATATGGATTAATACAGTAATTTGCCATATATTCATGCATTTAAGGAGCTACCTATCTATATTCTGTTGTATGGGCGAATCTTTATTTACTAATGTGATATCACCTTTCATTGTTTGTTTATTGTTTTACTACTCTCTAATACAGTTATCAAGTCAAAAGATATTTTACGACTCTTCCATTGTCGCCCATTCTTTTTGAAATACATTTCATACCTGACCTACCTACGATTTATATTTTGAAACAGTCCCATAATTAAACCTATTTCATAGACATATCCTATTAAATTATCACAAATTTGATTTTGCCATACGAGACAGAATTTTTTATTGCCCTAACCTTTGGAAACATTAATGATTATGATAATTTTAGTACTTGCTAACGGTATTTAGGTTATCTGATCCTCAGACGGGTTGTTTGACTGATATAGGATATAATAGTAGTAATTTAGTGTTGACTGTAATACACACCACGTATTTATGTATACTGCCCATTAAAATTTTATACAGTTCTTAAATGTATTTTACGTGTTGATAAAATTGCACACATGTGATAATCCTTCAAACTGGTCCCAAAATATGTCTGCAGTAATTGGCTGAGTATTAATTTATGTGTAATAACAAGTTGCGAATCGGTATAATTTTAATAAGCACTATAAGAAACGTAAAACTGGAAACAGCACATCACGATTGGCACAAATAGATGATAAAATTTTAGATTTTAGCAGAGTGCAAGGAGTACAATGGAACAAATTGAATCTTCTGCTTTGCCAATGCCAACTCTAGCCAAATGTCTTGTCGGAACATTTTTCCCTTGCGTCTTTCTTTCGGAGAGGACACGGAACGAACAGGATAGAGCTACCTAACTTTAGTTTACTCAAGCCCCTCTGTAACCATGCTTAGTAAGAACGATGTATTTATTTATCAACATTGAACCTACATATACTCACAGATGTAGAAGGAGATATAGTCCATACCAAAGTTTAATGGAAATGGATAGATTAAGATACACAAACACAAAAATATTTCTTAAAAACGAACACGCAATATATAATCAGTGTTGCTGTATTATTAAAATATGGCAAATGGTAAAATATTACTGAAATCTTAGGAGTTTTGGGCAGATAGAGTCCAAAAGACTCTCTAAGGTTAGACAAGTAGGAATGAGGCGTTTATGTTTTAATTGCTAATAGTGTTTTTTCTACCAGGACAAGTATGAACAAAGAAAAATGAACGGTACAGTGAAGTAAAACTTCGGGTAGATTCGGATTCCAAGGCAAACTGCCTGGTTGGTTGCTTTTCCTTTGGCAGTAGAACACATTCATGTCACACTACACAGAATCTCGTTTCAGCACAGAAAACCTTCGTACTTGTACAATTTGTACTTCTCAGTATTCTTTTGTCTACATAAACCCGAGTCTACTCCTTGCCTATTAAAGCATATACTAAAGTTAGCAAACGTTCGTTCGTATTCGTAGCTTAAAGATTTCCTGACACTCTAGTAAACATTAAAAGCCCGTGTCTTTAGGAATATTGAACACTAACTGGATAGACACTCCTGTTTTCCCTCATCCGAGATTTGGAAGATGTTTCTTGCTATGTTAGATAATGCAAAAATGTAAGTAAAGATTAGAGATTGAAATGTCTGCGTGTAAGTAAACTATGAACGGAGGAGAACGAGCCACTTCCCTCTCCATGCAAAAACGATTTAAAGACACAGAAGCCCAAGAACTAATTTTAGGGAAACGCAAAAAACACGGGATAGGGATTACAGAATGAAAAAGAAAAAAACACGCCCCAAAATACACTTTTCTTTCACGTTAACGACACGATATCATTGCTAAGTGGAAAGATAGAAATACTCTCGTACCTCAAAATATACCATTATCTCTAATAAAACAGTGAAACTGAGTTTCGTATTTATTTACCTTACATTTACTTTTGAACATCCCCCAATTAATATAACTGTCATGAAGCACGTGTCATGTTCTTACCAACAAATTTCCAAGTACACTTTAGTATAAAACATTGCATTTTAAATTCCTCGTATACTCTGACATAAAAGGGCGGCATCGGCACTAACTAAATTACACTATATGTTAATTGTCTTAAGGACTCTCTCACTCAAGGAAATACTTAAAATTTCAAATGAATTATTTATACATTATTTAGTAATTGATAGCCTCGCTGATTTATTTAGTACCTACTTAGCTGCCCACTAAGTAATTGTAAGTGGGTAGTACAGGTACTCGTTATTAAAGACTGCTCATCAGTAACACAATGCTATACTAAGCCATAATGATAAACAATAGTGTTCAATGATCGCCTATATACTTAATACTTCATCCTAAACCATATTGGATTTATTTATACACAGATTTCTTTTGTAGGTCCACTAAAAGTAATATTATTTGTACACTAAGCCCAATGAGCCACTGTGTACTCATATAATTATGATTACATGTATGCAATGATTTTATAGTTGGTGTTAATGAACTCTCAGTACGCATCAACATGAACTGCAGATGATTCAGTAGTTCACATCACAGCTTACTCCGCACTCTGTCGAAACAACAACATTTATAAAGTAAATACCAATTTCTGTCTGCGTCTGAAGATGTTCTGTTTATGACTTCCCTATTTGCCAGTTGCCACTTTTCACTCCTCTTCTCCACTAACACAAGTTAAAAGTCAAAGAACATACACATCCCCCAACTGCACATACAAAAGCCTCTTCTTCTCATATAAGCCTATATAGGTAATTAATACCCTATTGATATGTACCATGATGGTTTAAACTCCATTCCATCGTGGAAATGTGTAACATTTGCAATACTAAGCGTTACACTTTAAAGAGATACATACGCAGTTTATAAGAAACAGATACATTTATAACACCACACTGCAAAGGTATTTCACGTTATATGTAAAATGTGAAAAACCCTCTAAACATATGTTGATGTTGGAAATCGCAAACGTCTACCTGTAATAAATTCAATCTATGTTATAAAAAATAAAAGGCACCTTATAGATGCGAAATGAAGAGTATTAACAAATTATATGATTTTTCAGACCATTTATTAAATGCTATTCTGTTTTATAGCCAAGTGTATGCATTAGACATAGGTATGATTTTATCCGACTGCTGGGACTACAAGTCTGGATTCTCTGTGTATATATTGATAGGTTTATGTTCGTTTGCCATGCTTAGAAATGCAAGGTAAGGATGTTATTTACGGATTTCAGGATGTGAGCCAAAATAATGATTTCGGTAGATTAATGGTTATATTAGCTAATAGTAAATATGTCACATACCTCTCATTATATAAGTACCAATACGCAAGTCTCATAAAAAGGTCAATCTTGGAGTATTAGTCTTATCTTATGTGTAAACATCATGTTCATATATAACAAAGTATCAATGGATACAAAATCCCATTTAACTTTTTGCAAGATCGTTTATGCATAGCAAGTTTGATGCTTACCGGCCAGTCTGCTCAACATTTCCTATATTATTATAACAATATTTTTTAATTTAATGTTCAAAGATCCCATTAAGGCTATAGGAGAATTTATTATGAATGTACGACAAAAATTCTTGAAGTAAGACTACAAATATGCAGAGAGTAAGTAGTAAATAATAGCAAGTCGAGTGGTAGGGTGAGTCATTGGCAAGATGATTCACTGAAGCCGACCAAGAGCCGAGTGGCACCGAGTCTACATGAAGATCTGCTTATTTTATTATTCGTGAAAATTCGTAGACAAGGCAAAAGCAAGTAAATGCTAATGCTGATACGTGCTAAAATAAATGCGTGTTACATACACAGTGCATAATATGAAGGTCGTCATTTTAATTCTAATTTTAAGCGCACTATAAATTCTTATGCAGCTAATAATTAAACAAAAGCCTGTAAAATAAACTACGTATGAAGGGTAAACCATAAACATACGTTCACATAACACATGTAAGCTAACATTATGTTAATCCACAAACCATAGAATAAACTTCTATCAGAAGTTGCAAAGGAAAACAAAACTATTCATTAAAACCAAAGGAATTCTCATTGTTATACTCGCCACCCATATACCTACCTGCACTATGTTAATTCTACCTGTTGCATCTCCAACTGTCAGATCTTAAACAAGTGCTTCACTTAAATAGTGTAGGTATAGTACATATATTACTTATAAGTGAATAAACTTCTTCTATAGCTAGTACAATTAATTCTCAATTGGTATACTGATCACAAAATAAAAGCAGGTCTGAGAGCCTACTTTTTTTCGCTTCAAAGCCACGTGCCTCTTCGTCAATTGGTTAATAAAGACTAAAGAATATTTTTTACCTGTGGAAATCGGAGATAAATATTCAACATGGATCTGCATTTCCATGACAATTTCTTTCATTTAAAAACCTTGAGTTTTCATTTTGAATTTAGATTGTGTTACTTAAAGCTTGGAGAAATAATTTATAAGTTGATATTCTCCGTAGTATGTTTTTATTCAGCATTTAAAATGGATTCAGTAATTGAAGCTTTTGAAATTTATTTTGATAGAAGTATATTTAAAGCCTAATATGGTGTGAAATAGTGACATTAGTAAAAATTTGTTGTGTAATAATTATATTTAGTGCTTAGATGCTATAATTACATGATTTATAGCATATTGGGACACATTGGACGACGTTTGTCATCGTTTATTGAGCCGAGGTTCATTGACATTATACGAGTGTCTTTAGTGGATGTCATTGGGAGTTAAATGAAAGTGGCTATGGCAGCAGACCAGAATAAAATTGCAGAGAACTAAGTAGAAGAGCCGGACTGGAATTTTTTGAATTGGCTTTTAAGGTTCTGTTTCATATAGAGTTGTGCTTTGGAATGGTCGTTAGGATTAGACATTTTGCTCGGGTCTGGCTCTCGCCAAACCCGGAATGGAGACAGTGGACTGGGCTCTGCCTAAAAAAGGAGATAATACTGTCATAGTTGCAGTTCATCATGTCCTTTGACTTTTGTCAAACTGCTTTATTATGCAGGTGAACTGTCGACCAACAACCATCAACTTTATGCATCTCTGCCTGCTCACATCTTCTGCCTTCTCCTCTCGCTCACCATAAAGGATTGCCGAACTAAATTCATTCTGCTTGTCATTACCAACTAAAATACAGCAGCCCAACAAACAACTCTACCCATTATTCTCTTGCATTTCACTGCATTTATGTCCAGAGCTTAATTTCATATATAAACTATACCCCCCACTCCAAATTCATCCAGAGATAATAAAGTTAATACACTGTAAGTTATCTGCACTTTAAAAGAGTCGAATTTCTTCAACAGATTAAATTTCATTTCAACTTAAATATGTCCTTATTATAGCATCAGTTATTTTAACTTCTACATAGTTTATAAATTAACATATTATACGTATATATCGGTCCGACACATTTCACTCAACATCAACTCTTTCGTATTTTACTCTCAGCACTGAACTTTCTACCTCTAGTCTCAACTGTTCAACAATAGTAATAAAATTGAAGTTTTAAAACGTTATATTATCTTTACTGCGAACTTGAATTCTTCATACTTGTTAATGAACGTATGTGAGTAAAAGTAATTACTAGTAAATAATTTCTAGCACTAAAGCCTTTAGGTGGTAAAGTGGTAATTACATCGTTACATCCGTGATTTAATTTCATCGATATGGAGTAATGGGCATTAAATGTCATTACGCATTTAGTTAAGAGTGAGGGAATTACAATACATTAAGAATGATCAAGTAGAGGATGAGAGTACACACATTCATGTTTTGATGTGTATCATATACATGTATCATTATAATAATAGCCGACAAAATTCTACATGTTTAAGCCGATCTTTGTGAAATGTTTTCTACGGTTACATCTAAAGGTCATATCGTAAATTGTTGGTTTCCACCCAAAATATTCTATGGATTTTGGAGATTCAAAATTTCATGTGCAAAGTATTAGAAACAAAAATTTTGCTAACCATATCAAAGCATTCATTATTCAAATAATCATGGCAAGTTTTTTAATGGCGCGCACTCGTTTTTTTATAGCTATTTTTTGGCCAGCTTTTATATTCACTCGAAGGAATTTTAAGTTTTCGTTTAAGCTGACAAACAAAAGTACTTGATGTTTATCATAGAAGACCAATTTATGTTTTCTGAGTAAAACTATTTTTTTATTAATTCGTTAAACTACTTTATTCTATACTTTACTCTAACTCTATACTTTATTCAAGGTAGGTGTACTGTGCGTCCGTAGGACGGTCTTATTAGCAGTAGAGTATAATCACACCCCGTGCGAATCCTTAAGCACATAAAGTAATGCAATGGAAAGGATTGAATCAGTGAGCACACACAGTTTACCTATGACTTATCGTAGAAAGTTAATGAGAGAAATTAGAGGTGTGTAAGGGAATGTACTAGCAGACGCTGCTGATAAGACAGAGTGAGTGAGTGAATAAGGCTTCAAAGTAGCTGGGCAGCAGTCAGCTTTAGTCTGGATGATGACTCATTGTCTGATTTCGATTATGGCTATCTCGTTCAAAGTTATTTATTATTGATGAGAATGACTGCTGACTAACTAGGTGCATTACATGGTAGAAAAACACCATGATTCACCAACTCGTTCGATTAGATACGCAAAGCAAAATATATTTCTACTAGGCAGACAGCTGTGTCTGTTAAATGACGACACCGAATACAGTCTATCAATCAACCTCACAATCAGTTATAAATACGCAATCTAATAAAATTATGTATTGTGCAGATAATCGTATCATCAATCCAATGCTCCCTACATACTTAATATCAACCACCAAATAGCAATACGTCATACATGACTATCCTCAGTTATAAATATATTTATAGATCATAACCAGAAGAATACGTGAAATTATATGTACAAAGATTCAGTACTATAATATTGTAATGCAAAAAGGGTTGGGACTGTCAGAAAAAATTCTCCATTATTTACTTACTTATACGATTACTGGCAGAATAACAATTATTAAAGTGATGGATGTGCAATTTGTCATGACAGGTAGCAAATACAATCAACTACAATTCAGTTATAAGCACAGGTTGAATAAATACTATCTTCTCGTCTTTGAACTAGTTTGTAGGTAGTAAGTAGAAACTACTATTTGAGTATTTAAACCACAGGAACAAAATATCTCTAAAGGTGACAACATACCTCCATTTATATTTGTTGCCATAACTTTTCTGTAGCCCATATCTTGATTTTTAATCCGGTCTATGACTCAAAAACCATGTCATAATAGATTTACCGGTTTTAATACTAAATATTCTTGAATTCCATCGCAAATTTAAGTTCATGTGTCCCAAGAAGGATTATAAGTTGGTTTCATTATTATGACAAGATAATGTCGAAGTGTCGGAGTCATGAATGACATAAACTTGGAATTTGGGAAGACAATTAGAAAGAAGCATACGTATTGTAAATTACTTGAGAGAATATGATTGTGCTACATTTGTGCCGTATTCAGTAACAAATGAGTTAGCTATTTCTTGTGCAAATAAAGCCAATTGTTATATTGAACTGTTGAATAAGCAAAATCATTCTGCCTATATGGAAGAATGATATTTTTGTTAAGTGGTGAGTAATAATGGGATTACAGAGCACAAGAGGACAGAATAGATACGTACCATATCAATCAATTTGTGATCATTGTTGCTCGACAGTAAGATGTCCTGCGGTACTGTGACACTCCTACGGAATAGTTTGGGTTTCCTTAAGTCATTTGCCATCTTCATTGGATCTTCCATGTCTACGCTCTCACTCTTGAGCATCTTCACATTTCAGTATTTCAAAATTATATTCACGTCAACTTTTTATATCAATGACAATAATTTAAGTATATCGTCTATTTTACTAGTACTATACCCAATTGGCGTCGTTAGTGAATAAAGTGAATACGCTTCTATGATTACATGTAATCTATATACATACTACATTTGCATATATACTGCATTTTAGTACGCATGAAAGTTTAATAATAAACCAGTTAGTATTTGCAAGACTGATAAATGCGCATATTATAGAAGAAACTACCATACAAAAAGTATTCAAATTATTGCTCTAATTCACCGAGTACATAAATATAGAGGACCGAAACTGATTTTAATGACAATTAATATAATTTCCAATATCGTGTTTGTCCCTGATTTGTTTTCGTCTTCGTGTGTCGCATATTTTATGTGAAATGATCTATAAATGCCTGAACGAAAGGAAAGAAAACAAGTTAAGGAGGGAGAGCAAATCCAATGTGATTTAATCGTCCCTTCCCTTTCTGAATTAGAAGTGAACGGGGGCCGTTCTGAATTGTGCACTATATTAAAACAAGACAGTGCGATAGCACGATTAGCTCAACACCCAATAAAACAATGAAATATTTCCAAATCAGATGTTAGTATCGATAATTGAAGCAGTAGATCCAATTATTAGCCATGATAACATTAATATGAGGCAGAATTGCAGACTTCTTCGCCACGCAAGTTGTAAAACCATTACTGTCGGGGGGTTTCACCTTCATTTGGATGCGGTAACAGTAAAAAATAAAGAACTTGCGTGTAGTAATGAAATGCAAAGCTATTATCGTTATCTATAGAGTTAACAACAAAACGAACGAAAATTACTGGCTGAAAATGAGCGTCCTGTATAGTTCCATATAAAAGTTCTTTTTATGCGATTCTGCTAAGCTATATTTGCAAAGAACAGAACTTGCAACTTACAAAGCAATGTTAGACTTCGTATTCAGTGTTAATTTAAAGAATAATGCAGATAGATAGCCATAAAATCGAGCAATGCATCTTCCCTCTCTCCCTCTCGCCTGGCATGAACAACAAGTAAAGGTCAAACGAAATGCAACAGAACGTTTATTAGATAATTGTGCGTGGGAAGGTGTTCTATCGCAGAAACTAACATCAAATTAATAATAATAGATAGTCTGATGAGTTTTACGGCCACTCTTTCATATGGTCTGTTGTAGCTTTAATGGCACTCATTCCCTCACTTGCTCCCAGAACTACATTATCATAACAAATGCAAACCTAAACGATCAGACAGACAGACGGTTGATTAGCTATTGCTTCGTTGAAAGACTATGAATAATTCCTCCAAATTATTAAACGACATTATGCATGCATTTTACACTATCTACGTTCAAATGACGTTGCAAAATATAAAACTGCATTTCAATTGCACTATTTGATGATTCTACAAATCATTTAATTAAAAAATACAAAAGAATTGTGCAAATATCTCTTATAAACTATTAACTTGTGGCCAAATAATTAGACACTTTTAATTCATCTTTACTTCTTGTAACATTCTCAATAATTATCAAGAGTTAATTGTAAAACTCATCAGGTGTTGTTAATTAATCCATTCTATATTTTGTGTTCTGCCTGATTGGCAGGTGGCCCTATTTGCCCATTTAAGCGAATATCTATATAACTAGTAATTATTATTTAATCGGCATCTCATACACAGATGGAATTTTTTGTATCGTATTGTTATCTGAATCCCAAATGATATCTATGCCATACACAAATGTTAACAGGTGCTAATGAAATGCCTTGGAATTTGATAAATGTCGTCATTCCCAATAACCACGGTATCTTTTAGTAAATAATAAGATGATTTGATAAGGATATATGCAAATGATCACATCAACAGGTACAACCCCATTGTTAATTTCAAGATAAAATGGTCCAGGTCATCTCAAGTCCTATAGAGGTGCTACATAGTTTTATAAATTGGAATTAATAGATTGTAAATAAGTGTAACCCCCCAAACTCTCCATTTAAATGTAGAGGTTATCAACACATTAGAGCCATATAGAGGCTTAACAATAACCGATTCCTAAGAAAAACGCTTGGAACAATAATTGACCATAATTATTTAAGGGTGAATGGAGCCTAATTATTTTGCAATGAAAAGGAGATTGATTTGAAGAAGCTTGGTTTGACCAACTAAAAATTTTTTGAATAGATTTTTATTCAAAGTTGTCTTTATAATGCAAGTTACAAATATGGAATACGGTTTGGTAGATAAATCGAAGGTTATCTGCAAAAATCCCATTTAAATTTTCCTACGCGTTTCTATCGAATATTTTGTCTGTACTTTACTCTGATATGCATTCATAATTTGGGTATAAGATCCCTTAGTAAGTGATTCAATTACATCTTGGTAGCAATTATTATGTTGGGATATTCATCTGAATTAATATTTTACCTGTAACTGTTTCTGTGACCATAAGTGCTGACCTACCTGTATGATTATCAGGTGCTACTCTGTGTATCCCACCTTTTATACGTAGTAATTGATGACTATTACTGATTCTGAGAAGAACGTCTTACCTTATATTTATTGTATTTGCGACGCATATAAAATAGGCAAAACATTTGGTTTACCATTTGAAAAGAATGCTGATGCAGAATGTCTTTGCATTAGTAAGTGTAGTTGTGTATCAGTAAAAATCATAACAAAATACTTGGAAGTGCTTAACATATCTTGTAACATATACATTAACTTCATTATGAAGACATGTGGGAATTCAAGTAGGTAGGTCCCTTTAGCTAATAGCTAGTTGTATAGTCAAAGTGCTATTTAAATGTGTACCCCTGCAAAAGTTAATCTGCGTATTACTATTATCTTGACAACTTTTCTCGCCACAAGGAAAGAGTGGAAAACTGAGTACAAAACAAAAATTTGTGTGTCATAACATTGTGGTAATTTAAGGAGGTAGTTTTATGCCTTTGTTTATGACACATTGAGTTGTAGAAGTTTTACTTGTGTTTGTACTAATATCATTATTATTTGTGTGAGACGTGGAGTTTTTGGTCACATAATATAAAGTTCTTTGTTTGCAGTGTGTGTACAACAATGACTTGTGTATGGTTACTACAATGTGGTAATTAATGACGACAGGGCAATAAATCTACTTTATATCGTATGTGGTGCACTGAATTAGCATTTTACTTTATTACTATCTTAAAGAAATAACAAAAGAAAAGAGCAGAATGCTGACTAAGCAAGAAAGAACAAGAACATTTTTTCCCTATTCCATGGCACTCTATGGCGATAGGTAACTAAATGGTAAGGTACAATCAGTTACAATATTATAGGTATCTAACTAGTATCTGCTAGTACAGGTAAAATATTTTCTTGTGAGATAAATACCTATGCTAAATAAGTAAGGACTAGCCTATCAACTTGAAAACAGTATTTTAGTCACTATAGACATGCATGGCGTAGTACTTTAGACTTGATTGACTGGATAAATGAAGTGGGTGCCATAAGGATACTTTTGCAAATCAGCTCACTCTCAAGTCAGTCAAATCCAAATCGTCAGTTCAGTCAGTCAGTCAGTTTTGTGGGTGATGCATTGCAGAATATTATTAAGGAAACTGTTTGCTCGTCCATTCAGATTAGCTGACTCAGTTCCTTTAGGGTTCTTTGGTGATGAAGTGATGATGCATTCACCCATAAATAAAATTTTCCTTTTTGACAACTGTTGCTCAGTCAGTTCTAGTCCTGACTGGCCCCACTGACCTGTCCGTGCCACATAAAATCCTGTCATGTAATAAGTAAGCTATTACAAACACAGAATCCGCTACTAAATTATGTTCATAAAGTGTCTTGCCTTCTAAAACAATAAATCCCTCCTATATATGCTATAGCGACTTTTATTGTTTTATTTATCATATTGTTCCTTGGATTATTTATTAGACTCACTACGAGTTTTATATCCCTATCAAAAGTGTACACAGAAATGTAATTCAACCATCTCTGGGGCATTTAACTCTGTGTGTGTACAGCAAAAGTGATTTGGGCGACGGGCAGCGTTGAAAAATGTAAATAACGGAGACCTGGCAAATGTTAATCATTATACGCAATGTATTAAATTATCCCAGGCACGAATAAGTCAAAGCAAAGCAGCCCTTGCAGAGAGAACAGTAACAAGAACCATTTTACTGACATTATGTCTCTCTCAGCATCGTAACATATAGTAAGTAATGGATCAACAGATTGCATTTGTAAACAGGAATTTCTCATTCTGCAGTATTTATGCGCCCTATTCCCAACTTTTTCACTTTTTTCCTCATAATTATTTACTGCAATGAGGATCAAAAAATTCCACACATCAAAACAAAGTTCAGGTAAAAACAAGTACAAAGCTCCCGCTATAAGCATTTAGTAGTAGTTCCTGCTGCATTATTGCTACTATCACTACATCTTACTCAAAGTACTAATTACCTCATTCTTTTATTTAAACGGGGGTACATATTACAATGCAAACATGATTGTTATCTCCCTGTGAACATGATTGTCAGCCAAATTCGATAGTGTAGGTATAAGTTGGCTAAACTACTTAATATTCAGAAATATTTTAGACATTCCATAATAGTTTCCTTATCGGTGGAGCTTAAACTTTACAAGACAAAAAAGAAATAATCAATGATATCTATTGGTATGTCGACCTTTTCCAGCGAGCATAAACATTTAAGTATATGTCTATAGATTATTTATACGTACATGAAAATTGATGTCATACATATGTGTATGTTTGTATGTATATGTCGTATTCACATTTATTCACATACGCCAGGCTACATTACGACGTAATAATACCTTTTTTGTGAGACCGAAACCGGTATGATTGGAGAAAAATCCAATTTTTACTACTTCCACAGTTCCACGGTATGGATATAATTACTTTTAGATTTTGCAAACGTCAATTTATAATTCGACTGCAGCACTTGACTTAAAAGTTGAATGAGCCAAAGATAAGTAAACTCACTTTCTTCTGCACAGAGAAAAAACTGGCACAATCGTATCAAGACACTTAGAAACGTATAAACAAGAATTGGTTTGCCACAAGTACATTCAAGATTGAAGACTAAGAATAGAACTTTGGAAAAGAACTGCGAGTCCTCAACTGCGTGCGGCAGAATAGAGATTCTAAGATTCGGAAGAAGAAACGTTCACAGATCACAGTAAGTATTAATTCTATCCACACGCGTTGCAGAAATTTCATGAAACCAATGAAGAGTTGTTAATTAATTTAGACACTACATACACTCGAATAATAAGCTCGCGCACTATAAAAATATCACAAAATGTTTAAACTAAAATGTGTGCACTTTTTAATAGTCAAAGGAAACTGTCGACATATTATGAAAGAATAAAAATCCTAGAAAATGTTAGAAAAACAGAATATTTAATAGAAGGTCGGAGAAGAAAAAAGAAAACGGTCTGACACAGTTGACAGAAGAAAATGACAATTAGCCGTACAGTAATTGTTTCTGTGGCAGAGTAATTGGTACTTTTAGTATCAATGTATTTGCCTTCTGTTGTAACTTATTAACAAACAAAGTAATAATGATGACAACAATGAAATAGTCTCATGTTGCTGCAACCCACAAGAAGGTTCGAAGTGAACTGAAGTTGTTACATGGAACAAGACGAATAAAACTTGGTTCCACACACACTCCACAAGCGAACTTACACTTGCCATACGATTATATCCTCAATGCAAATAACCAAAGTACATATCTACGGAGGTATTATTCACATATAAAATACCTATTCATTTATGCTCTATGTGCTACGATTATGCGATTATCTGTGTAAGATCCAACAGACTACGAGACAGTGAGCTCCTAACCTAACCACTATAACCACATCATCAGATACAGAATACTTGTGTATGTTATATTCTCACTCACTCACACTGCATAATAATTGTATACACACGCAGACTTATATGCAGATAAGATGCTCCTATATATACTTAATAATAAGTGCACTCGTAGTATTAGTACTCCTTTATCATATATACATTCTGAGTATATATGTACTAATATATATTCTATACATTCTATATATCTTCGTCGTGCCTTTTGACTTCTCTTCGTCAGAACAAACGGTCGGCTTGATATTAGAGTGGATGGAGATGGGAGGATCTCTGATCAACCTCAGCATCAGATCAGTATAAATGTCTATTCCCTTATTTTGTCTGCACTATGTTCGTCTTCTTCTATCTATATAAGTCTCATTCCATTAGACTCACTACAGAACAACTTCACAACGATAGTACTACAAGTAGAGTACAGGAGAGACGAGTCATAAAGTGAACGAGTTGCCTTGCCTTCCTTGCCAAGTGAAGTGCAAGTGACGTTACTTAAATATGTTATACGTGAGATGCGGAATAATATTATTATATCCTATATAAACCATCAAATAGGTACATTTCTCACAGTGCATACCATAAATATGTGGTGACTTTACAAGGTACACAACAACATACACTCATTCGTAAACTAGGAACAACCTCCATTTGGATTCCACATACCTATAGTCATATAATATAAACATAAACAGCATCTAGATACTTCTTTTTCAAATTACATTTCATTACATCACATTACTACACGTATTATTGTGTACTCCTTACTTATTATATACAAACTCCGAGTACTATTCCATGCTAAAATTGTCCATAGCAATATCATCTTGATTTCTTTTTATACACACTTTATATACATTTAAACACACCAGTTCAAATACAGCTCAAGTGCATCACTAAACTAAACCCCTTCCTAAGTTATCTATAATGACAATAACCACACAGAACGGATTCAATTTAAAATTGATGATACCATGGAATACATAAGTCCTCTGCTCTTTCAATAGTGTAATAAAAATGATACAATAATGACCAGTTACTCCGACTAATAATTTGCACGCGTACACTCGCCACAGAACTCACCACATTATTTCATTGACTTACGATTATTTCATTTAAGTTACTACTTAAATTGAATCTACTCACACAAACCATTTCGTTAAATGAAACGTATCCGTAATAAATATGTAAATGAAAATTAAACACATTAATAATGCACTTTAATGAAAGCAACATTTCCTGCTCCTGTTGTGTCATAACCTGGTATTACAATTATCTTAATAGAGAATAATAAATATATTATCTTCAATTTCATATTCAGGTTTTGCGCAATCGTTAGATAATATATTTTCTGCTAAAATCTTGATAGTTTCTGCTTGATAGATGGTTATTTAGTGCAAGTAATTAATATTTTTGTGTCAAGCCTCAGAACGTAATTTATAATCACAATTTTCATAAACTTCATATTTTCATTCTTCCTCAATTCATAATTTAATATATTCATTAAAAAGCATCTCATTATCGTCGTGCTTATCAATGCAGTACATATCTGCACAGATGTAATGAATTCATGAGTAAAAGCACCTTCGTAAATATGCCAGCTAAATATTATGATGTAGGGCGAGCAGTGATAACATAATAATAAATGTGGCAATGTGCATACAATTCCTCGTTGAGAATGGAGATTCAAGCTGAGAAACTGAAATGATGTTATCTCATTTGATGTGTGTTGAAGTAAGCCTTGTGATAATCTGCCTTTAATAATTAGTAATCATCCTAAATACACATGTTTCCCTGTTTTTATTCACAATCATCCTAATTGAAACGAACTACATTAAAAACTGGACGTAGACATGCTATAAGTAAATCTTTTTGATTGACAGGATGTTTTGGGAAATGGTTAAGCATCGGCACAAACTCGTTACTTGCTCACAAGAAAAATCTCAATAGGGCATTTGAAAAAGTTGCAAATAGCTGGAAGTTTGTCTCTATTTTCAACTGATCTATGACCCTTTACCTTCTCGCTATCAATAATAAGTTTGATACAAATAATAAAATGGAATAATATGTAAATAAGTAAGTACGTAATGGATTATTACTACATGGCCATTTTATTCCCAAGTTTTATACATCCCAATAACTTTTTTCTACACAAAAAGGATTTTGCTTCGTCCTTTAACTTGTAGCTACTTTAAAGGATATAGATAACTGTAATAATTATACCAACTATATATCATCATTTAATGTTCTTATTAATAATACTTAATCTGCATTTAGCTTCCTATTGGCTATAAAGGATAACGCAACAGCACGTTTTATTCTATGAAGGAAATAAGAGGTAATCTAACTAATATACATATATCCACTACCCATTCATATATCTACACTTGATATTTATAGATATGCAATCCATGTTGTATGTAATACTTGTCGTACAGATCTCTCATCTTAGTACAGTTGTTGTTCAATAGGATTGTTTACTATGGAAAAGTTGGGTTTTATTATCCCAGTGTGTATAAAGCTATTAAAATGCTCTCCAGGAAAATTTCATACATGGTAATAAGATTACGGCATGTGCTGAGCATTTAGAATTACAAAAGTAAATATAAAATAATATCCAATCGATTTCGACTTTATCTTTCTTAATCTAAATAGCTAGCTAATAGTAAGCTAAAATCAATCTACATTCCAAAAGATTACTAAAAGGTATAAGCACCCACTGCCTATAAATCCAAATCTGCTCCTGTGGTTGTTATTATGTAATGCAAATATTTCAGAACTTCAATCCCCTTCACCAATTTGCAGGTCGCCTACGCATAGAATACAGAAAATAGATTTTGTCAGATAAAAAACCAGTAAACTCTCATACAATTATCTACGATTCTATCTCCGTGATATTTGTCGTTGATATTGGCCGTCAGTTCTATTATAGCGTCAGTACAGATATAATCCAATTGCAACCCCAGTAACTCCAATTAGAATGCGTCATCTAACTTTCTCGAAGAATATTCTAATATAATATACATAAATAAATTTCAATAATTACAATTGAACCGTGAAATAATTAAACTTTTATTAATTTCATTACGGGTCGGTGTTTGAAACTCTCCTTGAAGAATTCCATTTGTCTTCTAGTAAAAAGGCAGAAATTTCATTTAAGAATAATTAAAATGGTTTTGAATTGACATTACTGAATGCTCAATTTTATTAGCACTCAGTTTGCTAATTATTTTTGAACAAATGTAACATAAACAAATTCATAATTAGATAACCGCCAAGACTTTCTCATTCGTGTAATTAATCTTGCGGAAAGAGTTTTGGCATCTGTCAAAAAATCCTCCGAAAAGACTTTTCTAGAGTCAAACTTTATTTTAGAGCTGTTATTTTATTGTTGAGAATTGTCATAATACTATTAAGACGGTTTTACGCTACGTGCAAAATGTAATAGGATGGGAGGAATGCAGATTTGAAAAAGATATGACATGTTGTGTCCTTTCGGTATATTTTCCATTGAAGACTGACAACCCTCTTGTAAGAAAAAAAATGTATACGTTGGGACAATTAGCTACACCCTAAATAGCTTTCCAAGTATCTCTCCTTCAAAATGAGACAACTGCCAGTGCCTTGCGACTTTATTCTCTCGAAAAAATAAAGCCATGATTTTTGGAACTTGCTCAGTAAAGAACGTTACGAAACCATAAAGACTTTTAATGAAGTTGGGAACACACCCAGAGGAGTTTTGCATTAATGGAGTCACGGGCAGATCTTTACGGTTTATTTTTTAGTTACATGCTTCATGGAATTTCTATATTTAGATGCATATATTTTGACGGGGACTATTTACATTTTTTGCGCACCTAGTCACACAGTGCATTATGTTATTTCATGTGCAGATATTCCTATATCCTTTGGTATGCTCATACAGAAATCTAGTAATTTTATTGCTATTGTGTTGGAGTGGAACGCTCTGTGGTTTATGGAACATTTCAGCATCCAAAGTTATCTGGCCCATAAATAATAAAATGCTCACCTATTTCTTGCAAAGCTCAAATAGCATGGAGAACGTTCTTTTATGACGCTATCGTTAACCGTGTAATACTTTACGCAGTTTTCATTTTTGTCTAATAAATCCGTAGTCTAGAGCATATTATATGTGTCACATACAATTGAATCTGCGTCTTTGGTATGCATTTGTTATGTTGCCATTAAATATAATGATGCAGCCGGTACAGGTAAATAAATAAGCAACGTTTTTTGTATTAATGCTATTAGTGTTATAAGTGATTAGCATAAAATGGTAAATTTATTGGTGTCCAGCTTCCAGATTGGGAACTGCCTACCAATAAACATAATTTTAAATAATACGTGCATAATTAAGTATAAATAGTATCTAAATAGGTTTAACGATGAGACTTAAATGTCACTAATAGGAATCTTGAGATCAATCTTCATATGTGAACTAGGACTTGTATAATCTGAAATCTAATGCAGACTCCAATTTTGCATAAGTAGACATAGGAGGGTCTTAGTGGGAAACTGCAGATACTTAGTAGGCAGTCTATATCTAATATCTACACTAAAATGCAAAACTCAAGCGACATAATCTCCAAGTTATAAGAAGTCAAAGTACAGCAAATTAGATGAGACTATATACATAAGAAATAATATTCAAATAGAATAACAAGAAGGAGAGGCTTTATCATGATTTCCAATGCAAAGGAAACACTTAACTGCTATAAGAGAAATTGTGCTCACAGAGATACAATTGAGTGTCTGTGTTGAATTCAAGTAGAACTTAAGCTGACCTCGAGATTATTATTGTTAGAAGAACTCCACCCTGGTCAACCTGGAATCCGCCCCACTCCTACTTTTCACTTTCGTTTCATTTCAGCTCACCTCTCTGGGAAATCTTCAATTGCTTTTATCACAATGCACTGATACGAATAACAAACTCCCTTCGACCACTGAATCTCTGTTCTAGACTCCCAAACAAATACATAATAGGCAATACTACTACCTAGCAGTCCTCATTTGATACAAAAAATAATAAATTATACCTTGTATGTTACTTGTACTGTACATGAAAGATCACACACGCAGTCACTAAAGTCTACTTACACTAAAAACGATCCATGCAAATTGCTCATCATTCTTTCATTATGTAACCCTAGGCTTTATGCAGCCAACAGATAGCATGCAATTAAATCCCCAACTCCACTACTTACTGATAAATAACTATTACCATAATGTCAGGTTTCTCCAATACACCTGTACTTTATTAGAAAAATATTTTTCTTTATTTATATTTCTTTCACAAACCTTCAAATCGACTTTTCAACGGCCTACCAAACCACACTACTACTCAAATTAAATTATTAACACTATAAAAATTGTATTTCAAAGTTGTAGAATCTTAAATATAGTAAAATGTCAAAAAGAATGCAAATACTTACATATCGACAGGTTACTACTACTAAACAGTCTTCAAAAATTACAATTACTATACATCAAAATTTTATTTTAATTGGCAAGAAGTTGTTCCCTCTCCAATGCATCAACATACAAAACTACTCCTCCGAGATCAAATGAATATTTTAAATTATTTTTAAAACAGAAGTAGGTGTCTCAAGACGTGACTAAACTATATCTCCAGTAAAAGTTTCTTCACTGCACGGAGAAGAAGATACAATATTCATAATTCAATGTATCTTTTTAAAATTAGAATCTTCTAGATACAATTTTGGTACACAATGGAAATAGAAGTTTACTGACAAATTGTGCCCTACTTTACATATAATAGAACTACCAAGAAAGAAATGACCGTGTAATGAAATGCATGCATTGATGCATGTAGGTATTTCGTGTATACATTTACCAGCTATCTTGGTATACAATTCCAAGATAGAAACTTTTAGCAGCAATGCTACATGCATTTGAATGACGCATAGGAATTAATCTATGTAAATTAAGGTATTGGGAATTTTCACATCTAAAGTTTTACATCCTGGGGTAGTGAAGTTTTACAACCAGCCACCGCAGTTTTACAACCAGCCACTGCAGTTTTACAACCAGCCACTGCAGTTTTACAACCAGCCACTGCAGTTTTACAACCAGCCACTGCAGTTATACATCCACAAACGGCAGTTTTACAACCTTACAAATGTAATGAACTCAATGTTTGGTAAAACCTAAATAAATGCTTAATAATTATATTAAGACGAAGTTTGGTTAATAACCGAAGGAATGGTGCATTATGGTAAATGCTCCATTCAAATGTAAAAGGTAGGTAGAGATTATGATTGTATTTACATACAATGAAAGTAAACTTGCAGCATGGTTAGTTTTGTAAAATCAGTACTTTAGCTTAGGAAAAGATAAGTTAGCTTTCCGTGGTTTCGTTTATTGTCATGTGAAGGATTATAAACATGGTGATTCTTATTGGGTTTGTGAGAGAAGACCTAATTGTAAGGGAAGTGTAAATTATTCTACTAATTAGGTATGCTGAACGTTTACAATGATCCTTCCTCAGACATCAGTCTTCAAGTTAGATCCCTTTTGGCCCTATCATTTGTTCCACCATTTGATGTACAGGCAAGATTTGCTGACTTGAGATGCATGATTCACTAAAACTTTTCGTCCAATATGTCGAACAAAATTGGATAAGGACGTAAGACAGACCTTCGTTCGATTTTCCCAATATCAATATGGAATGTTAATAGTCTAGTGGATGAAAACATCGCGAGAACAACTAACAGTTTAGAGGGCTATCACAACTCTTTGAAGGCAATCACCACAAAAACAAAGGAAAAAAGAAATTCCCAGCATCTACAACTAATGAAATGTCCCCTGCTGAAGAGTCAGGCTACATATCGGAGCTCAAAGAAAACATAAAACTTCGTAAATTATAAGATTGAATTAACGTTTACATATTAATTATCGTTATTTGACATTGACCATGTTTAACCTTTGTCATTAACTGTCAACTGTTTTCTTTACTTTAAATGCATTAAACCACCTTTAAGCAATATAACCATATCAATTCGTCTTAATATATTTATTAAGGATTTATTTAGGTTTTACCAAACATTGAGTTCATTACATTTGTAAGGTTGTAAAACTGCCGTTTGTGGATGTATAACTGCAGTGGCTGGTTGTAAAACTGCAGTGGCTGGTTGTAAAACTGCAGTGGCTGGTTGTAAAACTGCGGTGGCTGGTTGTAAAACTTCACTACCCCAGGATGTAAAACTTTAGATGTGAAAATTCCTGGATCCGTAAATTAATGGTGCGTCGGGTAAGGAAATAGTTATAGTAGTTAGCATATCGGAACTCCGTTACTCAGGCAAGTCTTGAAAAAGGGTTATCAGCCTACTACGGAAACTACTATGCCCACACTCTACTAAGACCTATCCATTCCTCGGAATCAGAAAACTTCCAGAAACCTGTAGCCACGTTCCGTGATTCTTCGGTATAAACAAACGGCTCTTTGCTTATAATTAGGAGAATTGGCAAAGGTTAGTTATGACAACAATCGTAAGCAAGCTTCCAAGATCTGTCTTGTACTGTGCACTATTTATTACAACCTTCTTACGTAATCTCTCCTAGTTTATATCTCTTACATTTCTATTTCTTGAAATACTCTTTACGCTAGTTTGTATAGAGTAGTTTGTAATAGTAATACTAAGAACTCGACTGCTAAGAAAAACGATAGTCAGCTCTTTCAGCTCACCAACGCACTCTGACGATCTCATTTCTTAGAAATGCATTAAGTATGTTTTCATTGCTATCATGCATTACTCATGAAACCGTTCCCCATTCCTATAAGCATTACTACTATTTGAAATCAATTAAAAGATAGTAAGCTCTTTTCATTACTTCCATTTCAGTCAAATTGTATGCTACTTGGATTACACAGAAGATAAAAAGATAATGATGTCACTCAGATTACTTTATAAATTGATTTCTATGAAGTCGTGAAGATGAAACAGAAATATTCCCCAATAATTAAGAATAAATTAAATTGGTACTTTGCATAGAATTTATAGGACAGCCGTGTAAATTAAACAGTATAGTACTAACAGAATTTAAAATGTACATTTAAGTATTAGGTATCTAAGTGTGCACAACTCTTTTGCACGTTCTCAGTTCTTGGTATTGTTCCTGAATAAGATGAACTATGCACTGATACATAACATTTTTTTGTTCCCACTCATTTCACGTAAGTGAGACATTTTGCCAGGGACATTGCTAAAAATAATTGTCCCTCAATAATGAAAATCATTTGTGGGTTCTAATATTAAACATATAGAGTATAGTATCAGCCTACTTAGAGTATTCCTGTTCTATATAATTATAATTCCTAACAGAATTGGTATTGGGTAAGCACAGGTCGTAGGCAGCTGACTAAGACATAGTTACGGAGAATCACATTTATCTTTAGACTCGCGCTTGGATTATTCAATAAATAAGAAAGGTCAGTGAGTGTGAGAAAGCACACGAAAATACTTTTGCTTGAGTCTATGTGACATAATCTTGCAAATGTGTCTAAAATTGTATCTGTTACAGAATGGCCTTACCTAAAAATAGAGTACCTACTTAAGTAAGTATGAATGAAATACTACCAAGAATAACTAGGAAATCATCATTATTTGCGGAACTATTTCTTCCCTTGAATTAATAATTTGATCATCGATCGTATTAAAGAGTATCCACAAAGTATTCACAAGAGTAGCGTTTTAGCTGAAGGGAAGCCCAACATAAACGAACACATTTACTTGGAGTGACATTTATCTCTATTCCATAAAATGGTTAATTTATAAATGTATTTGATGAGCACGCATCGACGAAGAGTATGTATACGCATTAATTCGTCTATTCACCTAACAACTTCATTATTTTTATTGCATACCTTTCTGTAGTACTTAATTATGTAAATGTAAATTGTAAATGTACTTAAATGAAGAAAATGTTGCAATAAAATATTTGAGTAGACCTCATCGACGAAAAACTTTGCCATTGTACGACAGTAACATATATTTAAATCGACTATCAAAAAGATTGTCATTCAATGAGAAATCGTGACCAATGGATATTGAAAGCAGGGAAAGAGTTACTACTAAATAAGTAATGCTACTACATAAGCTATCCACAAAATCTCAAAGCATCCACCAATAATCTTTAAGAAAATTATATAGTACAGCGTACACTTTATTATATAAGTTATTAAAAAGGTTTTCTAATCATAAATTTAAATAGTCGAGCAAGAAATAATTGAAAGATATCATGGAAGTCAGGGTAGCAAAAACAGAAATACCTACGCTAAATGCACGTATGTCAATTTTTACAATTGGTGATACTCAAACCGCATTGTATCAAAAATCTGCTCATGTAAAACTCGTGTACATGAATCAGCCACATTATATTACAGTACCAAGGCAGAAATACCAACCACAAGTCAGACAGCATTTACAAAAGTGCATAAATTTCAATAGACAAATTATCATGAAAACCTTGCAGCATTTTGCGACAAACTCATTGTCATTGAATACCATAATTTTGGAAGAGTCTATATGGTAACAGGATGTGTTGTAGCTGCGTGCGATGTAGATAAACTACCAGCCTGCTTATATATATATAGCTACTGGGACAAAATAACTATATGATATTAAAATGAAACAAACAAACACGTTAGCATCGTTAGCCTCCAGCTCTTTGTGTTAATGTCAGGAGTCAGGACTGCCATATATTTTGACTTTGACTAAGACTAATTAAGTGTCAGCTTTTAATTGCATTAAAGCATATTTCATGAGCTGTTCCAAAAGAACTCGTAGTATCGGCTAATCAGCCAGCTTCTTTCATTTAAAAAGTTAACCATTTTGGCATCAAAGGCTTGTATTTCATATAAATTGCATAAGTATAGGTTGGATTTGTGAATTCTCTGAAAAACAATTTACTTAGAAGCTTATCTCATCTGGTATTTAACATAATAGTCAAACAGTAACCATTAATTGAACAGAAAACGCTTGCTCTGCTATTCTGTAGGACAGGGTGTATTACAGCATACATATTTTAAATTGGCTTAGTAACATTTTGAAGCCATTTGAATAAAAATTCAGCTCTATAATGTAAATGTATTTGCAATGGAACAATTATATTCTATCTTGCAGATAAGCAAAAGTGAATACAGCAAAGATAAGTACACTCGTCTAAGTTCTACATTCTAGATAGCCAAGTAAAAAACAGATTTTTGTTACTTGAGACTTCTACCAAATATTTGTATACTGTAGCCAGCATAAGAAGATGAAATAGCAACAGAATGTGGCTTTAAACTACTTGCCTAAAATTACTGCAATAATTAGTTATGAATCTGTGACCGATAAGTTTTTTCTTTTATTAAAGCAAAGCAGCAACCAAACCGTCAACGAAAATTAATAATAAAGTAAGTATTACCTTGTTATTGCTGGAATTAATCACCATGAGATCGCCGCAATGATTCTCGCTGTCTTTAACTGGATCTTCTGCCTAAAAACAAAATTTTGGTACAGGTAACAAAACTAACATAGTATAATTTAGGTTAGTATTAAATAGTATAATAAAAGTCTGCTGAGTAATAACGCTAGTCTGATAATTGAAATTTGTTTAATTAATATGTAGCATTCATGAATCTGAATTTTTAATTCACTTGTATCATATATCATAGAAACATTGAACATTTAAATAAAGAAAAGTCTGCCATTGGTAAGACGAAATAGCTGACCGGATACATAATATTTATGTAACAAAATTATGTCTGGGATTTTTCGAAGAATAATTTTCAGCAAACACTAACTTTTAACACATTTTAGAAATATTTGGGATATTATTAAGTTTCTAAATTAAATGCCTGCTTGAAGAGTTGAAAGTTACTATAAAAAGTAGCCTGTGATAGTGATAAAATAGGCGATTTACAAATGATATATACTAAATTTCGTACTAAAATGTTCTTATTAAAGTAATAATAGGAATCAGTATTACATTTAAAAGTTCATAGTCTTTCCAAGTATATTTTAATATAAATTAGAAATTTTTGTTAAATAGAATTTAAAGTAAATCTGGTGCTAACCATAAAATGACAATAATGGTGTTATAAAAATGGACTATTGTTTTTGCGTTACAAATTATACATTTGCAAATATTTTAAAAATTTGCACTTCATTTTAATTCATGGCATCCCTTTGTTATTTTCAGATTTCTTCTGGAAGAAAAAAATAAACAAATCATTTTAAATTGTTATTGCAGCAAATTTGTTATATTCGCAATAATTCGCATACTCCATTTCTCAATAAAATTTCCGGTAAAACATTTAAGTTATTTAAGGCGTTTGCTTTCGAAATATTCACCAAGTTATCACATTGATATTGGTAAAAGCATGAAAAATTGCTTCGCTATTCATTTCCAATTAAAAGTTTTTTAGCAGGTAAATTTAATATGGAATTTTCCATGAAAAGAAAATAGACGTGTGGAATACAAATATTTAGTCTTTAAATTTTAATAGTGGTTGGGTATAAACGAAGGTAGATAAACACTATTCTTTATAATGAATGCAATTTCCAATTTTGCAATAAATTGCTTAACTGCTTAACACATGAACATATCATGATTTTGAAAAATCTGAAAAATAATGTGGCTGCAATTTCTCACAGAATAAATATTTTGCATCTCCAAAGTTTTCTAATGTGACCTAACATGAATCATTTTATTATGACAAGCGATTATGTGGTATTATTATAGACAATGCAATAACCTCCATTCAACTTGATTTATTTGTGTTAGTATCAATTGTGTCTGTGAATGTGGATTAGTGAATGATAAATGATAGTCATTATCTCGTGGTAACGTGGGACATACCCTGTATTCACTTTGGTTAGCAAACATCACTGGACCGGTAGGAATTAAATTTCAATGCCTACCTACTTTATACACCTGCTTTTTACAGTACAAAATACATTGAGGAGCAATTATCATTGTTCAACATACAAGATAAGCTTTTACAGCATCACAATTTGTCTATTGCACATTTCGTACAAAATATTCAATAGAAGGTTTGTCATTTCCTTAAAAAGGTAACTTGCTATAAATGAAATGATTTCACTGACGTTATTAAAATGTACAATGACAATCTATTTTGCATATAATTAAATAAATAACTGGTTTGTTTTTAAAATCCGCCAATGTACAAGAAGTTTAAGATGATGTGGTAACAGATTTAAGGATGCACACGTGCACAGTAGATTTTCTTAATTTAGAGTACACTCAAACGAACAAAAGAAATCACTTGTTGCTTGTATATGTAAGAATTCACTGTTTTAATATTTGTAAATGAAATAAGTACGTCGCCGCATGTAAAAATCACTTATTAATTTAGATATTTAAGAAAATGTCAGAGAAAATGTGTGGATGGAGGGAGCGAATGTAAGTTTAGTTTTAAACAGAACGCACCGTCAAAGATTCATAAATAAGAGACAAGGTCAAGTCCATGGTTTTTATGAGAGGTGGGATATACAGGAGGTATATTATAGACTGTGAATCCGTGTAGACTAGCCTTAACAGATACCTCAAAGAACTCTTCTACAGACAGATCTGTCTGTGCTGTGTGTACAGATACCTACACGGATAGAGAATGCACAACAGACAGACGTTTGTTTCGCTGGCGAGTGTGCAAGACTTGATGATGATAGCAGTGAACAGTCAACTTTTAGTTTTACCCTTTTGCCTTACCTAAATTCACATAATATTATACCTCACTTCACTATTCACTCCATGCAATTCTTACATAACTACATTTGATACTCTCAAATGTTACTCTTATATATAGCACCAGCTGCAATACGCTCCTGACAGACGCCGAATTGTTTTCCATATGTACATACATTCGCGTAGGTAATCTGCTAATCCTTTGACACATTTCAGCAAGGATGCGCTAATCCCAATCCTAATAGGCACAATACTTTTCCCTTTCCATAGTTCAGATGTACTGCACGGGTATTCAATTTTAAGCTTCTACAACTTGATATTAAGTGCCATTTCTCCTTCGGATTAACTTTTCATGCATAATTTTGGAGACAATCAATTACATCACAATAAATCACAGGTCATAGGTAAGGCCAGTATTACGACCGTTGTCTTATGTGCATTAGGAGTCGTCAAATGCTGACAAAACTATTTTTCACATTTAAATGATTAAATTTAAAATCAGGCATCCAAAATTTTTCAATTTCCAGGGTAATACTTCCTAATTTCCAGGTTTTGGCTTCACACAAAGCCTTTCTCCTTCCTGTAACACCGTACATGCCAAAGAAACCTATGTTAGGGCATTAAATAATAATAATATAATTGTTATTGTAATTATGTTATTTACTAGCTGGTCCTAATACATACAGTGTGATAGAAAAATTTTGAAATATGTAATAGTTGTTTTGAAACATAAAGAAGTATAGATACATGCGTCGGACCCGAAATTTCAATAACAGCTTAGGTGTTCAGAAACTGATTTAGATGTTTGAATTTTTCTGGGAAATGTCAGGAGAGGATCTAATTTTTTAAATGTACAATTTTCAAGTTCATTAGTTTCGTTAATTTATTATTACTGAGCCAAATTAATGATTCACAGTTTATTAATTTTTAGATTTATATCACTTGTGTAAAACCTACTACTAACCTTGTGAGACTATTATCATATTAAGTATGACATATCTGCATGGAAATTATAAAATCATATCTGCTGATTATTGTTAATTGCATAGATAATGTAGTACATTTGCATAAATGTACAAGAAAGTAGTTCTAGGAAAATATGAAAGTGTTACATAATGCATAATGTATAAGTTTCTACCTAAGTTTACACCTTCTGTAACTATTTCATTTTAATTGCTAACAATAAGTTAAATGGAAATATTGAAGTCGTAAAGTTGTAAATTCATATAGATATAGATATGCTTACATGCGATATATTATACATGTAGCTGGCCAGTTTGTGTGTTCTTTGCAGTCGAAGCAATTTAATGCACAATATTTGTATTCCTCTCTGTAGTCACTAAAACATTAAAGATTAAAATTTAGCCTGAAGAACAAGGTTGAAAAATCTGCTCAGCCTTGACCCATCAAAAACTGAATAAAAATATTTGAGGCTAGGTACTGTGGCATTAATTTAAATTAATATTTAAATACAACCACATTCCAACCAAATCCTAAAGCTATAGTCTGTAAGGTTTTACAGTTGGCTTGGCTACTTTGTAACATTCTTTGCGAACCCTTTTTTGAAGCATGTATTAAAAGCTTCCTTCAAGTTCCTTCATGTATTCATTTCGTATGGCAGGAATATGGACTTCGTGACAGGTTTATCGTTTACATTTACACACGTGTCATTGTCATCGTTTATTAATTACCTAGGTATATCCCCCTTTGTCAACAACTTTCTACTTTCACAAAACTATCATCAAGTTTGACATTTTGATCTATTATCATAGGTATTTACACAACTACTTATTTACGTAAAAATACTCAAAATCCAAGCAAATTATATTTTCATTGAACTCAATTCTTTTTTCGGGTCATCATTAAAACCGGTTCCATTGGTAAGAATTCTTTATGCGAGATTTATAATTATAAAAAAGAGTTACTCAACAATAATTGCGTATTTTTAAATTGTCGCTTACTAAAACTACCTAACTCAAATACAGTAAACCGTAACTAATTATAATATTCTCAGTTATACAAAAATATTCAAATATATTCGCATGTTCTTAATAATGCTTGTTCTTCAATATTAAGCGTATTTAGTTACCTACCCTGTTATTTACTATGAGTAAACTAACTATTAATATATTAATAAGATTGTTAAGCTAATTATTATATTGTATGTGAGTATTTCAAATATAGGATTTGTTGTAGTACAGCAAATCAGTAGGTTAAACATTTCAGTAACGTTTTAAGGCCATTGTTGAGTTATACTATTCGAAATAGGTTTCTAACATAGAGTAGACACGTGTGGGGACTTGTTGTCTTACGTCCTGTAGGAAAATTGCAGTCGTTCCCATCGTTATCAAATGTCCATATTTAAAATCAGAAAATTATATATCACTCCAGGATTTTGGAGAAACGTACAAATAGAAAAAGCCATAAAAATGAGAAAAGAAAATAATGGCACTCAAAAAATAAAAATACATTTCTTGTATGTATATGTTAACGGCAATGAGTAAATTCAGGCATTAAGCTTAATGCCTAGGCAATAAGCTTAATGCCTAAAAATGCCCGGCATTAAGCTTAATGCCTAGTCTTTAAGCTTAAAGCCTAGGCATTAAGCCTAATGCCTGAATTTTACTCGGCATTAAGCTTAATGCCTGGCAGTGTTGTGCAGTGGTTAAAACCACTAGTGGTCATAATGGTCATAATGGTCAAAATGGCCCGGTCAAAAAAAATCAAAAAGTGGTCAAAATGGTCAAAATGGACAAAATGCCTGTTTGGGGTTAATTGAGACCCCAAGGTAGCTTTTACTGCAACAGTAAATAACAAATACAACTTTCTAAAGATTGCAGTTAAAAATGATTAGAGAGTGTCATTCTGTAGTCTGATGTTAGTAGAATAGTGTTTCATTGGTTTTAGGCCATATTTCATTCTCTAAATATTTTAAATTTCATTTACTAGCCTAAGTAACTGTATACTGATATTTTGACCATTTTAGCCATTTTGACCATTTTGACCATTTTGACCAGTGGCCCGGTCAAAATGCAAAAAAGTGGTCAACAGTACAACACTGATGCCTGGTCTTATTGCCTGATTTGGGTGGAAATCAAGGTAAACAACAAAAACTTAAGTCTAATATACACAGTCGATGTGTATTTATGTAAAATGCAAATGTACACGGTTAGGGTTAGTCATTTAAAACAATATGGGATTTTTAAATGTATTTTAATTTCATAAATTTTACTAATGCTCTATGTTAACATCTCCTCCAATCGGATTTCCCAATAGAGTTGCATTGGAGATGCCAGGATTTCTGATGTAAATGTGAAGAAATGACTCCACGAGATAACGTTAGAATTAGGACACAGGCAAATCTATAAGTTTATAGTTTATTGTAATGAAATATGAATCGATCCGATAATAATAGTTACATGGTAGAGGTGATTACGTGGGTGGTGATGGGCTCATGATGATGGCATTCCTCTTAAGTCATTATGCAGGCCTGAGTATGGATAAAGATGACAAATTTTGAAAATTGAAATTTTTCCTTTGGGGACACTTTAAATCATGCATTTACGAAACCACACCTCAAGACTCAAGACATTGCTGAACTGAAGGTTCGAATTGTCGCCGAGGTTGCAAGGATTACTACAATTGAACTCTTTAACACTCGACTTGCTGTGAAATCCGATTGGAGGAGGTTGTAACCAGTGTTCGATTTTATCCGGCTAAAAAGCTTTTTGACCAACCAGCCGGCTAAAATGGTTAAAATGGCCAAAATGGTTAAAATGGCTAAAAATGTCCATATCCTTGAAACCTCCTTGATTTTGCACCACAGGAGTTCAAACTTCAAGCCACAGCGCAGCGTCCAACAAATGAATAAAAATAGACTGGCGCTGCATTTAACTACATTTTAGTTTCGATATCAAATACTGTTACATTTCTATCGGATTTTACAGTTTTCGCAGATAATGTCATCAAAGCAAAAAACAAAACGAAGAACGCCGGCACGACGACGCTCTGCTGCAACCGCGTCAAGTTTTAGTGCACCTGCTTCAGCAACACTTCCTGACCGTACTAATTCGCCAAGAAACAAGACTGACAAGGTTTAGCGTAGTCTTATGTCTTCACAACGGTTAGTTGGAACAATTGTGACCAGAAGATTGATTTGTAGATTGCAAGTATGTAGGCCCTTCTTAAACAAAATTAGTTTAAACTTTGGTGTAGATCAAGGATAGGCTATTCTAGGCAGAATAGGGTTTTACTTTGCCCCATTTTACGTATATTTTATTTTTGACCATTTTAACCAATTTAGCCATTTTATCCGCCGGCTAACAAGGGTATTTTGCCAGCCGGCTAGCCATTTTAACCTGACCATTATAGCCGGCTAACCGGCTGGTCATCGAACACTGGTTGTAACATACAGCACAGCATTAGTAAAATTTATGAAATTAAAATACATTTAAAAATCCCATATTGTTTTAAATGACTAACCCTAACCGTGTACATTTGCATTTTACATAAATACACATCGACTGTGTATATTAGACTTAAGTTTTTGTTGTTTACATTGACTTCCACCCAAATCAGGCAATAAGACCAGGCATTAAGCTTAATGCCGAGTAAAATTCAGGCATTAGGCTTAATGCCTAGGCTTTAAGCTTAAAGACTAGGCATTAAGCTTAATGCCGGGCATTTTTAGGCATTAAGCTTATTGCCTAGGCATTAAGCTTAATGCCTAGGCATTAAGCTTAATGCCTGAATTTACTTATTGCCGTTAACATATATATTTACAATCTACTCAAATAATTTTTATTTAATTTTAATAATAATTCTATTTAAATTAAAATTTACTAATCATTCTACTTAATTTAAATTTCAAATTAAATTTTTAATGCTTTTGGACTTCCATGCTAATTTTAAACACCTCGAAACTGAAAGCCATATTACTCTGCATTCATCCGATTTCCAAAAAGATATACGTTCGAAATTCTCACACCACCCCTCATTTAATGCCCGCTTTATCTGCAGTTTTAATTCCAAATGTTGTTTTGCCTATGCGACAAATAAACAAAACGATCTTAAAATAATTGCAATATTCAGCATCCGGTTCTGTCGGTCTCAGATTATTGCAATTTATTGGGGGCATAGTGCACGTACTTCTTAGGCGAACAATGAAAACTTTCTGGAAGGCTAACATTGTTTGCATGACTCTGAATCTCATTTCTCATTCTATTGTTTTCAATACATGTGAAGACTTTTCCTATCTAATAATGCCACTCCTGAAGTGAAGTGTGAATGTGAGTTACCTGCTACAATATAGGTTGATATTATTCGTGTTCCTCTTTTTGGTATACCTTCCTGTATCCCAGTCTCCAGTTTAGTCAAAGTCAACTTACCTACGTCAGTAGTCAGTATCCGTAATCGTGTAGTTGCATATGTAATTACGTAAACTCGATCTCACATCATATTATGAGTCATAAAATGCAATAGAACTATCAAAATAACTTTTTTCATTGTAACACAGAGAGAATCTCTCCAAACATTTGATTGAAATTAAGTACACGATGGACGACGATAAATGTGCTTTTAGTATTTCGTAATAAAAATAAAATATGAGCTACTGGCTTAATTTATTTTACAAATGTCAAATTACATTGTTGTCATTTCTTACTATTTTTATTTAAATACGACATGCGTACTTTTCAAAGCCAATAAATAGTATACAAAGCGGCATGGAAAGTTTCCAGATCCTACCTTTCAGGTGCTAATTACTGTATTTTTTTCCAAGACCTTCTTACAGTTGACAAGGATTGTTTATTTATTCCGAAGACAATATAAAAGCTTTGTTTGCATACAAGATGTTAAAGTAAACGTTTAATTAAATCATATAGTATTAACAACATAAATCGGCAACACATTAACACAATACGAGTTTTATGCCTTACATTATGTAAAATTGCTCAAGTGTACAAACAAAGTTAAAATTAGCTTAGTGTGTTGCAACAGCTAAATCACAGTGTGTTATAAACTGTCTTTATTTTAAAGGAAAGTCAATTATTTCTGTCCATTAGGTGTGCCTAAATTACATTGAGATTGAAACATTGTTATCCCGTACGCAAGAGAATTACTTTATTTTAAATATGGAAAAAATAATTCTTATTTAAAATTACTTTTCAATTTTATAGCCTTTTAAATAGTACATTCTCAAACCAATGCAATTGATGAAATGGAAAACATAATTAAACGAATCACTAGTAATGAGTATGCATAAATAAGTTGAGAATGTATTGAGAAATTTACAAGAGATAAAGCAAGTAGTTTTGTTATTGAAAATAATCTGGTGATCTAACATTTGAATATTTTATTTTGATTAAATGAACTGTTTTACAGCAATCAGTACAGTATTTTATGGGGTAATTGAAATAACGTGCTGATTAAATAAAACAAACAAAATATATTACATGAACCTAAAACTTTTAACATTGAGAGTAAAACTAGGATTCGCGTTTGTTTAGTTCAGCTAATTATAAACCCGAGATAGTCACTTAAATGATAAAAATACTATGTAAAATTACTTCAGTACTTCAAAGAGCTAAAACAAAATATGAATACACAAGCAATAAGAATTATTGCAAATTATAGGAGGATGGCGTCAAGAACTAGTTAGCAGTTGCATAGAAAATACATACATACTAACCGATTCTGGATACTATTAACATAACGTGTACTTAGGCAACACAAGAGAATAAATATTAATTTATTAAATTATGTATCGTTACATTCATTTTTTTCTTGTGTACGGGTATACTAAAACTAAGACATTAGGTTCCAACTGCAATGCTGTCGAATGCCTACCTTACTGTAGAGGAATATGTAAGATGGGAGGCAAGGCAAGTAGTATGTGTTAAGTGTTAATATAATTATACAGATAAAGCAAGTTAAAGGTGTATTAAGACGCTGTTAGGTACGCTTCTGGAAATGTCCTTCATGCCAATCACGTCTTACGCAATCATTCGAAATAAGGTCGTAACTCGTAAGTAACAAGAATATTGTGATGCATGCGTCTATTAAATTGTAATACCACTACGGGAAATATATATGACCATTTATGTCTAAGGGCACTATTAAGATCTGCATTATTTCATTGACAATGAAAAAGCATGTCGTGCAGTTTCAATTTTGAAAATTAACCAATTTCATCCGTCTCGATTGATCCTCAGCGCCAATCGGTTCAATTAATTATAGATGCCTATCCATGTAGAACCTGTTTCTTATTATCAGTATAGCTACATTCAACGTTTTATGTTTGATTTAATTCATCCTGAAAAAATCATTAATAGCAGCATGCGAATTCAGAGAAAGACTTGCTGCTTAGTCATCCTATATAACATGTGCTTTTAGCTTAGAACTTATTAAAGTTTTTTATGATCTCATTTTGTTGAAGAAACCAACTAAATCCAGATGATGTTGACATTTGCAATGAATACTGAAATAAAATATATAATATTTATTTCAGGCAAAATAATGTAGCAAAATTCTACCACTTGTGTTGACACACCTTTTAAATATTAGCACTTATTGATACAAAAATTATAAATTAAAAATTTAATTAATGCCACATACACGGCAATAATTGCAAGTTATTTTATGCAGGATTAATTTTTTTCTGTGACATAAATGGTTGTATTTACTAAAGAAAATAAAGTTTTAGAGGCAAGTTGATATTTTAACATGATTATCACCTTTGGAGTCCGCTTATGTATGATAGTATTATATTCAGGATAATATTTATAACCTCCAACTGCATATAAAGCAAAACCTAATATTTAATATTTGGCTAAGATTTATAAAGCTGATACGAAAAGTTGGTATTAAGTTACTAGTCTGACGTCATTCCAGGAAAAATATTTCTATGATGCGGTGGCACTTGTATGTATTTTGGCCGTAAATGATTGTAGCATTTTTCCCGTGTAACAGAAGTATATGCAAAATATACAATTTTAAATGATTTCATGTAGGCATTCTGGATAAATTTGAATAACTAATTCTTCAAAAATACGTTAAGGTAATTGATAGAGATGGTTTTTTAACCTTGGATTGCTGCTGATGATGAGGTATGTGTTTAAGGTTGTAAGAGCAGGAATTTCCCATTTTCAACGGTGACTTTTTGGGAGAATTAGGGTTAGAATGCTCTAGAGCCGCAATAGCAGCAGCCACTGACACAGGATCTGGAACTATAACGGTGGACTGGTCCTCCCCTTCCTCTGTGTCCAGATTGTGGGAAAAGGGATTTCGACCGTTCTCTCGATAGAGTTCCCAATGAGATTGATCTGGGTCTTGATGGAAAACACTTTGTGATGGGCTCGAATTCTGTTGTGAATGAAAAACTTTGGGACAGGCAATATTTTTTCTGAAGGGAGGGCTAGTTTGTTTGGTGTCTATGGAAGTTTGTTTGGGCACAGGTTGATGTTGAGGATTGTTAGCTGGTGAGATGCTGCTTCCAGTGCTGGTATTAACAGACGCCAGTTTTTCCTCTGATTTTTCCACCATTGAATAGTATTATAATAGATGTAAAAGTTTGGGAGAAGAAATTAGTGTTAATAATAATAATAAATAACTGAGAATCACTCGTATGAATAAATTGCAGCTTCTTCACTTGCTGACAGAGATTTTAAATCGCTCTCTGTCTCGTTTGCTCTGCCCTGTCTTCTGGCTGTCTCTAGTTCTGTACTTGTTAAAAGAAACTTGGCTCCGCTTGCCTACAACTACTGTGCACGTCGTTATGCGATCTTGTAATCTGTATCGGTAATGAAACTGATCTCGTCCGATAATAATATTATGTATGCTAAAGCGTAAGACAGACAGCACCTCGTACTGTAACCCAATCTGTATATCTATAGGTGCACGTATTATTTATGTATCGTTGCAAACGAGATTTGTTTGCGTGTGTAGCCTTTCAGTGTGAATAGTGTTTCGTTGATGCCTCTTCACAATCTCTACCGAAAGTGATAGAAGTGAAAAGTTAGTGCATAGAAGGTTGGTTAAAGTCTCAAGTTTGAGTTAAAGGGATTGCCATTGCCATTACAAAGCAGAATTATTTATGTTGGTTGCTGTGCTAGACTAGGCTGGGCAGGCATGGCATTGCATAGGCACAAGCCCAAATAAACAACTGGCAGGCCATGGATAAACACACACGCTGATGTCATCCTCTTCAGATGATGTCTTGTGCTTATTTTATTTTTGCACGGTTTCACTTTGGCATAAGTGTGCATCTCGGCTCAAGCAGACACTATAGACATTACTACTATATTATACCCATACCACCACCATACCAATTCCACACGAGTCACGGAACCGCACCATATCTACTGCGACGTCCAACAACCATCGTTATACAACTTTTCATAAAGATATCAACAAAGGCGACGATTTAATTCAAATTATTATAAATGAGTGGATAAAACCAGTTAAGATTGGTTTTATTTGCATGTAGATTAATCAGTAGAATTATAAAAGAGAACTAACTCCCAATTTACGACCAACATATTTGTATACACGGCATGATGAACCATCTTACCGATTTCTATTGGTATTCTGCGCAATGCGCACAAAAATTTTCTCTTTTCTTGGAATTTAGATGCACAAGATTTAAATTTGCAGAAGATAAATTCACAAGTATGTAGATTCTTGCAAATTGGATACTACGTAATCTGGTACCAAAATGAAATGACATTTGCATTTAAAGGAATATTGTGATGAACTATGTTAGTAAGACATCGATTTTTGTAACTCGTTAGGAAATTTTGTCTGTCAATGAGAAACTACCGACTAATTTTTTATCCAATCAAATCTATCAAATTTAGCTGTAAAATAACAGAAAAATGTCAAAACAACCTGGAAACTTGCTGAATAGTTAACATTAATTATTTTTAAATTACTGAATATGACTTCCATTTAGATCGTACTATCCGAAATCACAGCATGCATTTTTGAGTTCTACAGTGCAGTCACATTAATACATAATTTGGCCGTTTATATGCAAAATATATCAGCAATATTATTTTATTGTCCTCATACGTTTTTGATAATGCAGAAATGTTTCGAAAGCAAAAGTGCAAGCACGTCGCAATTTCGTCACACAAGTATTACAATTGAATCATTCCTCTTTTCTTGGAGTTTCTATATTGTACGTGACGGTCTAGTAATGCAATGTGTGTCAGTTAGCAGGAGCACTCAGTCTATACTATACTTCATCTATTTGGCTAGTATAATGATGCCGAAGACTGCGTCTAATTTCTTGCATATATCTCCAATTCCAATCGATTCGTAGTTTGTATTTTTATATTACCCATTATAATATTTAGCTGTATCGACATTTTAATTTATGTATAGCAGTAGGTATATTTAAATAAATACATAATTCTACAAATTACAACATAACAACTTGGCAAATGTGGCTGGATAAGTATCATATAAACGAAGTCATGATCATTCCTTGTTTAATATCAGTAAATTTTACAGGTTACATTACCATCGATATATCACGCTGCTTTTAAAAGTTAATTGCGTTTTATTAAAGACTTTTATTATTAGTATATGACAAATTTTTCATAGTTGGGAATACTTGAGAACTAAAAACTGTTCATATTTTTAGTTTCCAACTAATAAAACTTAATTGTTTATTAAATTTGGAAATTAAAAAATAGTCATGATTACTGTCATGAAAATGTGGCTCAACCCACAGGAAATCGATTCCCATTTTATTACCTGAAGGAATTAAAAATAGCATTCTAGTTAATAACTTTATCATATTTTTGATTTACTGAATATTGCAATTAAATTTGACACCCAAAATGCAGTTTACTGCTAGAAAGTAAGAATACTGGTTTTTCATGAAATATTGCAGCAAAAATGCATTTTATGTTCTAAATCTTGCCAGCATTAACATATTCCGAGTTAAAGTGTAACATTGCATGTTTATATATCATAATATCATGTTGTTAGGAAAATACATTTTTGATAAGTTGTATCCCTAGTTACAAGTTTAATGCCAAAAGAAGATAATAAGTAAGAAATGAATGGCCATTACCGCATAGCTGGAATGGTGATTGACCTGATTGTCAATTACATATATTATACAGTAGACATATTATACATATTACATATACATATTGTACAGTAGAGTAGATAGTAGACTGCTTACTGTGCACACTGTACATTTTCATGTAGTATATTATGCTTTATGCTACCAGCATGCATTAGCAGAATCCTCCGACCAGGTCACAGGTTTTCCCGATTGATATCAAGCTGTTCTCAAAAATTGGCTTTTGTATTACTATATCTAAAAACCAAAATTAATTGTTTTGATGCATTTTAAATTTTTCCAAAAATTTTCAATATTCAAGGCATGTCTTAAAACAAATACTTTTGGGCTTCAAGTTCGATTGCTAGTATAAAATCCGATTTTTAAAAGAAAATTTTAATTAATAAAAATTGTGAAATGGAGGAGAATATAAAATATCTTCTTTTTATCTGGCCTCGTAAACAAATAGTCACACTATTAAAACTCATCAACTGAATTTTGAAGCTATATTATTATAAATCTGTAAAAAAAATTTCAAATACGTCATTTTTCAATTTTAAAATTCTTATAAAAATAATTTGGGCCAATAGAGATTATAAATGAACAAAGCTACTCCTCAAACTGGATTTCAGTTAAATCATCTAATGTATAGTTTGGGAGAATTGTCTTCATTGTATATATTATAATAGTAATAGCATAGGAAAC
Source organism: Tomocerus qinae (assembly GCA_020055645.1). Lineage (NCBI taxonomy): Eukaryota > Metazoa > Arthropoda > Collembola > Entomobryomorpha > Tomoceridae > Tomocerus > Tomocerus qinae. The sequence continues at coordinate 37,032,230 of CM034548.1, read as the reverse complement.
AACGTTTAAGTATAGGACCATAAAATATTTGTCTTATATCTTCATTCAATTATTGTCTAAATCATGTGTTTTTATTATTAAAGTAGCTTCGATACATTATAAGATAACATTACAGATGTTACAAGACAATTGCGTATTTATTTATTTATTTATTTAATATAAGTATAACAACTTCCTTCCTAGTGTTCCTAGAAAGGCATTTGTGTCACTTCAGAGATGCATTGCTCAAAAGATGTTCTAAAATTAAAGATATTAAAATAAGTACTTAAATAAATTAAATACTGTTAAAGACCCCTTTCTTTGGAGTATCTCATAATTTATTTTAATCAGATTTGTATTTGCAAATAAATCCCTGATTAATTTGTAAGAGAACTTCTATTAAGCATTCACTTAAAGACATAATATCTACTAATCCAAACAATAAGCAGGTATGCTTATAATTGTCATTATGGTATTGTGTTGTATTTTGAACTATATTATATGTATCATAGTTTTTCGATTTATCAGGGGAGCCACTAAATGCGTAAATAATTCCTGAATGATGATTATAATTCGTGTATATAGTGCAACCCAATTTGAATGATGGGAGAGCTTCATGAAAATAACATAGTCAGATGTATTGAATTACTCTTTGAATTCCAGTCCACTCCACACTAGAAAAATTTATTTTTCAGCAATTCACATGTCATATTTATAATTTATGCTAATAGCAACTAAACAGAAATGTAACTCGGATTTCAAAAAATTGAAAGTAATTCCGTAGAAATATGAACTTAATACATTTACATAGTAGAACTAATTCTTAAACGGAAGAGCGAAGCAGATACAGTATATTCCATATCGATACACGTTTTATCGCTACAAATAATTTAAGTATTATAGCAAAATGTAGATATTGACATGACACTAATCGTTGTTAGCGTGTTATGAAGTTAACAAGTCGTAGGCAGCATAAATAACATTTTTAATTTCTTCACCAATGGTTTCTCATTGTTCACATAGACCGGTGTGATGAGAACATACGGATCTAATAGAGTACATTCTATTTATGTGCAAACAGTAACATCAATTTTTATAGTTATTTGCGATTTGTTTTCTCACAATATTATAAGTACCTTATTTTCAGTTAGATGTGACATACAGCGCTTATATAGTAGCTCTATTTTGTGAATGATGGATTATAAATACACACGTAGTTATAGTTGACTTTGTCATTTTCAGACGTCCTCGTTACAATTAGCTATTATTTTTTATTCTTAACCTGTTGTCTTTGGACCAACTCACGACCGGATCGTACAAATACCTATGCAATAAAGAACTTAAAACTATCATGATCGTTAGCTACTGTGTAGGGGTTCTTATAATGCTGTATTAAACAAAATTACACTAGTGTTGATTGTTTTTACAGTGTGCATTAAACACAAGAGAGATCCATAATATTTATTTTAAATCTTATTTACTATTTTTATCGATAATTATAATCATATCATACCAGTTATAAATAAAAAAGATGCTAATTTACATTTCATAGTCTTGAAACTAAACAGTAACAGGTATACATGCATTCACACAGCATCCAGTGCACACATAAATACTTTTGTTATTAATGTTTCTGTATAATAAGCATTGTGTTTACAACTGCAACGTTTAGTATAGGTAGGTAATCGTAAAGAATCAAAGCATTCGTTTTTTTAAGTAGATATTCCTTAAACCACATTATTTTTTGTAAAATAAACCTATCATCACAAAAAGAAGCGTTAGCGTTGCTACGCAAAAAGATAGCGGTTAGTACGCTCTTATTATTACGCTTGTGAAAAGAACCACCTGCTGTAGGTACTATACAAAAGTATAACGTTAGCATCAACGTTTTTTTACATTTATTTTTTAGAAGTCACCTACTTCATCTACACTTATTGTCAACGTAATTAGTAATTTTTAGAAACAATTCCCCATAAAATGTTAACAAATTATTAAAGGCAGCATACAATACACAATTCTACATTAGAAGCTAATACAACTACATTAATTAGTAATATTATTATCGAATTCAATTTCTATTAGTAGATGACTATAAGAGTACTCATATTTCTGTATCAAATAATTATATTATGGGATACGTCAATACCCTTATTTCTATCTTCTTTAGCTAAAGGCAAATAGTGAACCAGTATCAGTACTCAGTACCTTTGTTGGACTGCATGTTGCAATGTAATTAATGTACCAATTGTAAAAGTAAAAAGATTCTACTCACATTCATACATGATGCCTTCAGCAATGCCTAAACTTCCTATCAAAACAAAATTATTGTATTCATTACTATATCTGTAGTTTAAAAATGGAATAGGCAAGTACTATTTTAACAGTTTCGGAATTAAGGAGAATTCATTGTTGTTTTACATGAAGCGAACAAGTAAAACGTAGCACACGTAGCTACCACTGATTTTACATTTCCAACAAATTTGTCCTTCGTTGCTAAAGTTATGGCCAATTGTCACCAATAAAATTAATTCGTAACCAATTCTGCTAAAAATGATGTCGTCCCTAATACATAAACACACTTTGTATTTCGCATGTTTATAATTTTAATGACTTTTGGACAACTGTACTCAAATGTGGAGAATGCAACTACTTCCTCGTGTAAATATTAAAAGCAATAGAATATAAATCAGCAACTTCCCATAGAAAATGACTTGAGGAATACGTCTGGAAGTAAAGTTGGTCGTAGAGAGATATTTTGTATCTGCTTAAATAATCATTTCCTATATGCGTACGCAGAGAGTGAACGGTATGTTAATAGCAGTCATTTTTTTTACATTACAACGATGTTCGTATTTACAAGTGTGATCGATTGACCATAAACCAAAAACCCCTGCCAAAAGCCAAATCTGACAAAATACTGGTTTATTAAGCTTTAAAGATATTCATGTAAAGACAATACAATTTACAACCAAGAAAACGAAGTGCAAAATTCTATTTAAAAACATCGCGGATTTTAACTTACATTTGCCAATCAAGAAACAGCTGCTTCTATACTTAAACATCTAACTCGCTAATATGTAGCAATATAACAAGTTAAATTACATGCGAACTATATGTTTATATTTTATATAGGTATAATGTTTCAGTTATGCTGTAGCTACATGCTATAATCATTACATCTAGTTTCAATTTGACGAAATAACTTAGGATATTTATAAATTCTGCTTGTAAAACCGATCGGGATAAAACTAACGGCATTCCCACACTTTTACAGTCTGATCCACACTTCCAGTAACAACAAATGGATGCATACGATGAAAATCTGATAAAAAATATCAAAATTAGCTATAATTCCCTGTTTACGAAACTAATATATATTTTTAATTAAAACACACTTACCTACGGAAGTACAAAAATGAGAATGAGCTTCCAGAACTTTACTGCACCGTTTATTTGCGAGCTCCCACACTCGCAACGTCTTATCATCGCTAGCAGAAAGTAAATATTTGCCCCCAGGGTGAAATACTAAGCCGCGCACCCAATTGTCATGCCCCACGAGAACAACAACACAAGTATTGGTTCCAATATCCCAGATTCTAATAGTCTGTTTGAATAAATTACATTTATATAATGTCCAAACTGCAGAAATGAATTCTAGCTATGCTGAAATACAAGTAATTGATTAATTAATTACCTTATCTCGACTTCCAGACGCGAGAAACGGTCCAGTTGATTTTTTGTTGTCTGACCCTTCACAAATGGGCTCTGCTGCAGACTCGGGTGCCCAGGCAATGCACTCGACTACATGATCGTGATCTCGTAGCTCCGCCTAAAAATAACCAGATTTTAGTAAGGAAACTACAATTTATAGCATTTAAAAAGATTTAATTTAGTATTATGAACACAATTTTGTTTTGAGTTGAACTACAATCGACACTTACCTTACACTCCTTGCTGTTAGTAACCCAGATTCTCACAGTTTGATCATTAGAACATGACGCAAGGAGGCTGCCATCGGGATTCGGCTTAACCATCCTTATCCATTCTCGATGTCCGACAAAGGTTCGAACACAGTAGCCTGTTGAGATTTCCCAAAGTTTAATGGATTTGTCTCGGGACGAGGACACAAGATAATCACCCGAGGGAAGAAAGGCAACGCTTGAGACATTGTGATCATGACCACGGAGAGTTTTGACACAGTCGTATGTTGTGATGTCCCATAACTTTATAGACATATCTGCGCTACAGGACGCTGCAAACACACCAAACATTACATTAGTGTTGACAGATTACTATTTTGTGAAGATATTTGAAGGTTTTCATTAGGAAAAAAATTAATTTTAAAAGGTTAAAAAATTAAAACCAATGACAACTAAATATTAAGTATTGAACATTATTATTTAATTTATACATTGTTATTTAAATACGGGTCCCACAATTAATACTATATTTAGGCATAGATCAGCTGTAAGCACAATAACACTAAATAACACTAACTCTGTGGTTCATTTTCAACATCAAAAAATACTAAAATAATTGAATACGTATGTGGAATATAATTCGTAACAATTATGCCTTTAGTTTAAAAAGTAAAAGATATTAAATTATCAACTTGATGCCTACAAAGGTTTGATGTTGCTTTAATATCCGTGATTAACCTTTTCAACAAGGGATGGGAAAAACAATACGAGAAAGTAGTCCTAATTAGTTAGTAACACATTCAAGTTAGTTAAACTTAAATCACAATCACAACAACATCGGTCACTAGCTTACCTAACCACTTTCCTGTGTGATCGAAAGCCACATCTTGAACAGAATCTGTGTGTCCTTTCAGAGTCTTTTCATGATCCCCGGTGTCAAAATCCCAGATTCGAATAGTAGCATCTTCTGATGCAGTTGCCAACAAAGAATAGACAGGATGGAAAGCTACACGATTAATCGGAGCTCGGTGGCCACGAAGCATAAACTTTTCAGGAGGGCGTGGAATCCAATCAGCTGGTGATCTCTTCTCTCGTGTTGGGGCTCCAGACAAATACTCTTTCTCGACTTCCGATAGTTTCGACTCTAGTTCCATCACCTAAACAATGCAATAACATTGAATTAGTGACATAATTTGCAAAAAATGACAATTATTATATGAGTTAGAGTCACCGACGACTATCCTGAGTGCGAAACACGAGCTAAGCTATAAATGTCAGTTTTAAGCCATAAATAACTTAGGATATAACTTTTAATATAACTTAGTACATCAAAGTTGATAAAGAGTAAATTAGATTAACTACTAGTACTAGTATTAGTGAACTAATGCAATGAATTCTATTGTCAAAATGTTTATAGTAGTTTTGTACAACCACATCATTACTTAATCGTTAACCTTTTACTCTTACTAGTTGTAAAACACGTACAAGTCATTAAACTTTACACTTGTACTTGAAAATAAGTTAAAGTACATGCGTTTTATTTTACTATAACTGAAATATAGTAATGCAGCCAGCATTACTTCCGTAATTGTGATATTGAAAATCACTTTGTGCTACTTGGGTTTTCGAGGGATGGAAATTGAAAATTGAGACTGAATAAGAATAAAGAAACTGAATAAGATGGTAATCTGTTATTAATGTCAACGCAAATTATTGTATCCGCTTAAAAGATTTACTGTGACAAAACTCCCGAGTTTTACCTTCTTCTGTAGGCGGATTACAGAAGTCCATTTTTTCTCTAAAAGACCAGAGAATTTCTTTTCCATTTCACCGGGAATGTCCGATTCCTTCTTAAATATTTCAACTGATTCATGATAGCCACTTGCACTCATATAATCAGCAATAGCTCGATTTCTGTAAAATGCAACCAAAATTCGGTATTCTTAGTCAAGCCAGACGTAAATGTTAACCACTAAGACATAAGAATATAAAATAATAAAGTAAAGTAAAATTTATTTTAGAACATTAAATCGACTTACAACTCCTCCCTTTGCTTCTGAGAAAGTACCATCTTCCAATGTATAAATTATTATGTTCTACCTGCCTAATAAACGATAAATTTCAGTATAGAGACGAATCTAAAATTCTTTCTCCCTTTTCAGACTTACGTAGTTCAACCTTCAAATCCGCAACTAAGTAGTGGTCAGTTGCATGCAATGTTCAGTCTGTGAGTCACTTCAGTCCTGAAAAATTATTTATAACAGACCAATCAAAAAAGTTTAACTAATAAGAGAAAGACTGCACAATCACTAATTGTCCAGGAGCACAAAGATCCAACCTAGCAGTGCACAGTAACAGCCAAATTCCTTATCCGTACACCGTAAGGGTTGTGTTACTTGTGGTGTGTTGTATGTTGTATTCCTCGTCCACACGACCAGTACTACCCTAAAGCACCAACTATAATACGCTATTTAGTATAAGCCTTCGATAAATTAAACCATGGGAATAACTCGTAATAAAATATATTATAAAAATTCCAACAAAATGGATCATTCAAAACCAATTTTGAGTCACAGATAAGATTATATATACACATGCTTAATACAAAAATTCGAAAGACAAATTGTGTTGGTCAAACAAAATGTAGACTCAAAAAAGTTTTTGACATTTTGGGGAAATTCTCCCTTTTCTTGGATTTCAAGGTGGAAGACTACAGCCTCTAACGATAAACACCTATTCGAAAAGTTTAGCTAACCAATTTGAAAACGATTTTGCCAAATATATCCAAAATTGGTTAGGCAAATTATTTGACGATATTATAGCTTGGTTTATTAACTATTAAAAGAATCAATATTGTAATTTGTCTATAAAGAATCTCGTATGTACTCAGAATTTAACAGTACAAAAATTTTAATAGATATTATTTATTATTTCCAACTACTGATAGGTACATTTAACCGGACGATTATGGAAGGATGACTAACATAAAGACAACACCCGTTTTATCTACGCAGCTTTACTATAGTGCTGCTGAATTAGATAGATATTTTCCAGCTCCATCTCCACCACTCTTGTAGTGTGGTAAATTTAAAAGCCATAGGAAAAGCTGAAAAGAAAATACAATATTGTAGTACAACTAGGTTGACGGAAAACTGGGTGGACACCAATAAACCGACTTTCAGTCACCGATTGCAGTACAAGTACAATGTCTAATAACCTAGATGTCTAAAAAGTTCGTTTTTATCTTGAAAATTTAGCTACCTTACTACTTTTTTATTTCCATAGTTGATTTACCATCATCAAATTATCATCAACCTATTGTGCATGTTTTCATCGTAAAAGAAAGTGACATTTCTCTGCGTACTGCTAGGTATAGGTATAAGTAAGTTGTACGTGTTATTCCTATACAGATGCGGGACATTTGTTTAGTTTAACCAACCACTGATATAGACTAACTTCATAACTAATAACTATCTAGATAACTAGGTGTAGGAAACTAATGAATTATAATTATTATGTTATATATCAGTTATCAGTCCCTAACAAATTAAAAGTATATCTATGATTTATTTCAAGTTTTAAAGCATTTTACGAGAATGCCTCTGTACTGTCTGTCAGTGTCTGTACTATTAGTACTATCTATTGTATCTATACTTTGTTTGTGTGCGTCATAATAAGTTGTATAAGTCTCTACAATGCTGAATGCAATGGTATACTTTATAGTTTGTTCAGTTTGTAGGTTATTAAGTAGCAAAACCTGAATAAAAAAATAAAACTGCAAAGTACAGCAATTAATTCAATTTTCGAATTTGTTTAAGATGCAGGAAGTTTTGAAATTAATGTCAATAGGCTTTAAACAATAGAGCACAATCACATGCAAACATAGAATGATGCATATGAATATGAACTATAAAGTACATTAACAAACTATATACTTATTTGTCAAAATCAGGACCGAAAATGTGATGCTGATGGCTGATGTCCTCTTCAAAACCGAAAACAAAGTCTTTATAACTAATTAAATATACAGAGCTTAGAAACTAACTGAAAACTCCTTACAAAACCAGCATTCGCTGCCTATTTAATCTCAAGTACCTTTTCCGTTATTTTATTAAGCACAGTGTTTCAGGAGAAATATATGCTTTTCAGTTGTAATTTGACATCCACGAACTTCCAAGACTCCTATGAGAGAAATAAAACTACATTTCCGATGCATTGAGTGACATGGTGTATTCCTAACATTTTTAATGCTAAGGACTGAAAAGTCAAAAGTATTAGTAGTCTGATTCTGGGCTCTCCAAGTAAATTAAAAAGGATTGATGTCCCAAAAATTGAGTTAAAAAATTATCGACTTACAACTTAGATTGGTCGCCTGACCAGAATATTCCATAATGGTTGAGGTATTGCATAAGATTGCATTATAATATTATGACATCTTATGCTGGAAGAATTAACCGTTTGATTGCTACGTGTCTGTTTTGTTGTTTGTTATTACAAAAATAGAAAGTAGACCTACACAAAAAACCTCATAGGAAAATTAACAAAATGAATGTGTTGAAAGCGTTTACATTTCCAAGGACTTCTCTGTTGGGGAGAACTTTTTTTATTATAGTAAGCCCTATTTGTAACTTGAAAGAGATTATGGTAATCAGAATTCATCAGAAAATATATAGAGAGTAGCCGTTTCCTAAGCTAACCTTGACCACAGATGTTAAAGAAGATATAATTCCCATCCCAAAATTGGTGTAGGTTTGACTTTTGGAGTCTGAAGATGAAGAAAGACGCTGTCTCGCGTCTCGCGCCTAAAACTGGAAAATAATAAGGCTTTAATGACATCTTTATAGAATTTTATTTAAAATTACAAACTGGGGCGCAATAGAGGAAGGTATTGATCGGAAAAGATTTTCAGAGCAGATGGTATACCCATGGAAGAAATGAGAGCATATAGACTTAACGAATGACAATAATTCATCAGGTTAACAAACTTCAATTATCTGTACTCATTTTTATATTTTTGAGAGTTTATGTAATTTTGAAAAACTATTACAATAAATCCAGTGTCAATGTCAATACATAGAATAACGTTAAATCTGCTTTTATAAATACATTTCAGCATGGTAACTTAAAATTCTAAGTTCCCCGTCTTTCTGTTCCTTAGAATGCACTGATGGATATCGGAATTACCATCATGAAATATTATTTTGTGTTGTTCGAGACATTATGAAATGCAAATCGTGTTCACTTTTCCATTTGCAGACCTTTGTATTTTATTATAATTAAGCTATGTAGTAATATCTAATGCTAACTCTTTACCATCAGGAAAATTATTCAGAAACATATTTTTAGAAAGACAAAAAAGTACGTATGATTAACCGCATTACTTAATACACGTATGTAAACAGTAGATAACTATGCAATAATATTTATAATGATAATTTATGTTGCTTGTTTCAAGTAAACTAAACATGATATACAGTATTGGCATTGCATAGTCAATTTAATGCACACAAAAGTTTTGAACAAACGTTAAGTATACGAATTCGTAGGCTACCCGGATGAGGAGAGGGAGATGTTCAGGTTAAGGTACTATAATAGTACATCTTTATCATCTACGCTTCCAATAGGAAACCACTATACTATCTGCCATGTATAATTTCATGTATTTATAATACTTACCTATGTAGACTGAATTTCCTGAAAGGTTTTTCATGAAATATTAATAAAACTGAGACCATTTGTGGCGAAGAGTCTCCAATATAGTTGGGGAGAAACGATACAAAATGTGGGATTGGTATCTTACGAAATAAATCTCTATTTTCTAGGATTTCAGGAGAGATATCATTCATCCCTTGGAGTTCCTCTCTATATACCCCCTTGTACAGTACTCAGTACACTGTGAATTAAAACCATAATATGCAAGGAGATTTTCTGATTGTGCCTATATATAAAGTTTGTGGTATCGACTGAGGAACTACCAGGAATTAATTTAGACCACTGTTTTTGCAATTTCCTGAAAATAGTGCACAAACAGAGTAATGTGCTGTGCAAAATGTACAAGGTTTAGGACATCGAACATTTTTGGGCCCCCAGCTTAAAATAATTGAAATCTGGCACATTATAAATTTAAAAAATTGAAAAGAATATGAGAAAAAAACATTTACCAGTAACGTTGTTAGAGTCAACAAAAATTAACATTTCTATTTGTCTTTCCTATTTTAACAAAAGATGTACAACGGTGGAGTAGATTTTAGCAAGGAATTTCAAAAACTCACTACAATAATTTTGCTTAGATTTTTTAAAAACTAAATGTCGCTAAATTTAAGTTTATGTTTTTTTCAGAACATGTAACACTTTCCATGGAGCCAGTACTATTGTCACTTTTTCCAAGAAGAACCAGTAATTTTCAAAATAACTTTAGAATGGGACAAATGCAAATGAAGTTAAAATACCTGTGCGATTCTAGCCAGTTTTGAAGGTTTAAAACCATCAATTACCATTTCCCACACTAAGAATTAGGTCATATTTTACTTCAAAACATCAAAATTTTTTAAAATCTTATCTGAAAATGGCACTTTACGAAAAATTTTAATTTTTAAGCGTGCAAAATGAGAATTTTGACAAAATTTAAAACAGACTCCGAGGTACAAAGATCGGTGAGTTCATAAATACCTATAGTTTCATGCAAATTGGTTTTGAAGTTTCCTAGATATTGAGCTTTTGCATTATTTTTCCCTTTACCACTTACCAGGGGCGAATCCAATTTTGTCCCAAGTTGATTTGTGTATAGCATTAAGCTTTAAAAAAATATTTTTTCTGTAGTCATAAGGGTTATGATTTTCATATCTCAAATAAAATTGATCATTTTCTTTTTTTAGGTTTGTGACCTAAAAAAGTGATTGGCAACAAATTATTGTTTTATAGTAACTGGCCAAAGAAATTTGTGTTTATATTGGTGCAAACAAATTAAGTGTCTGTATTCAATGTGCATGCAATGAATTAGCGTTTCTATGGTAAAATACAATAAATTAATTTTCCTACTGTATCAAAACGTCCGAAAAAATAAAAAAAAATATGTGATAAACGAAGCAGTTGCAGAGACTTAAATTAACACGAAACACTGTCGCCCTTTAGTCGAGAGAGCTGTCTGTTACGGCCTTTTTTAACTTTTTAGCACAAAGCTATTTTTCTTTGATTGATAATTAGTACAGCTTAGTTACGATGTGTCTTCACCGAGGAAATATCATGCTATTTTCTTTTGCAGCTCATATGGTAAAGAAAATTATAACATTTAAGGAACTTTCATGCAATTATTAAAGGCTTTTTAAACTAAAATTTTGTTTTAGTTTGACTTTTTTAGTTCTTTGATCAGCTTCGTTGCATTATACAGAGATTGGATGTACACACAAGATAATATTTTCAGCCCAGGTAAAATGCACAAATAATTTTGTTACGTAATGTTGTTGTACACGAAACTCCACCTGTTACAATATTATATTACCTGAGGAATTTTTAGTTTATTTATCTGACAAATCAACTTTTATTTTTTAAACTACGCTTTCAAGGTCCCTTAATTTTGAGGATAGTCGTCTCGTTTATCGAATTTTGTGCTATGTTAATTGTCACACTCCTTCGACAAGGTCTGAAGCAAGTAAGTGGCCAATAAAATTAGTCGAGAAGTTGCATTACATTATTTTTACTAGAATATAACTGCGATCTCTTAATGAACAATAGAATAGTGCACGGATTTTGCGGCTTTACTTATATCTAATGCCTCTCGGCATAATTTTATCAAGAGGATTACTAGTAATCATCATATATTGTTTCCTTGACTGGAGAAAATTACACGAGAAAAAAATGGCTGACCCATTAGGCCGATTCCCTTTTCACTTTTATATATCTTCACCAGTTGTAATGATTTACTCCATTTGCGAATGGGATATGGTCAACAAAATCAGAAAGGGGATTGAAAAAGTTAGAAAGAGTTTGTTAAAATATGATTACGTATATCATGATAAAAAGACTTCGTTTCAGGAAACATGTTGGACCCATACAGCTTCAGATGTTCATTACGGTAATCAAATCCGTAAATACTTAATTAGTTTTCAGTTTATTTTTTTACATTTCATGAAAATTTTAACATTATAAGACAATATATCACAAATATATCTTGTTGCTGAATTACAGAAGTCGATGACTGGTTAGGAAAGGGACAATATGGAAACGTTTTTACCGGAATTTTAAAATCAGGTATATATATGAAATGATAATTTCTAATTACAGCAATATAATAAGGTAAGACTAATTAAAGTGCTTTTCAAGAGGATGTACAGCAGAATAGGTTAAAAACCAATTTGTAATATTGCCTTGGTATTTTAATTTTTCAATTTTGGTATGTATGACAGGAGAATTAATGAGAAAGATAGCTGTTAAAGAAATTCGGACAAGTTTAGTTGAAGAGCGTACTAAAATTTTGGAATCGGAAATCAAAATAATGAAACATGCTGGGAAGCATAAACATTTAGTTGAATTTGTCGGAATATTCTTTGAAGAAAATAGTAAAATGGATTTTTAATGATCTGTAGAAATACCATCTTATTTAATGCACATTAAATTGTTTTGAATTTGTAGACGGTTTTAAAATTCTACTTGAACATTGTGCCAATGGAAGCTTGGAAAACTTCTTAAGAACTCACAAACTGTTTTTTGAAAGTTTAAGTACGTCCTGTGATTTAGGAGTTAGGTATGGCCACTTGCTAAATTTAATTCATCTCTTCTGAATTAGAATCGTCAAGTCAATTTTTTGTTAATGATTAATACCAGTTTTAGGAGTTACGAAAATGTAAGTGCCCCTGAGTGTTCGTGGGAGGATTTATATCGATTTTCTTTTGAAATAGCGTTAGGAATGGAATATCTATCTTCAAAAAGTGTGAGATTATTTTGCAAGGGTTCATTTTATTCGTTTCTTTTTTATTTTCTTAATTTCTTTATTATATCTAATATCATGTAATATATCCGCATATCTAATATCATCATAATTGACGACCAAGAATATAATTTACAGATTATTCATGGTGACCTGGCGGCAAGAAATATTTTGTTAGATGGCAATTTAACAGTCAAAATTAGTGATTTTGGGCTCTCTCAGCATTTATACAGTTATTTATCTTATGTAAAATGCGTGGAACTAGAACAGGTTAGTAATAAATCTAAAAACTTATGCATGCGGTAACTTAATAATAAATAATTAATACTTTCCTTGACATTTAGAAACCCCAACCATGGAGGTGGATGTCAATAGAAGCGCTAGAAGATTTGAAATTTTCAGAAAAATCCGATGTCTGGGCTTTCGGAGTTACATGCTGGGAGATATTTACATTAGGAGACGTCCCATTTCCAAAACATCGGTGGAATTCTTCATTAGTTGAGGATTTGAAGTCTCAAAAATTAAAACTTGAGAAACCTTTTCATTTAAGTCTACAAATGTAATAAAATTATAATATAATACATCCAACATAACTTTAGTTAATTATAATTTTTTGACAACTAATTTGACTTCATTAATATCATTAGAATGGTCTCTGATGGCATTTTCTGTATTATTTTGGTCACAATTTCAGGTGGAAAATTTTAGAAAACTGTTTTACAATATCTGAAGCTGGACGGCCAACTTTTTTCCAACTAAAATATTTGCTTGAAACTGAAATTAAAAAAGGATTATGATTGCCATAGGTGCTGAAAATGTATGTACAATGTTATCACTATTAGTATAATATAGCTAGCTTCCCGTATGATTAAATTGAGCTTAATTCCAGTTTTAATGAAACATATCATTATCATGATTCAGATTCAGATCTCTTTCATTCCACTCTTTGCATGGCCAAAATGCGAACTGTTATAAGTTCCCATAAATTCCAAATATTTCCAATAATTCCAATAAATTTCAATAAATTCCAATGAATTCTGCTTAGTATTGTCCTCATTCGTCCCCATTCGTCCGCAATTGTCCCCATCCGTCTGCATTCGTCTAATTAATTCCAATTAAAAAAGTAATATTGCCTATTTTATGGTACCGGTGCGTGGAAAATGAAATCAAGGCTTTCGAGCCTATTTTGTAATAAAATTATGCTCATAATATAAATTGCCACCACTATATTACCCTAAAATGAATTTATTATCGTTATAGCATATTTCATATTCATAGTCGTCAGAATTAGGGGTTGAAAAATAATTTCTACTAAAGCGGATACATGTCTTACAATTGAATGGTACAAAAATTGATGAAATAAAACCAAGATATGGTATTTGTTTGAACCGGATGCCAAATATGGAAGATAAAAATATAACATTGTGTATGTTAAGTATTGGAGTCTGTTACATATCATCAAATACTGATATCTACAAATCTGTCATAATATGGCAAATACCTTTTAAGACGTTCTGCAGTTTCCGTAAATTCAATCCGATTATTTAATTATGAGCTTAGAAAATTGTGATATCAGATTTACTGCCAACTTAGCTGAGCTAGGAGTAGGGCTCTGTAACATTTTAATTCTCCTAAGTTAACGTTTTGCTTTTGTTATTTGCAATTAAAAAAATAATTTAAAAGTGGATGATAGCACTTGCCCACTTATAACTTTCCAATTGATTTCACATAATTATTAAATGCAGATTTATCAAAGTTAATTCTAATCTAATTGACTTATCCTGTTCACTTTCGTATTGTGTTAATTGCTTGCATCATATAAAACCCTTTTGATAAGTACAAACTAATTGTTATCGTATCATACATAATCCATAATCATCAAATAAATAACTACACATTTGATTAAGTATTAATGCATTAATTTTTTGCATAATTACTTCATCAAAAACCTAAAGCATCAGCTAGGGGGCTTGGACTGACAATATAATCTCACGGTCGGCTCCTCTTCCTCATTGCATTGTGACGTGCATCTCGAATGTCGCATGACAAATTATACACATGTGCTAAAGGTAGTCAAAATGGGTTATTTCTAGTTTTGGTACTTATCTAAAGCAGGTGTTTAATTGAGAACGAGCTAAAGTTGTTAATTCATCCATTCATCTGTACTTCATCGATAATATTGTACAAAAATTGATACTCCACTAAATTCCTGATATGACCGAAGAAAGATTTTAATTCCAAAGTATAAGGTTATGTCCATTTTATTTTTTATAGCAACATATCCTACAAATTATAAATCTCATCTACTGTTTAAGAGTCCGAAAACCAAGGAACAGCCTTACTTAGGAAAAATAGAAATTTCAAAATACTATCTGTTCACAAATTAGCACCTTTAAAGAAAGGAGAAGAGTCTGTGAATAGCAATTTACAACTCTGCAAATGGCAATGATTCACTAACGACCCATTTAAGCATCTATTTAGGGCAAATAATTTATAAACCAATACCTATAATACTGTTCATATTTAGTATATATAGATTGGTTGGACAATAATGGGGAGGCAATTTTGATGATCAAAACTTATATATTTTATCTCTGATTTTGGTACATCATTTATTTGCACAAATATGACTAAGTACGTGCAAATGTTTCGTTCGTATAACAAATTTCTCCAAAATTAACGTTTCCAATTTCATTATTTGCTCAACTCCTAAATTCATTGAAATTCATTTTTGTTAGCATATTCGTTCGGAAAACTTTTGTAGACATACACTTACAGGTAAATTCATTGACAAATAAGAGTAGATTTAGTTCAGTTTCAAATAGTGATTGTTTCAGTTAGATGACTGGGTACTACTTTATAATCTGATGTGCATTCACGTATTTGACATAAATATTATATCCATCACAGGTTATCCCATTTTTATTCAATAAAGTGTATCTATTATTTGCAAGCCCACCAAGTTTTTTCCTAAACTAAATATTTACTGTAACAGTAATGGGTGGAGGATATTATAGATTGCTCATGCGATTGAACTCAGATATTAATGTTCGGCGAGTTCAGGGTTAGCAGCTAGGAATAATGATTTCATATGCAGATAAGAGCATTAATTATGGATTAGTTTTGCTATGTAGGAATGTCTCTACTTGAATCCGACAAATATGTACGTCGTATTGTTTGTATAGTATTTAGTTAGCAGTTATTAATTACAAACACAATTTATATAGGATTATCCTTATGGCTCTACGGCATTATTAATACAATAGTAACTAATAATTATACTTAAGTCAATTTCCAGATAACTAAAATTATATGTTTGAGGAATTTAGTGGGATGCCCAGCCTGAATATCATTGTGAAATATCGACAGTGTCATAATTCTCATTAATGTTTTCCCATTAGACCTGTCTAATTTAATTTTTCACATACGAGTGGGGCTTTATATTCGCCAGAAGTATAGAGGATAAGCATTGTTATTTCTGACTGACCCCATTAAAAATCAGTGTTAATTCAGCGGTTTCCATGTTTCCTCCTACTGACTCATCTATAGCAAACTGATGTCTGCGGCAATTGATACAGTACCCAATCTGCGCAAATTACAAGATACTGGATGTATTGTAAATGTAATATTACATGGTTTAAATACTGCATCATTTTTAAAAAATCTCGTATTATCTTCGTCATTTATCTATTAAAATTTGCCAAAACTTAAAATTTACACATTATGTCAACCTTGGTACATGGCCGATATTTAAAATCAAAAGAATTATTTAAAAATGTGGGATAATAAGCATATATTGTTGAAGAGATTGCAAGCATTTATGTAGAAGTAACTTGTGGCTTGAATGGCACCAAAAAAGATGAAATTTTCACTACTTTTCCAAATACGCAAAAAATTCCGACGACAGATTTAATATTTGCAGTGCATCTAAACTTGTTCCAATCCGACTTTTAACGCAGAAGATAAAGTATAAACTTATGCTATGAAATTGAGGTGGGGGATTGTGGTAATCATCCATCATTTTTTTCATTCCTTGGTTTTACCTTACGGAAATACGTGTGGAAAAACATGCATGCCTCATTTTGCGTAGTAAATAATATACTTAGTCATGGACAAGAGTCACTTGACAAAGTTTGCGAATTTCTGTATAGCTCTATAGTAGAATAAAATAAGAATAGAAAGTTGCTGTATAGAATATATTAGAGCGCATCAATAGAGCAACGATTCTTGTGGCCATCTACGACGTAATTAACTGATGTAAGTTTTCTTTGTATTGGAAAATATTTATTCTCGGAACTCAATGTCTTAGTATACAAGAGCCAGCTCTACCTAAAATGCATTTGAACTTGCTATGCATATTATTATAATGTTTGTAATAGCGTGTAATTGTTATCGAAAGTATGCAATAAGCACTAGAGAGACTATTATTTAGCACAGATTGAAGTTGTTCATATTTATCAAGTCAAGTATCTGCTCAGCTTTGACCATCTCATGCACAAATGCACATTAAGAAACAGCATTTGCCTTTCAGTTATGAAAGTGATAGTACTTAATAACATGGAGCGATGCATACTTAACAAGATACTTTGAATGTGAAAAATAATGCTATCATCTTTAATGCAACACGTTAATCGATTCTAAACAAGTACTATACGTTAATAGTGGATGACACTTAAGTATATGCATAGAATAATACAGATTAGATGGACATATGCACTTAGGCATAATACACATTTTGAGTTATAGTAGGTACTACATCATAGTATTCTGCAGATTTTACAACTCACTCGACATAACCTTAGAATTCAAATTATAACGGTACTTACTAGTAGACTTTTACGTACTCAATACTTGCAAACTCGTAGGACTCGTGTAGGGTTGGGATTGAATTTATTTTTTAACACTGATGTGACAAAAGGATTTTCCAAGCTGTAAAATATAAGAATTTGCACTTTCTCGAATTTCATTATGCACAATTCAATTCCATCTACTAAGAAACGATGTCGTAAATATATTTTTATATTACTTAGTACTAAGCATTTCTATATGAAAGCAAAATTCTTGGAAAAGTCTCTATAATATATTCTGGAGTATGTAATGTAGCATTAGTGGACAATTTGGCTGTTCCCATCTCTGCAGTCAGAAAAATATATTGACACTATGTAGTGCTGATATGTTTTTACTATAGGTACTACTATAAGTACCAATTGAGGTTCGTATAATATCAGGCATTCGCTATCTCCTTTTATCGAGTGCAATCTCCACTGCACTAGTGCATACATCCGTGGCCCACAATTTTACGATGAACGATGAACTTGTAGGTACTCTGCATAAGCATTGTGTACAAAGATCAAATCACACGTGTAGAATTCCCTGTTTACCGTTAGTATTAGATGGTATTAGGTACAAATGCTTATGATAATTAGGATTGAGATCACATTGTATCAAATGCTGGGAATGCAGCACAGGGTTGTAGATTCGCACTCTCTCTATGCATGTACCTATACATTGTGATGCCTATGTTCTGTACATAAAGTAGGAAATGAAACTAAAATTGATTGAACCAAATATATTATATCAAGCGCGAGGTATTATTTTCTATACTTAAAAAGTGTTATAATTATAACATTTTAGTAGGTATTGGAGGTATCTATTGTTAATGAAAAGTAGGTCGCTGTAAAAACTAAATTCAATCAACAAGGGTGTGCCAATAAATCCGTTTGCATAAGCATGAACCTGCGGAATAATTCTATACGCAGATTTCCTCTTCATCAAATGCTACTAATCATGCATCAAATATAAAATGCTACTAAAAGATGCTGACTTGAAATTAATTTCATTTCAAATCATTAGTTAGTGTTGAATCCCAGACGATCAGATGCCTATTGTACGATTTGGCCATGTCAACCAGCTAACTGACAGATTTCAAGAGCTAAAATGTTTAGAAAATCGTCACGAGGTACATAAAATATTTTCTACCACGTACCTCTAAGATTAATGACATTAACCTTTATAACATTTGGAATAACATCTAGTTAATAGGTAGAAGCTAAAGCTGCAAGGACGCAGAGGTAAATTATCTTATAGCAGGGGGTGGAAAATATTATTTAAGAACTTTTGATGAGTATATGACTATTGTAATTGGCAAGTGCAGAGTGTCCGTAGTAGTAATGCAATAAGGTAGTCTATACCATTTTAATTTCTCTTTCTTCTTATGCTTTGCCTTCCCATGACAAATAAGATTAATACCCTTCATGCAAATCTAGGGCAAATGTCGTTGTCGATAATAATTTATCGTATTTTATTTACTACCTTTAAATCATCTAATCGCTCCTATTGTCAAATATTTGTGTCTGCAGTGTCTTTCAAATCAGATAGCAAAGATCACTAAATTTACCCCCATAGTGAGATGAACACCTGTAATAATCATAAATCAGCAGGGCTCCAAAAATCCCTACCAAATAAGATATGAAACCCTAACTTGAATTTTTAACTAGACGCTGGATCTCTGTTTGCAAATAATCCTTCAAAGGTTAATCTTTTTAAAAAATTACTAATTTATGCCTTGCATTGTAAACGTTATATTACACACGTGTGTCTAAACTTAGATATGGAAAACTCTGAAGTTTATTCAGATCCTGCGGATGTACATTTTATTTACTGGCAATATGATAGCATTTGCTATTTTGCTATGTAACTATCTATCTCAAGTGCGTATAAAATATTCCACACGCTATTACAAAAGCCTCAAAAATGAACCACCATTTTTTTGAAAATTTTTAATTTTATTTACTATGGCTTTAGAATATTAATTCATGCTAAATTTCCCTTGACTTACTTGATTATCCTACTATAGGCATATTCACTGGTATCATGTATTTTCTATTAGTCACGTACTTACGTAGAGAGCTATACAAACTACAAACGGAAGATAAGGCAAAAAGTAAAGTGTTGATTAATTTGTTATCCCTGTCAATTAAGTCGTGTGAAAGTTTAAGAAATCTGGATTTTGTATTATTGACATTATGAACAAAAGTTATTTGATGAGAAATAGTTAAGAATACATTTATTATTGCAAAATAACTCCAAAGAGATACCTTAATACATTCATCCCATTTTGGTTTCACATTTGTAGATGAAACATTCCTTTTTAGCGTAATACAAAATAAAGTATGTTACTTGTTATTTTACCAGTTATAGAGGGAATAGATTATCAGATGTATAGCTAGTTGCTCTACAGGCTGCAAGCTATCTGGTTAGCATTTAGAAAATGATAATTGTAATTCAACATGCATTATAGCACCGAGGGCAACACAATAATCATACAAGTTTAAAATTGTATTGCATTCATCTCGATCAACTATCTCATCATATCTACCACGCACATGACACTGCATTTTTAATTAAAATGGGTATGCTGAATGATTATTACCCCATTTAGTTTAAAACGAGATTTGTATTGTATATACCTACGTATTAATCTACTTACTTATCAGCACGATATATTATGTACATAACATTCAACACAGGCTACATACATACATATCCACCTTTTTATGTATATTTGTGTGTATAGGTATATTAATTACAAATGTGTATCGCACATTTACTTCTATTAGGAGGAGGAAAAGCATTCTAAGTGCATCCAAACAATCTGCCAATAGGTAGCTAGTAAATTATCTATTACTACGTAACATTCCGTACGTCTTTACTTTTAATTGTAATTCTAGTAGTGAGTGTGAGTACTGAGTACATAGTATTATAGGTACATCGTACCAACGTATCAACACTACAATAGTTGTAGTAATGTACTTGAATGAGAAACTAATGAATACATGAAAAGGTGGTAGATATTCATCCTAGGTCGTCAGTCTAGCTTTGGCTTCACAAAGGAACGATTCATATCCCCATTGCGAATTGCATATTTTTTGTAAAAAAAAGGTAACAATAGACAGCACTGACAGTTGTTTTGTTGTCGTCAGCCTTGTTTGAATTTCATTCACTTCATGAAAAAATACTTCATGGGAGAAATACGTGAAGTATTTATTCAAATAAGCTTATGTAAAATAATTTCGAAGAATTTTTTTTACAAAATAATCTTTTTTGCTCTGAAAATAAATTTTAGGGTCATCTTAAAAGAGTTAGAACCAAAGTATTAAATTTTCTAATGAATTTTCCGTTTTTTCAGATTTGCATATGCAAATTTCCATGAAAACTGAAGCCCAAACAATCAGACTGATCGCTGCAGAGATAAACTCAACTTACATAAATCATCCTTGTCCATCTCATTAACATTTATCGTGTATCAAATGTGTGGCTATTGTGTCCCAACGGAAGTCCTTTTTTGCAAACGATTTTCTAACCTTTTTTAGTCAAGTGCATCAAGTGAATCGATAGCAGTCAAGCAAATAACTTCGCTGTGAAATCAGCAGAAGAGTTTCCTGTGGCGTTACATAAACATTTTGGCTATTGGTAGAATAGCCTTATTTACTCCTGCACTGGAGATCATTTCTCAACATTCTTCAACGCGAACAAACTAAAAAAATATTTAAAAAATAATATTTTCTAAAGACATTTTTGAACTTTAAGTATTACAACATAAATCAAAATGACGACTCAGAGATCCTGTCTTAGGCAGAATTTATTGACAATTCTCACAGTGGTAGGTGTAGTATCTGGCGTTGCCCTCGGTTTTATTCTTCGGGCAGCAAAAGATGAGTATACTGAACGTGATGTGATGTTGGTGAAATATATTGGGGACTTATTTTTGAGAATGCTTAAAGCTCTCATATTGCCTCTCATTGTCTCCTCATTGGTAGCAGCTATTGGCAGTTTGGATTTAAGTCTTTCGGGGAAAATCGGTGGGCGAGCTATTGCATACTATATGTGCACAACCGTCATGGCTGTGATTTTGGGTATCATTTTGGTCTACATTATCCAGCCAGGTAAAGGTGGCACTCCAGATATTGATAAAAAAGATCAAGAACAAAGAAATGTCACCACAGAAGATACATTGATGGATTTAGTAAGGTAATATACTAAAGAAGATTTGCAACCTTTCTTTATTCTTGTCTATTATATGCTCTATTAAATATGTCTTATGAAAAGTAATAATTTAATACCATGTTTAAAAATGAAATTTAATTTTTAACAGAAACATGGTACCGCCTAACTTGATCCAAGCTACAATGTATACAGTAAGTCCTTATCTATCATAGTCATAATAACCCATACAGTTAAAAGTGTTTTGTTAGAATAAATGTAATCTGTAATGTTTTGCATACAGAAGAGTGCTTTGCATATACTCACACATAACAGATGTATATATAGGAACTGTAAAATTACTATAGAATGGAAAATAATCAGCCTAACTGAGTTTTGTTAGATCATTTCAGTTTATTTCAGTTACTTTTATTTTATTTCCATATTTTCTATTCATGTTAGGTAGTTTAGGTATTAGCATTGTTGAAAATATTTTGGGAAAATACAACTTGCATTGTTGAAAGAGTGTGCCTAGAACTTAGAGATGTTAATGCTAAATGTAAATTATCTTCTGTGTTTATATTTGCTTGAATAGTTTGCCAGATAATATAAACATGTTAAAATTCGGCATATACTTGTGCTCCATAAAGTTTATTAATCACGCCCATTATTTAAACAAAGATTATCGATATGGTTGTGTAATTTTCTCAGGATTGAAATGACGATCTGCCAAATCATTCATTGCACTTTTATATGCATATATTACTTTCAAGTGCGCAAATAGCCACCCGATTAAACAAGGTCGATGATGGTTAGAGTTGGTTGTTTTTACTGTTTTGCAGTTGTTGTGGTATTATGTCAGTCTTCATTTGAAATATTCATTAATGTTTTGCACGTAGTCGTCGTCGTTGTGGTATAAATGTTCATATTCTAAAGAGGTTATCATTCTAAGCTGCAAATATTTACGATTACTTACTACTGTTTGCTAAAAAATATTCAGAGTAACACTTTTCATTTTTTCATCCATTTTCATAAGTACTGTTTGCATACAAGCATGTAGGTCCCGTTTTTAGAATTAACCTTATTTTGTTTGTTTCATTGGAAAGGAGAGGCCAATGTGATTTTCTGCACGGATTTTATTTGCTTGTTTCAAAAATTATCAAATTTGTACTATAATATCGGTTTGCTTATTGCTGATTCACACTTTTCTATGATTTTACAACTACGATATCTGCCTTTTTGATTAGTATTGCTTTGACGCTGCTGGGTTTATCCATTAATTGTGAGTGCCGGTAAAAAGCAGGCTTATCACTCTATAATTCCTGACTATAAAACGTGCAACGAGATATGTAATTTGTCGCATTGTTGTTTGATAGCTGATTACGTAATCCGGTTATTACTAAGAAAAACTGGAACGTAAGTGTGTGTCAATGTGTTTTTCAATGTTTAGTTATCTAACAGTGCTCTGTATTACTATCTTCATTTTGCTTTTGAATTAATCGTAATATGTGTAATATACTGCATTAAAATGTTTGCTAAACATGGATTACCACAACGTAATTACAAAAAGCTGAAGTGGTTACCGAATGTGAAGGGGTTTATTTTATGATTTAACAAGACATATTATCAACCCGTTAAGCTCCTCTTGCATTGTCATTGACAATGACAGTGAAAATCATTGCAAATAATTACCTGCTATCTCTTTTGGCTTTGATTTTAGAAAATAATTCTCCTTAATCCCACCGACTTAATGTCTTACAAAGGAATGTCTATGTGATGAAACTCTTGAACTTCTATCACTTGCTTCAAAATGTTTTCCCTTTCTAAACCAAAAGATTTTCAATATAAAAAAACAATGCCAATAACTTTTAAATACTACGACGTCGTACAAAGACTTCAATAATTTTTTTCATTTTTCGAAACACTTTATCACCTTTTCCTGGAATGTGGTACTAATATTTTAAGGAGGGTTAAGATACTAAAATTAAACATAGTATCATGGCCAATATTTGTTTAGAAAATATAACTACTTGTTTAAACTTCCTTAGCAGTAATAGTAGTAGTAGGCATGTCGTTTAAATGGATTTAAATGCGTTATTTTGAAAATTAGTCACAAAAAAGTTCAATCAAACGATTATTTAATATGATCATAAACTAAAAAATAATTTTATGTTACAGTATCAAACCGTTATTGTCTACCCAGATGATAAACCGGATAATGAAAGTGAGTTAAAAGCTATTGTCAATCGTTATTGTACACATTTTTATGTTGTCTCGACTGGACGCTTGATGATATACCGGTTTTCACGCTCAATTTGACAAAATTATCTCTAGAATTAATCTTATCCTGAATTAAATATATCTGAGATACCTTAGTTATTCATGTTAAGGAGAAGTTTTAAGTTGAGACCTTAAATCTTTTATTTGACTTTAAATTGAACAAAATTTATCAATCCGGAAATCAATTTATTAAATTTTAATTGTCAATATTTGTGTAAAAACCTAAAAATGGATTTATATGCACTCGTAGTTCTAGACGAGGCAGCGTTAAAAAAGCATGTTAAAAATTATATTTTCATTTGCCTATGATAGCAATATTACATGCTGAATAATTTTAATGGTAACCAAAGTTAATTTACACCATCCACTGATTTTCAGCTGGATCAAAACGAGAATGGGCCGTCAAAGGAGAATTTTCGGAGGGGACAAACATTTTGGGTCTGGTTGTTTTTGCAACAGCTCTGGGCATAACTTTAGGAAAGCTAGGTCCGAAAGGAAAACCTTTACTAGATGTCTTTGTAAGCCTTGCAGATGCCATGATGCTCATCACACAATGGGTTATCTGGTAAGTGATAAGAACTTTTTTGATTTTCATTCATCCCTCAACTTTGCAGGTAGTCGAGATTCAACACCATAAGTTGAGTTTTATTTAAAAAATGAAGATCTCAATACCTTGATACCAATTTTAGTTAATATTTGCTTATGCTTATGACAATAAATTGTTGCATAAAGTTAAACAGTTTTCTAAGGACTTTTGTTATTTAATATTTCAATTCAAACTAATGAAAAACTCTCCAGAATAATTTTATGACAGATTTCGATTTTATTTTGCCTTCACATATGACCTACAAATATTTCCGTCATTTTGAACAGAATTATCAGAAAAGATGTTTATTTTGCTTCCAATTTGGTTCTTTCCTGTATCTAAGCATTTGATTTAAATTAATGCAGTCGAGTTTAGAAAAATTTCATAACTTTGAAGACGTATTAAATGTTATTTCTATGTTCCAGGTTATCTCCTATGGGAGTGTGTTTTCTGATTGCTGGACAACTTATTGAAGAAGATGATTTGGGTGACATTTTCCAAAAGTTGGGCATGTATTTTCTGACTGTTTTAGTTGGATTGGCCATTCATGGACTTATAGTTTTACCTGCACTCTTCTCCATTTTTACTCGTCAACTGCCATTTAGATTCCTTGCTAATATGTCACAGGCTTTGGTCACCGCCTTTGGAACTTCTTCAAGGTATACATATAATAAATAACTGGAAACCTGCATAATTGCAAAATATCATTTTAGCAAGATTAACGAAGGTCAATTCCCTCTATTGTTAATAACATTGAGTGGGTTTAAATTTAGTATGCGGGAATTCTCAATAAAAGTTTTAAATGCAATATACATATTACAAAAGATTAGTGGATACACTTGAGCTCACTTTGTCTTCGTTTTATAGCTCTGCAACACTTCCAGTGACAATGAAGTGCTTGGAAGAAAAAAATGGAGTTGATCCAAGAGTATCACGATTTGTCATCCCTATTGGTGCAACAATTAACATGGATGGAACTGCTCTATATGAAGCTGTAGCTGCTATTTGGATTGCACAAATGCACGGAACGGACCTTGACATTGGGAAAATTCTTGCTATAAGGTAAAAAATCCAAAACGTATAACAAAGTTACGGAATTTCGCATGAGTTCCTAAGGTCCACTCACGGATCTGAATTTGAAAAAGTAAATATGACTTGGCTATTCTTTTACCCACGCCTGCAGAATGACCATTGAAAATCAGTTTAAAAAAATGCAGCAATGCAAATCAATTGAATCCAATGCAATTTATAATTTGTTTAGAAGATTTTGTATGGTATTATTTCTTACGAAAGCCAACGACGACTGTTACTTAAAGATGCAAGTCTTTTCATAATCTCCATAGTTTTAATAATCGGATATTGCAATAGAGATTTTTATCAATGCTTGATTGTTTAGAGATTTGTTTGGAAGATGCCGAAAAAAACTACAAAAATAATTTAGATAAAATAGTACACAAAGCATGGCGAGATATTATACAAAATAAATGATTATTATAATGGTGCCGATGTTATAGATAATGTTGTCATGGATAATTATATTTCTATCAAGTGCGCACTTTAATTTCATAGCACAATAATATATGAAGATAGTTTTCGCCTCAAGCAATAATGGAACGGAGAATGAATCAAATTAGTAAATCATCTTTCAGTGGAAGAAATATAGATAGACATTACAAAAATAAAAGTAAAACTCCGTCATTAACATTTATTATTTTCCTCTATACTAAAATATTTAATATTTTCCATTAACTATTTATACTCACTACATATTATCTCTTGCTTAGGAAGGCTGTTGAATCTAAAATACACTTCTGAATAGGGGCTAACCCAATGAGTATTAATAGTTGTTGATTGTATACGATGTTAGTGTATTTACTGCAGACACTTTTCATATGCCATATTTCAATTCTTTTTCCTATAGTTCTAAATTTTAATATCCTTTTTGAAATGATTTGTTAATGACGTTTGCATTATTACGTTGATGTGGATAGAATATAAATTTGTGTGCATTTTTAAATTCGGTATGTTATTATGAAAGCGTAAATGTCATTTTACTTAATTGCCTAATTTTTATGGATGACTACAATAACAGCATGCCCGCATTGTCCATGTACTAAAATATTTGATTAATTTTTAATGACTATTTCAGCATAACAGCAACAGCAGCAGCAATTGGAGCAGCAGGGATCCCACAAGCAGGTCTAGTTACGATGGTCATGGTATTAAATACTATTGGCCTTCCTGCAGATTATGTTTCTTACGTCGTTCCTGTTGATTGGCTCCTGTAAGTTAATGTAGCAATTCATCTGCCTATTCATCTTTAAGCTATAATGGCTAACAGTCAATTAATAACTTGTTGTATTTCATTTACTCAAATATAGGGACAGATTCAGAACTGTTATCAATGTCTTCGGAGATTCTATTGGAGCTGGACTAGTTAATCATTTAAGTAAGAATGATCTGGAATCTCTTGGCAGCCCTATTAATAACAAAGGTGAAACCGAAACAACATCAGTGTCTACAGCAGATGTGAACCAAACGAGTGAAAAATTGGCTCAATCTTATCACATAGAATAAATTGAATTTACCTACCAACGTGTAAAATGAAAAACGAGCAAAGTATTTAATAACAAGTACTGCCTCCTAATATCCTGTCAGTACATGAAATTATTTTTAGCATCAATATCCTAAAAGTACCTATGTAAATAAAACTTAAGCATTTTGGAAGGGATAATTTTAACTAGTGTATGACCCGTTTTAGTAATTGTAAACACTTCATTGTCAAGCACTAAATTGCAGATCCAAAGTTTCTCTAAGTAAACTGGTTTACTGGACATTATTTACCCTACCATAGATTGGGAAGAAATGAAATGACGTTCTGTAAGGCTACTAATGTACTAAATTTTAACGCGTATTGCTTTTCTTGTATCTTTGAATCATAGTTATAGCCTAGTTATTACATAGACATTATTCATGCTTAAATAAATTTGCACACTGTTAAGTTAAGTAGTAAATATATTCTTTATAATCGACAAGAACAGTTGTATATAATAAATAATGCGATGTACAAATAAAGTATAATAAATATGGTTCAGAAGTAATAATTATAATTTAATACTTGGCGAAGACAAAATGAGTTAAATGAGTTATTAAACTATGTAATCATCCATACCGATACAGTTCATCAATTAAAATCAGTACAATTTTACCAAATAAATACTAAAACACCAAAACCAAACCATTACCAAATACATACTAAAATACCAAAACCAAACCATTACCAAATACATACTAAAATACCAAAATCTACCAACAATAACCAAAATACATATAAACTACATCTAAAGGTAGTACAAGTTTTCCTGAAAATTCATTAGCAATATAATATTTCATGAGACGCATTGAAAAAATGATAGCTAGATATTGACATAATTAATATGCTAAAACTGAGCTATTTCTACTTAAGTAAATACATTTTGAACACTGAATGAGAATTATTGAAGACAATGCTTGTATTTTCAGTCTTTCCTGAATTTATCGTTGTGGTGTCTGCTCATAGTGCGGAAGTCTCGAAATGGGATTCCGCCGCATTTGTCGCAGTTGCATCTGTGAAGTTGAGGGTGTTGGTGAATTTGAATATGATTGGCCAGTTTGTAGGGAACATCAAAACCCCGAAAACAGTATTTGCAGATGTGTTTTCGGTTGGGCAATTCTTGGGTGGCAGAAGAGGCTGGATCTCTTAGCTGGACATCCTCCGGAGTTATTATTTGGGGGTCAAATGTTTTCTTGGCTTTCAATTTTCTGTAGTATTCTTCATTTGCTGCAGGTATTAAGACTCCATCTCGGTAGGTATGAGGGCGGAAAGTTAAGTCGCAGTCATTTAATTTGGAGTAGAATTCTATTTCTTGAGTAGGTCCGAGTGATTGAGGATTGATTTTGGTAGATGATGAAACCTTTTCTTCTTCAGCGTTTAAGAAGTTAGTGCCAAATCCTACAGCCTCTTCTACATCCCTTGGTACCATTTGAGAAGTTGAAGCTTCGTTTTCCTGCTTAATATACCCTCGAAGAACAGGTGTGCTGATAAGATCATTCCATTTGACTTCTTTCGGTATTTGGTTTTCAAAGGTGGATGAGTCCGACAATCCAGTATCAACGGTACTGGATTCAGCTAACATTTTTGCATAGTTGTGGTCATGTAGTCCCTCATGTTGTGGTACACATTTGGGTTTGGTGGAAGAAGCTGGAGCTTTTTTATTCCTGATTGCTTTGCCTGAAATAATTATAAATAAAATGAGCATATCAGGAACAAATATCTTGATTAGCATTACTTTTTAACATTTTGGCCACTTAAAAAAATAATTACATTTAAATAAATTAAAACTTTCAATACAATTCTTAGTATGATAAATTAATTTACCACGGATGTTGGGCCCAAAAAATTGAAAATTTGGGGTAGGCATCTTATTTTTTGATGTATTCCTCCCACCAGTCTTCGTCTTATGGCACATCATAGGCTTCTTGGTCTTCGGTGCATCGTTGTCTTCAGTCTTCGTCCCATGAAACATCAATTCCATCATTTGAGTTTCCGAGAGTGGTGCATAGGCCAAACCACCCGCTTCTATGTTCTTTCCTCTGAGTGTCGTAGCCAAGGGAGGGTCGGGGGCCCAATCGTAGTCATAATCTGGTCGTGTTCCCAATTCTGTGTGGGTGGGAAAAGCCGGATCATTATCAATATTTGCAATTGTATTACCTAAAATAATTACAAATGAAAAGAGCATATCATAAACAACAATTGGTTACCATTACTTTGTAACAAACATTTTGTATTTGTTACATTTAACTAACGTGACCTATTTTAAAGAATAGAATTAAAGAATTTAAATAATGTTTCCGATTAAAAAAAATTAATTTACCACGGGAATTTGGCTCATCAAATCCAGAAGTCGATGTTTGCTGCAATTGGGTATATGTCTTAGGCACATCCTTATGATTAGTCTTCCTAGTTTTCATCATTCGAGTTTCCGAGGTTGACGCAGAGGTCAATACATCCAAACATTTGTTCATAGTAGTCGTTGTCTTTGGAGAATCGTTGATCTGAGTAATATCATCTCGTGGTGCCCCCATTTGGGTGTTAATGGAAGTGGAACAATTGTCTAAAATAATTACAGATGAAATGAGCATATTTTGATTGACATTACTTAAAATTTATTTAAAATAAATTTTAATTTCAGCAACTTTCTAAATGTCGTAAATTAAGGTACCATGAGAATTTGGAGAATATCCGGAGAGAGGAAAAGGCTGCGATTCACGTAAGGAATCCAGTAATTCCTGGAGAGTTGTCGTCCCTGGGTCGATTAATTTAAAGTCAAATGTGCCGAAATTCAATGGCGATGGCACCCAATCTTCAGGCAGCATAACCGGGTCCACACCTTCAACATCAGTTTTCTCTTCATCGTCATTCATTTTCTAGCGTGAAAGTCGAATGGTACTCTGAAAGAAAAGACGCCATTGGATTTTAATATTCATATCTGCTAATGACGTGTACATGCATGCACATAATCTCCAGCTCGTTATGGCCTAAAACAATTACAAATGGAAGAACTTACCAAAAAAGTCTTGACAATGATGATCCAAGTTAAGAAAAAAGTTAACTGAAACAATATTTGAATCCACAAATTGAGAACTGGGTTGGCAGAGCAGTCAAAAAGTTCGTGTTATCCAGAAGACGACAATCGAAAGACTGAGAGATAAAATTACAGACAGAGCAGTTAAAAGGGTCGATTAGCCCCTAACACACCTGAGTTTGCCCAAAATGAGTCTTATGAAATAATTTTCGAAATATAATGTACGCTTTGTAAAGCATTAGGTATTTCTTTGTGCCTGGTACAAACAGGCTTGAGACAGGAAGAAGAATTAAGCAAGAGAAAAAACGACGAGACACGAGAGTTCAAAGGGTCAATAAGGCTAAAACCCCTGAGTTTGCGCAGAATGCTTGGACCCTTGTGAAATAGTTTTCGAATTATCATAATTTATGTTTTGTAAAGCATTGGTATTTCTTTGTGCCTGGTACAAGGGGATTTGAGACATGCAGAAATAAGCAAATACTACACAGTTTCATGAAACAACGATGTCTCTGAATTTCCATTGTCTCTGAGTGAACGATTTGCTGCTCGTGCGCTGCATGGCAACCTCGTTGGATGAGGCCTGAGGGAATAGAAATGTAACCATTTTGAATATGAATAAGTTTATCCAACAACCTTTGAACCCTAAAATAAATTTAAATAAATTTAAATAAATTTAAATAAATTTAAATAAATTTAAATAAATTTAAATAAATTTAAATAAATTTAAATAAATTTAAATATGAAAAGACAATGGGATATGTGATCCTTTATTAGAATACCTACGAAAATTAATAATATTTGAAAAAATAAATATTTAACTCAGTGTTGCCTTTATTAAATTTTATGTCAATACTTCCAGTTCTGTGAATGTTGCAACATAATCAGATTGAAACAAAAAACTGTACAGGCTACATAATGAATTATATAATACGTATAACTATTATTACACTCTAGATGTAATACTTTTTCGGGATAATTTACTCAATAATTACTAATTAGAACCGTATCCAATTGTTTGTTACCCACTTTTTCTATTAGCAGGGTGGGGCAGGTATCATGTCTTGTCTTCCGTTTCCATTTCCTACACATTGACCAAATTTTTCCAGATTCACCAGAAACATGTGGAAAATCCATTATTATTTTAAATAAATAAATAGTTGAAATGCTGAAATGGCTACAATGATACGACAAGACAATACATAACTTGCCAGCTTCTGTAACGGTGCAGAGTAATGTGGAGTGTAGGTATAAAGAGTGCGAACAAACATCCTGGTGGCTTTATCATCTCTTTCGAATATCATCAGCACATGGAATGTAGGAGCAAGTTGTTTGATCTGTGAACGTGCGAATGTCAGACAAGATAGGAAAGAACTCGTGGTTGCCTGAAACTGAAAAAGTTAATTGAAATCGGGAAAAATGGTAAGTTTAAAACTTTAATTGTGGTTTTAATAAAAAGTTATTATTTAGCAGACAAATTGTGCCAAATATTCAATTAGTCATCAGTTTTTCTTTTACTTTACCTTTCTTTATTACTTTCATTCTTTCATTTATTAAACTTTAATTATTTTCATAAATTAATAAACGAATTTTTATATTTGGTTCATAATTGCTTAAATTCAAGCGCATAATATTTTTACATTTCAGCTTAGACGGCAATCACGTTTACGTCGAGAATTTCTGTACCGGAAGGGTATAGAAGAAAAAAAGAAGGCAATTCAACAGAATAAAGAGCGCTTAAAAGATGCTTTGGAAGGTAAGTAATTAATAACCGTACTATATTCACTACCGGATCCATGTAATTGTAAATATATTTACTAATGTGTCCTACTTTTGATTTGTACTTAGAGGGGAAAAGGATCGATCCAAATCTTCGAAAAACTGCTCTTAGTCTTCAAAAATCATTGAAATGGGATGATGATGCACCGTCACTAGCTGCAGCCTTTGGGACTGAGGTAAGATAATGATAATTAATAAAATTCGTTGCATAAATGATTTATTGTTGCATTATGAGATTAATTTGTTATTACTTTGTAAAAAGAGTGGAGGAACTGGACTTACAAGTCAAGATGACGAATATCGTTGGGCTGGCGTTGAAGATCCGAAAGTTGTACTCACCACATCCAGAGATCCATCTGCTCGTTTAAAGATGTTTACCAAGGTATTGGGTGGCTTTTCATATTTAGTCAGTGCTATTACTCATTATGCTCATCCTCGATAGTCTTCCTGCTGATTTATTTACAACGATATTTATTTTAATTTGTTTTAAAATCGCATATTGTTGTCATTTACAGGAATTGCGACTTGTGGTGCCTAATTGTCAGAGAATTAACAGAGGTGGATACGAAGTAGGACAACTGGTTGGTGCCTGCCGAGCAAACAATGTTACAGATTTATTAGTGGTCAATGAAACTCGTGGAGAACCGGATGGTCTCATAGTTTGCCATTTACCATATGGACCTACAGCATATTTCACAATTTCTGGAACTGTGATGCGGCATGACATTCCTGGACTAGGAACTGCCTCTCAGCAATATCCCCATTTGATCTTCCATAACTTTAAATCTCCTCTAGGCAAACGAGTAAGAGTTGGTGTACATAGTATAATACTGGATAGCTATATTGTATAGTACTTTTGTCAGGGGTAACTTAATGAATCAACCGCGTGTTGTGTTGATATTAAAGTTATGTATTAGTTGCTATTTTTTACTATAAATTCAATAATATCATTTATTTTTATTTCCTTAATTTTTTGTGTTCTAAAATGTGCATACTCATAGTACATTTTCTTTAAATCCTGTGAAAGATATGTACATCTTGACATAGAAATATTTAAATCTTACTCAAAGTAATAGTAGTAAATAGAATAGAAACTAAAATAAATGTTTTGTTCATTATGCAGGTTCAAAGTATACTCCAGTATCTATTCCCTGTACCTAAGTCTGACAGCAAACGTGTCGTCACATTCGCTAATCACGATGATTACATTGTAATGCGCCACAACACATACAAAAAGGCAGAAGGAGGCGGAGATATTGATTTGACAGAAATAGGACCAAGATTTATGCTTAAATGTGAGATATTTTATTAGTCAACGTTTTATTACATCAGAATCATTAGAACGCTTAATATTTTCTTTTTTTTCTTGCAGTGTATGAAATAAAACTGGGAACTTTGGAAAATGCAGCTGCAGCTGATGTCGAATGGGCTTATCGTCCTTACATGAACACTGCTCGGAAGAGAAAATTTTTGTCTGACGACGATGGTTGGGCTGAAGACGATTGAAATTAACTTTTATCAATAAACAATATTGTGGAAAACAACCGAAAATGTACTATCTAGGTATCAATTTACTTTTTATACAATGTACATCTATCCAAGACAATTGATTTTAATAAATGAAAAAATTGATATCACACATTATACCAAAATACAAATGCGCAGACTTGTGTTTAGCATATACTTTCGAATTTCGAATATCCGTTTTGTTACTATTCGAAGGAAGGTGTATCATATTATAGCGTTTCCAGCAAGATATATTTCTTCAGTATTTCTAAGGTTTAAATTAATTCTTTAAAATTTTTCTTGGTCAACTGTTAACATTTAAATAATTTAAAACATGGCCAAGGTTCAGGATGAACTTGTGGTTTTCTATCCCAGGATGTGGAGATGTCATATCTACAAATTACAAATACAAATGTAAATATGTTGTAACAATAATAACTGACTACTGAACTGAAATATGGTATATATGTTGTATGGTAATCAAGGTGCAGTTTGCTCCCTAAAAGCCTCATACAAAGTAATGCACGAGTTCTCCACATACTACTTGCCTACTATTAGCAATTTTAGCCGGCTGAATAGCAAATCTTGTAAGGTGTAAAAAAGCATACTAAAATTGTTCCCTGCTAAAGATCTTTAGATTCGGAGGTTTTCTTATTCAAATTCATTTAAAAATAGTTTGTAACACAAGGAGTAACAGAACAGTAAAATGATTACACCAATTACATTAATACAAAATAAAAGTGATAAAACAACTACATTGCCTACTTCGTTTGTATTTTGCTTCATTAGAGCAAACAAAGCAACCGATATGATAATCACCAGCAAGTAATATAACAGATGGACCAAATGATCTGACAAAGCAGTCGTTAAATAATATATTTAAAATGCGTAGTCCATTAAATGTCTTTATTTTCTCCTACAGAGTTGCTTCACTTCGTCAAAATAATTTTTTTTTATCATTTGAAAAAGACAAAGTTTGCAAAGAATACTTCAGATAATTGATTACATTGTCCTGGACTCGAACAGTATTAAGTTAACCTTCTCTAACCTTAACCGCCAACCTTAACTAACTTATTCCTAATATTCTCCATTATAATACAGCAATTCAAGTTCGCGAGGCAAGATGAGAAGTAGGAAAACCAATACACAGAATCTTCCTACAGGCCACAATTTTTCACAGATTACGATCTTTTCCTCAAACGTTGGATTTTATGTTACCTGAAGCCCAAAAATTATTGCTTCGAGGGCCCGTTGCCGAAAACGAAAAAGTTTTCCCAAAAATTTCAAGGTTGTGAGTAAAATTCTATTTAAGAAAAAAAGGGATATAAATAGAGTGTAGTCTGTTATAGGAGGATTTTCCTAACACATGCTAATAATACATAGCCCATAATATGAAATTGTCCCAATTACCTTATCATGTGCAAGTATAAGCACGTTCTCGTTGAATATATCATATTCGAAGTACCAAGAACGAGCAATAAAAGGAGTCCTGGGGCTGCTGCAAACCAACATTGTATGTTCACCAACAAACTTTCCAACGCGTTCAGATAGAATAATTCCATTTCCAACTCTTTAACCCAATGCGCAACAATATGCTTTCCCAAAATGGTATAGTGTAATAAATACTACACTATCAAAATGGGAATGATATAGCTTCCAATAAACCATTTCGATAGCAGCGCTTCCCAATAAACGAAGGTTTTGATCCCTACTTTATACCAACCTAAAAAATTCCAAGAAGCAATTTAATTTAAATATAAATGTAATAGACTGTACCTAATATTTCCTTGCTATGCAAATGAACTACATGCATATTTATAATCCATATAATATCTTAACTTATTTATCTTCATTTAAAATCCAGTAACCTTTAAGACTGATTTGATTTAAAACATGTACCATTTGTTAGAAATTTAGGCAAAGTACTTCCAAGTAGCATGGACGCTAGAAGCCCAATGAGAATAATAACCGCTTTAAAATTGAT
Organism: Tomocerus qinae; assembly: GCA_020055645.1. NCBI lineage: Eukaryota > Metazoa > Arthropoda > Collembola > Entomobryomorpha > Tomoceridae > Tomocerus > Tomocerus qinae. Next base: position 36,996,670 of record CM034548.1, on the reverse strand, counting down.
GTCCATCCTGGAGTGGAGAAGTAGTCCAAATTGTGTTGCTTGGTAAGCTATTAAAGCCCACAAAAGTCTCTGTACTCTTAGCATAAGCGTTGGTGAAGTAATGTAAAATCTTTTCGCAGGTGTTCAATATTTTATAGGGATGTATCTCAATGAGATATTAAAATAAAATCCAATCCAAAATGTCATCTCCGGAGTAGTTAGTAGGATTTGGCAGAATATTAATTACTACTTTGAGCGAAACATTTTTCAGACAAGAAACAAGTGCGGCGAAAATTCATGTTCACTATTTTAAACCATAATATTTACTTGCGACGGTATACAAATACTTAATGACTACAATTTCTTAATTAATTGAAAAGTATAATAATTTTTGCCATTTGTAGCAACTATAATTATATATAATATATAGTAATAAACGATGTACATTTTTTACTCATACTAAAGGAATAATCTCTGCCTGAAACAGAATACTTCGACACTTCTCTGAGAAAATCCATTTTCCACCTAATATATTGTAAATAACATGTACAAATAATTAATTTTAGAATTTTAGAAAACTTATCTTCCAATATTTTACATTATAAATAATGTTTGTGTCATAGGTGTGTAAGTATGTACTTATAAATTTAGGACAAAAAGGTCAAATGAATTATGAAGCCTTGTATTAGAAATGAGAATCCAGGATAGAACGGCGAAGCGACAGGTAGTTATTTTGGAGTAGATGCCGTGGCTCTAGGAAAAGTTGAGTATTGGAGGCAGTTGTCCTTTGCCAATGTTGACATCGAAGCACCATTAGTAAAGCTTGTCATTGGGCTTTGAGCACTTCTTGATTGATTGGTCCCAGATGGCCCAGTCCTGTAATTTAGAACATTAGAACCTTAATTAAATTGCATCCATCAAAATCATATCATTGTATGATATTCTGTAATCATAAATTGTGGATTGTAAATTGTAGAAAATCATAAATAAAGAAAAACCCACCCTTCAAAAATAACAGACGAAGAAGATGATCCACTTACAGATGACGGGGATGAAGGCGGTATAGGGCTGTAAAATATTATAAACATGAAACACTATTATATTTACTATTATAACAACCATTATTATTATTATATTAATATACGATATATTATACAAGATTGGAAAAAAATAACTGGGACATAGGAGCTTATACAGTGTCAGTAGGCAATACAACTTAGATTCAGAGTACCAGAAACCATGGCAATGCTAAAACCCTTTGGATTGTATTCTAATTATTTTTGGACACTGCTATGCATTAACCCTATGTCCCAGTTATATTTGCCCATCCCTGTATATATTAACACTATTATATACATATATATACACTGATATACTATTACACTATTATAAACACTAATCTATAATATCTATAATATAATCCTAGACTTTTTAAATTTATCCACCTATGTATATATGTATGGTAGGGAGAGCCGAATGATTTCATAATATGCAAATATCCAGAATCCCAGACTTGATTAAGCACTATGCACAATTTCTAGCATATCTATAACCGTGCATTGTAATAGTAATAATATAGTATCCAAACAAAAATTATTGCGAACATAAGAAATTAAAAATATACCTAGCTAGTAGTAGATATAAATACAGTTTAAAATGGATACGCATCAATTACCCAAATAAAAATATTTTGCGTAGGAAAAGATAGTAAATATTATTATGGTAATCAAGATTAGTATACTCTTACCTGGCAGGAATATTAGTGAGTTTTGAATTAGGAAACAAGACGTTTGTAGTTGTCTCAGTGGAAGATCGAAATGAATTCGATGGATTCGGATTTCCTCGCTGGTGAACAGACATCTGAAGGTTATAATCACCTGGCCGAACGAAGTAATAATTGGTGGTATTACCATTGAAGGTGAAGTTGGCCCCGAAGGGATTGTAACTGTAATTGTCATCTTCGTTTTCGCTCATTTTTGAAATTTTCTGAAACAGTTAATAACCGTCAGGACTGAGATAGATCTCAAAAGTGAATGCAGAATGTATCTAAACTACTGACCTCAGTTTAAAGACGCTATTTAGTGTAGAAGTTTTACTATATTATATATTCACGATATTTTTTGGTAGCATGACGTATATACTAAAAATGAAAACGTTTCACTGTTCACAAATATCTACGAATATATAGATAATAGAACATACATCGAATTATGAATTCCCTGGAGATGCGAGATATCAATGAATAAATTTCCCTATTGAATTGCTACTGATAAAAAAGATGCAAAGAAGTGATAAGAGAAGTATTTTTCCTTTCCTATTGATAATTTCGTTGGATCCAGGAGGACAGAGCAACAATGATAAGACTAAAAGGGCAAAGTATTGTGCAGGAGAAGCTCACAGCCACATGCACGTGGGCATTTTATTTAAGATATTTGAATAGCACATAAAATGGAAACCAAACCACTCCATCCTTGGTTAAATATTATTTCTTTGACATAATTCTGTTTTATTTGGCAAATGGACACTCTCATATGACATGAAACTAGTAATTAATAATTCCCATTTAGTTGCTATTATTTTTATTGAAGTTACATGCCGTTCTTTGCAGGATTGTCGTGATTTCTTAAAATTGTCGTATTAACAACAATTTTATTGAATCGATCTTCGACTTACAAAATCATGTAATCAGAGTTTTTGCTGACTGTCACAAAACCAAAATTACCAACAATTACAAGTAATATCAACAAGTTACGTTTTAAATAGGCAAGAATCTTGCATCAATTTAAATGAAGTGTAACTATAAACTGTTACAAAAGTGATTGAATTAAAGAAATGGCAAAATTATAATTAGATATAGCTTTGAACAGTAATACTGGTAAGTGAATAATGGTTTCAGTTGATTTTCAGCCTTGATGACTACTATGATATTTTACACAAACATTCTTTTAGTGTGAGAATTGCTATAGTAATATTTTACTTAGTCGCAAGCAGTTTAAGTAGTATTTATTTATTTAATGTTTGTGAAGCACTAGTAGAGTTTTCTACAGCCTCTTCGTCAGAGAGAATGTCATTGTCGTCGTCTTGGTTCTCTCCATCTTCTCTGCTCTCCCTTTTGTCTGCAGAGGAGTCGTTAGTGACGGCGTGAGTCGTGATGTGAAAATCCGCATAATTCGGAGAAGCGTCGCTGCCTTGTTTCCGTGAGGCAGAAGATAATTTCATCTCGAGAATGAGTCTCTTCATTGAAGACTTCCGTTGCATATCCACGATGGCTTTGGCAAAAGTGTGTTTGAGAGCGTCCCTCTCCTTCTGAGCAAAGATGAGTTTGTGGAGTAAGGCCTCATTCTCCGCTTCGATGATTTGTGTGCGACGTTCATTGCCTTCCAATCTCTTTCGTACTTTGCTAAGTTCCTTTCGGATGTGGTCAGCACTCTTCCGGTCATCTGCCAGCAGAGTGATTTTCTCTTGTTGCACTTTGACAAGTTCTGCCTCGAGGACTTTGTGCTCCGTTCTCGCCTGCCTCAGCCTCGCGTTCAACTTCTCCTCCACGCCCTTCCTCTCCTCAATCTCTCGCTGCAAGGCGGTGATCACCGAAAAATTGTTCACCGTGATCTCATCAAAATAACCTTTAATTTCAGACAGCTGCTTCTCGTGCAGCTTTATCAATTGCTCAATATGCTCCGACTTCGCTATGCTCAATCTCTCCAATTCTTCATTCTGTTCTGAAACCCTCAACTCGTTTTGCTCATGCATTTTTCGATCGTATTCCATCTCCAAATTACGTAGCTCTGAACTAAACTCTTTTCGGAGCTGTGAGACGCTCTCGGCGTTTTGAACACGTAGATTTTTCATCATTTCGTACAGCGACAACTGAGCTTTTGCCAACTCCTTCTTTTTCGCAGACATTGTTGTTCTCATTGTCGACTGGATCACCCACATGTCATCTTGCACAGTTTTCATTGATTCCAAATTGTGAAGTCGAACTTCTCCCAGCTTTCGCGATTGTTCTGTCATCAGATAACGTAATTTTTGCTTATAAACGTCCATCTCAGCTTCTTTCTCCTTCTCTCTCTGCATCAAAATAACTTTAATAAAATATTCTACCTATATATAGTAATCTGCGTATATCCTACATCCATCTTATATCCACGAGGTCTGTGAATATGGATAATTTTGAGCAGTATTCATAATTACAAAAATAATATTTTCTGCATCGTATATATCAAAAGACGAACTATTTATTTACCTCGCACATTTCAAGTTCTTGAAGACGACTGTTTTCTTTCTCTCGCGTCAATTGCTCAATACTCATATTCCACAATGAGAAAAGCTTTTCACGCTCAAGCATAAAGAAATTACGCTCTTCTCGTTCTCGATCCAATTCCATCTGAGACATTCAAAAATTAATATTTCATAATAATTGTATATAGTATGTTAATAATTTTTTTATTTACATGCCACTTTTTTACTACGTTCAAATTTGATTGATTTACCTGCATACGCTTGACATGTCCCATGAGTTGTTCACGGGACATTTCATTTGTAGCAATTCCATCGATAATTTTGGCTCCTTTTTTACTTGCTTTCTTCTTCGGCATTTTGTATAGGTAGTTTTGTACTAGATTTAAGATTAAATTGTAGTCCCCGTACTTTACAACTGGAAATTCCTCAAAAGGAGTACGTGAAAAAATTCCTCAAAAGGAGTAGATAATACTATTGAACTTTCTCCAAAGGGAATTATTTGGACAAACTTTTAAAATAACTATAAGATATCTAACCTGCTAATTACATCAATGTATTTTGATTCTAAATAATAATGTCACCACTCCTTAGCCCTCACTGGTCACCTCGTCTGGTTCTTCCCGCTGACTGTTTGGTCGAAATGATAACAAATAATGGTAGAAGTTCCAAGTCCGTTTAGCGTTGGCGGAGGCTACGCGTATCCATGGAGTTATCGATTATATTAAACCGTTATTCTAGCTTTTAGGCAGTTTACGTGCAGAATGCATCGAACTTTTTGCTTACTTTTAATTATTCTGTTTCTAATGTCAGTATTTCCAGCTAAAGCCATGTTGGTCACTCGCATGTCAATTTTGATTTCATTTTGAGAAAGGTGCAGCGTCATAGGATGATTTTGTCTGCTTTATAGTTTCCTTTGTATGTGATTGTCAGGATTTCTACCTTTATAGTTGGACTTCTCTGTGCATTTGTCTGTCCAAAGTTAATTAGTAGTGTCCGTCGAATCTATCTTTCTGTCCATCAGTCTGAGCCTCGAAAGGATTCACAGGAATTCTACTACTCCTGCAAAACGTCACCTACTACATACTTCTCATCTATTGTTATCCAAATCGAATTCTAAGTGGTATTTTAATATGAATACCGTATTAATCGATTTAGTTCCCCATATCGCAATAATTCCCCAGTTGGGGAACTAAATGAATAAATTTGGGAAAATATGGCTCTCCAAATGTTTAGTTCCCCATATCGAAATAGTTCCCCACCCTAAAATTCTAAATTGAAGGCATAAGAACCATAAAATATTATTATACAAATATCCAGTCAAGTCAGTGCATATATGCCAACCAGTGTACAAAATACTATTTACCACTTATGATTGGTAAGGGGTTTTTTTATGGTATTTAATGTTATTTCCACCACCTAAACATTGGTGGTCTGGTAAATGATATAATTGGTAAGAAATGGTAAAAAATAGTTTTATTTAAATTACGTAGAATTTTGAATAAAATTCGACACTAATGCATAAAATGCCGCCTGCAGCTGACGATTGTTGTCCTTGATTGACTGCCCAACTTAATGTGTGTTAATTAATCCAAGAAAGGGTCCAAAAATCATCCTTACTAACTTATTGAATAATTATTTTTAAAATTAAATGAGTACTTTTTCTAATTAAAGTTGGCTGTATACCAAACTAATAATATCGTTTAAATGACTGTTTCGCTACTTTCAGTTAACATTCAAATATAAGTCATAAATCTTAATTAGAAATATTTTAGAGAAATTAGAGCATGAAAACTTATTTTAATGTGTCGATTGAGTATCTCTGCTAAGTATACTCAATAATTTAGCATTTTTTACCATTAATTGCATTTTTATCACTGTGATTGTAAAAAAGGCTAAAAAGTGATAAAGTTTGTAAAAAAGGATGACGATGATGACGAAGAAATGGATTTTGATCTAACCGATCCGATGGACGTTGCTCTATCCTCTGACGACGACGTTGAAATCTAAATTCCTACTAATATGCTCATTCACTATATTTACAATTTACTTTTACTATGAAATATTACAAAAATTTGACATTGAATTTTTTGAATTTGCCCTTTGAAATATAGTTCCCCATATCATAATAATTCCCCATGTGGGGAACTATAAGAATATTTTTGACCAAAAAATGGTCTCCAAATGGGAGTTCCCCTGGGGAACTAAATCGATTAATACGGTATATTATTATATGGTTATATTTTTACAACCCAGTTGGGTAAAGTAGTTATCTCCTTCGTATAGGATCACACTTTCTGTCTGTCTGTCCTTCTGTCTGGAAATCCCTGTGAACGATAACTTTCGAACGGCTAGAGCTAAACTCTTCAAATCAGGGTATAATCTACAGGTAATTAAGAAAGCCGAGTTCGTAAATGAGACAAATCAGTAACACCGGAGGCGGTGTTCTCAAAAGCTAAAAATAGCTAAAAATCGATTTAACTTCGGTTATTTTCATTGCATAAAGTCGTGCAATAGCTCATTCGGCAGTGAAAAGTTTAAAGAACACTAATAAATAGATCAGAGTAATCCTCTTATTGGGAAAGTAACTCATTTGTTATTATATTTCCATTTTGCAGTTTGTATATTTGCATTTTAATGAAGAGTAGATATTTTATAAGCATTGAATACTTACTACTTTGTCAAGAATCACACCAATTGAACATATAAAAATCTCTATCCGGGAAGATATTCAAATCTCAGCTTAGAAATTGAATTACTGTACAGCCATGCCAACTGTAGCAAGATGTCTACATCCGAACGTATTTTACAAAATGGAACTTTAATGGACTAGTTCATATAGCATATAGCAATATGAAGTAAAACGCGTTAAAAACGTTTATTCTCCTCGCCCGTCTAAAAAAAGTCTGTTGCTGGAAGGCGAAGATCTCGGACAAGTAGTTTAGCGTGATATCATCAAATAATCTATGATTTCGAACATCCCTCTATCTCACGCATGAAGCTGTTTAAATTGTCAATATGTTCTAGATTTAGACTAACTCCAATTTTATATTCTGCTTGAATAATCCCATGTAGTTTTGCTATTGCATTTTCCAATCGTATTAAGTCTCCAAACTACTCACATAGCTCGAAACTCTTCTCAGAGTTATGAGATAATCTTGATATCTGGATGAAATGCAATTTAAGATTTCTCTTGAGGCATAAGTTGAAGTGAATCAGTTTTTCACCACTTCATTTTCCACCTAGATCAGATCTAACCCAATTTCTAGCTTGACCGATTGTAGCTCATGGTATGTAACTTGATTTTAACATCAACTGAAATAAAATTTTACTATACTATGTTGTTCCATATTATATAAATAAGGGATAGTGATAGTAAAATAGGTTTTGAGATGGCGGACTATTTAATTGTCGAAAAGATTCAATTATGTAGCAGTTGATAAGAAGATAAACAAATCAGCTGAATTTGGCAATAGATTTTCTATTTCTGGTGAAAGGAAATGCCAAAGCCACAAGCAGGCCAAATAACATCGACTACAATTTGGTAGTCGGTTTAGAATATTCTGTTCGTTAGTTGCAACTGATTGGAAGTTTGCTATGGAAATGATGGTGCTTGAGACCATGATAGTCAGCAGAATTAACTGAGAGGGAGAATTCCGTTTATTCGTAGTAGGTACTCCTTAAATGACACTGCTATTAATTAGAGCAGCGGACTGAAGTACTGACTAGTACCTCAAAATGATGCCTCCCACCTTTGTTAATTAAATTATATGGAAACCTATATTGCTATATATTTGTAGGTACCTCTGGTTTAATTTTAAGGTAGGGAATTGTTATAAAATAATTTAATAATTTTCAGAAATCTTTCTGGGCTCTAGCATTTCTATTAAGAAACTAATTAACGAGACTAACTTGGTTTGGTAATAAGAAATGAGTAAATGTAATAAGATCTTTATTACATTTAGTAATTAGCGTACCCAATATTGGAGTTTCTATCATTCATTATATAAATCTCAGTAAGAAATTGTAGGGAAAGGGAGACTTAATAGCACTTAACAATAAATTATAACCCAACAAGATTTGCTGGGGAAAATTATTTTGAAATGAACTTCATTTGTGGAGAATAATGTAAAGTTAGGTTGGTGACAGTTCATTCTGTTTTCAGAATCTGTGAGGCAGAACACTGTTTTCAGTTTCTACCACAAACCAGGAGTGGAATAAAGCATTGGAAGATTGAGGCTTGAATGTGAAGTGGGTAAGGAATACAAATGCAAGCATTGCAACTCAAAAAAATCAGAAATGGCATAGAAAAAGTTTGTTACAGTACTCAACTCACGTTAACAAGAGCATTGTGTTCAATATGACTTGAAGCGTAGAGAAAAGAAGATGAGATGGGAATGTGAGACAGAAATAAGTCTGCAAACGCCGACGCAGAAATCTCTCCACTTTCATCCACACCTTCTGTCCTTCTGGACTTGTACACTTACATCCTTTGCCTCTGTTATTACGTTGCTTTTCCCTGTCTCTGCCTTGTCTGTCAAGCCTCGCACAGAAAAGGCTTTCTCTCTCGCTTCATCGTCATGGAACATAAATGGTGAAAGCCAAAAATGAAAGACGTCGGTGAATGAAGAATAATCTCCCAAAAATAAAAATCGAGTTATGGCCTAATATGTATTTACGTGCAACTATAGGAAAAGGCTTCAGTCACCTATACACTAAAAATCCTACTAGTAAATGCATTTACTAGCATTAGAACTCATAATGTCACTTCTAGCATAACCACAATGCTCCCTTTCTGCCTGCATAATACACGTAGCTAATATTTAATTCCATTACATAAATACTCCCCTTCAATACTTTTTAACAACAGTATATATAGACATTTTGAAAACTCTAGAATTAGAATTTGTTATATTTAAATTATTCTACAATCATCCGAATCAAAATTTTCTCATAATCTCCGTAAACATTAAATGTTGTTTATTATAAGTTCAGGGCAACAAAAACCAGAAGCAACCACAGAGAAAGATAAAGCTGCCACTTATTAATCGGATGAATGGTGCTACAATATCAGTTTATTATTCCATATAAAAAAGAACTAAGGCTCTGGCGATTTTTAAAATTTTGTATTTAATTCAAAGCAGTCAAAAATCTTAGGACGACTTAATAAATCATTATTACCATCACTGGAATATACAATGCAATGTAAAGAGTATAAAATTACTACCACGCTTTGATTGCAGGTCTGTAAAATGAATGGGGAGAGATTCTTCTTAAATTTTATACTGTAGCTTGTATTTTAGTAAATAATTATTTGTTTCGCAGTAGTTGTGCAATCTGCTCATATACTTAATATGCCTAACAAACCTTGAATAATAAATATTGTCCTGGATATTGTCTTAGAATGGTAGCTTATTGTGTTTGTTGGGTTGAGATGAAAGGGATGTTTGAAATTTGAAAATAATTAGGAATTTAGTTGAAGAAGTTGGTGTGATTATGTGAAACTATGTTAGCTCACCACTATTAGCCAATAGCTTAGAATTAAGGATTTATCCAAAGCTAATTGCCCTTTATAAGTAACGAAATTGGCTCTTTCTCGCCTTCGTCACAACTTCAATAGAAATCTAATTAGGAAGGGTCGGAACAAAGTCTCTTGTATAGTACAAACTCTTGCACTAAAAGCAGTTTTTACATTGTTTTGTAGAAACAACAATACGTATAGAGTAGAGAGGCATGCCAGGAGCATCGACCAAGACAGACATGCATAGGAGCGACATGATAAACTGAAGAGCATAATAATAATATTAAGTTGAACAGAGCGGACTCAGTAAATGTAGGGAGTAAACGTGCATAGCTAGAAAAATCATCTATAGTGCAGTTTTGCTGGTTTTGAGGGAAAATATCGAAAATGCGATATAATAGTGGCTGACAGAGTTCCGTTCTGTTTTGGTGAGGGAAGTGATAGGAATACGTATAAGGAATATTATGGAGGATCTGCAGAGAGAGACGGTCTCCGAGTCCAATGCAACCGACCGACATAACATAACAGAGACTTAGTTGGAAGGAAGGCAAACAAAAAGTTATCGGAGCGCTGACTTTCGTGTGGTCTCGTTCCTCTTCTCGTCTACTTTCTCGATGCTTTCTCCATGCTATAATACAATCTTAATAGAGTATACTTAGTTTCCTTGTTTTCCATAGAATTGAATATCTATAGCTTGGGATGGGAAATGTGGGCTTCCAAGTGAATTCGGCTCGGCCCAGTTAGGTTTAGTCTTAGCAGTCTCATCCAAGAATCAAGGCCTCCTTCATCCAGTCCGATACTCTTTTCTTTTCTCCGTTCAATCCGTTTCCTGTCCTATCCTCTCTCCTCTCTTTCTCACCTTATCCTTATTTAATCCTCTCAAATTACCATTTTTCTACATATTTATTTATCTCTAATTCTCCGTTTCAGTTCCATGCAGCTACCAAAAAGTAAGTACGCTCAAATCAATTCAAATATTCTTTAAATCTCAAACATCACATTTACATTTAAACATTTTCTCAAACTCTATACAAGTAGGCACTATTATTATTCCTTCTATTGCATCGTTACACGCAACTTACTCTCCTTTATCTGTTTACTTCCACTCTCCATCTCCCACTCCATCCTCATCCTTCTCATCTTCCGTCACATCACCAACTCACTACTCCATTTATTAGCATTGTTACTGCATTTCAAGCTTGATTTCACTTATCTCTCTTCAATAACAAACCCATACACAACTTACACCATTCCTACTTTTACTATATTTTGACCATTCTATCCCTCTCTCCTATTATTAGTACTATTAGCTTTTATTACAACTAGAGAAAAAGGAATCCCATCCACTTACACCCTTCAAACACTATATTATATACAATTTGTATTACGATGTAGCTAGTTACTACACACCAAATACTAAACGATCATTTAAAAAGAGCATACTACTATGAAAAACAATTATTTCCAATCTTTATCTAGTTCAATACATGTATTATTTATAAATGTAGCATTAGTACTATAAAAAGTAGTTACAGAAGTATATACTAGATAAAGACTATCTTTATGCTTTTCTACTTTCATAGAAAGTGCATTTATATTTAAATGAGAAAAGCTTTGTAAATCATGAAATTATCAACTTCATTTTGATAACTGTTCTATTTTTTGTCATTTGAAGCCTGGAAATAAAAGAGTCCATATTAACAAAGGGAAAGCATTTGTACTTAAGTACAATATTATATACCCAAGAGAGAAACAAGTGGCGGCTGGTGAAAGTAGTTAAAATTAAGGACAAGTCAGTTAAAATCGTAACAAGACATTTATTACTTATTTACAGTAAGCATGAGGACATAAAAGACATTGTAGTATAACATGAAGCTTTAAGTACAAGAAACTTTACATTAGAAAGGTTATTGACACAAGTGAGAGAGTATAGAGAGAGAAAGTTAGAGTGGGAGAAAGTATGTAAAGATAGTTTTGTGCGAGGCAGAACTTAAATCACAGGAGAGGACAGCAATCAAATAACCATAAAGGAAAGTGCATACAGTCAACACTCTCTCCACTCTCCAAATAAACCATCTTCGTTATTTACAAGAGAAGTAATTATCTATCTGAGGATGGAATCCCCAGTGGTGAGACTAAGCGTGGGCACAACTAAATGGCAGATATTATAACTGCCAGAGATGTGAACTTGCCTATATCAACAACGTTTATGGAGGGGCGAAGGCTGCATGAAACTAAATAGAAGAGAGTCTACAAACTCACACTCTAATGCTTCAGACACATTGCGGTATGCCTACGAGACAACGTATAGAAATAAATGTTTCCATCTATTTCAACCTAGCTCCTGACAGACAGAGATAGATCAGATAGAAACTGACTACTTTCACTCTATTCAAACCTCTTCTACCTCTTACAGGGTACTAAGTAAATCCAAAATCCTATCTCTCTCATTGTTACACTTCCCAAACTTCTACAAACCTACACACCATGAATATCTACACCAGATGCGACTCTGGACACAACTTTATACCCACTTTATCATTTCGACTAAACTTACCGTTTTCCACCAACCTCATTCTTGAAATATTTACACCCATACATTATTAACTTTTCAAATCCAATTTCAAACCTAAACTCCACTTTCAGCCTCCAAATTAAGCACATTTTAGACTTCAAAATTATAACTTTCACAGAGATACATCAACGTTCACTATTTCTAAATTTAATGATATAATTTTTACCCGTCCTAGTAGTGAACTAGTCTAAGTCAAATAACACTTATCTTAATAGCGTGAGCTATTCTACATAGCTTATCCTCAGAACGTTTGTTCTCATTTTTGAGGTATTAACTTTGATTTGATTGTTAGTTTATAAATATTGACTTCAGATAATTTTACCTTGATAAAAGTTATTGCAAGGTAATCCTGAAATAGTATATTATCAACCGATTTGACAAATTACAAATAGTATAATCTGTATATACTTTATGAAAGAGTGTGTATTTTGGTGAATTTCTATAATGTAACATTGACAAGCAATAATTGCTAGGTTTTATAATGTTTTTCCATAATTACTCAATGCAGACCATCTAGATTTACTCCAATATCTAATTTATGTATTAACTAGACAATAATGAGTGGAATGAATGAGAATTATGTAATTATTAAGATATGCATTTATGCAGCGAACTATATCTATAAAGATAAAACTAGATAACCAACATTGCATATTGAAACTTGTTCTGTTGCAAAAATCAATGAATTTTTTGTGTACCAAGATCAGTGAAAATTTACATCCTGTATCAAAAAGCTATAGTTGTTAGAAAATGATGGTAGAAACATATAGGGATTAGTAAGAGTAGAAGAATGTTATAGGTACACAGGTACATTCTGATAGTTTGTACTTCTTTGAATGCGAACCTGGATTTTCACACATTTGAGTATATACAGGGCAGTAAGGAGGATGGGCGAAAGATGAGTATGTATTGATACATATAATATTGAAGGGTGTATGGGAGTAGAAGTAACACTATAGTATCTGTAGTTGGGTGAAAGAAGTTGTTGAATGGCTGGAAGAAGTTCTGGCACGGAGAGAAGTGAATACATTTATATAAATATATATCTGTAGTTCATAACCCCTAAAGAGGCAATCCAATCCACTTAAGCTCCTTGATATCCGAGATACGTATTAGAGCTAGATGGTGGATATAGCTCATCCTCTGTCAGCAAAGGGACTTAAGGTAGATAAATCCAGATAATATTATAGCTAGTGTCTCCTCTGTACAGATAGCAACTGATGTGTGCTAAGCCAGTGCTTTACTTTACTGTGCTGTAGTCCGTAGGTAGCGACTCGGAGCCACACTCCAACTCTTCCGACTACTTGAACTGCCACTGTTTACTCTCCTCTCAGTGTCTTCTTCAGTTGCTCATCGTCCTCGACGGCAGAGTCACTTCCCATTGAAAACCTCTGTCTCTGCTGTCGACTCTGACAACTGACCTTTGGCCCTTTTCACCCACCCGCCATTTTCTCTTCATCTCTCTCACGCTACGTACTCATTGGTTCTTTTCTTTTCTCCCACACCGAATTCGGACGACCAAAAAACGTCTGCTAATTTTATCATTTTTTAGTCCTTGAGGGATTCAAAAAAGAACAATTCTAACCTTTCAATTCGTGCTGTGAAATAACTTGAACTTGTTCACCGAGGACTTTGTGACTAGCATGTATTAAACAGTGAGAGAGTATTGACATTGATAGGACGATAGCGGGAGAGCCCAGATTGAGATTCAGGTGCGAGGCTGCAAAAGATGATCCAAGAGTTCTCCAGAGATGCCTTTAACTTGAGCCGAAGACAGAAGCCGAGGGAGGAAAACGGAACCAGAGTCACAACACCCGGGCATCATCACTTTCTCTGCATCAACACCCAGCCTCACATTGCACCCGAAGGAAACGTGCGGAGGAGAGCCACATTTCACCGATTCCCTCTGTGCCTCAGCTGCACACACAAACGGCATTTCTCTCAGCACCGTTCCACTCAACTCCTAGGAATGTGATTTACACGGACAAACACAAAGCTAAGGTATGAAACAACATTCTTTATGCATGCACACTCCATTCACAACAGCTTCTCTTCTTCACCATATTACATACGTTATTTACACCCTGAATTTATAGCGACACTGATCTACTTAGTAATAAAATATCGCTGCATAAATACCTATTTTAACAGCAAGAGTCAAGTCAGATAAAAAGTCAATCTATATGCATTCACTATAATCCCATTACCTTTAGACAGATATTGAATTACAGATAACATAGTTAAAATCCATTTATTACTTAAAACGGGTGAAATATTATTTGCGACTAAGTTCAGCATGTAGAGCTTGTTGTTCAAAACACGTTGCCCTAAATACTGCAGCTATTTGTTGAAAAGTAAATAGCCTCGCTACAATTAGAAATAAGAGAGTGCCAACTCCAAAAAGGTGCTAAGTGAAATGTAAATGGATCTCTAGTTTTATTTGCACTATTTTAAAGTGGAGATTTTTGCTTTTGGCACTACAGTGTTAGTTGAAGCATTTAATATCTATCTACTAATATGGTCTATACAGGTTGCAAAGTAAAACATGTAGAGATATCATTTTAGGTAACTTCAAGTCAAATGATACAACAAGAAATTTTCTATTTTTACTACTAACCTTCAAGCGTCATTTATTGTGTAATATAACTTGGTTGCAAAAGTTTGAAGGCCCATTAAAAGAAATTATAGTGATCTATAGTACTTCATGACTGTCACAAAATTACTGCTTTGCTTGCTATTAAAATCCTTACCTTGCCCTTGCTTCAAAACACTTGATAATAACAATGTACCATGTTATGTAAAATATCAGATCACTATATAGTATTTTAATTTGAACTTAAGCGTACACTTGAATACTTATAAATGTCAGACTGGGTCTTAAAATTAACTTCATTGACTTACAATGTGACGTGCAGAGAAAAGCACCCTACACATAGGAGAAAATGTATTCATTAAAATCATTTGAGCGAAAGCAAGTTAGAAATTCGTGCTCTTTGCAGATTTTCCTGTATGCTCCATTAAAAGTTTTATATCCATCCGTGCCATAAGCAGCGAAGGCTACTTAATATCTCAGCATGCTAGGGGAAGATCGCTTATTGTCCTAAATCTACGATTTACTTGTAACAACCTTGCATTCTCACACTGTTATTCACTTTCCAATGTTGTGATAACTAATTTATTTAGAAGTAATTAAAACTACTTTTTATATGGGACAAAAAGATGTAGCACAATAACAAAGCTCTAAGCGTAGTCAATATGCTATTATTCTTTTTCATACTTCAAATAGTATTTATAATTGCATCGTTGTAGAAGTTATATTAGAATAGTCACGACTATTTGTATTTAATTGACTATTTAATGATTACAAAAACAATACTACATTTCTTTATGAACTACGTCTCAGGCTAGAGTTTAAAATTATTCAAATATTAAATGCGATTATAGGTTGTAGAGTGAACAAAATAAAATGCTAGAACTTAAGATAGCATACTACAGGAAGAATTTAAAACTTTAGTTATTCTTTGTAATTGGATATTCATTTTTGGCTTTTTTGTGTAATCTGTCTTGCATGTATTGCAAAACTAAAGAAAATGACGCAATTCTTAAAAAGTATTGCTAACACCAATTTTTGCAACCCTACAAATTAGTATACCATGATTGCCTACAACATACATCAACCATGCATTCTATATGCAGAATGCCCGTGCATACCTAAAGTAGATAATTAAAGAGTGAAAGTGTATCGATGATATTTGTTTGATTGTGAAGACGAAAATACACAATTTTGCAATGTAATTTTAAAAAAATAATGCAGAATATTTGAATCTATCTTTATAAACTAGTCGTATGCAATTTTAAAACATATTTATGACTCCTACAGAGATTAAATGGAGGAAAGATTGAATTGAGTCAAAGAAAACTGAATAGTAAGGATTGTAAAAAGTCAGGGTAGGTATATACGGACACTCAAAATCGATAAGGAGTTTCATAACGTGACATCTGAAAATTGAATTTTAGCAAAAGTAATAATAGTAAAGTTAGTTAAGCCCCTTTCTCGGTTCTTTATATCCTTCATAAATGGGAGCAGAGTGTAGGAGTTATAAGCGTCTATGCACATTTTGTGGAGTAACTGGAAAATGATGAACTGGCCAAAAAGAAGCATTGCCCTTCTTACTATAATGTGCCACATGCTTAAGGCTCTTCAAGTCTTTTGTTGCCACGAAAGGAAAATACAATTGTCCGTATCAAATAAATATGAAGATAATAAAGAATAGTTTGCGATCGCAGAAGACTTTCATGTCAAGAGGATTTAGAGCCCTCTTCTTCTTTTCGTCAATTACACACAAAGAGCTCTCAGAGCACTCTCTCTTCTCTGTACTATTTTCAAATGCGAGAGTACTACCTAGTCTTGACTAAATATGCTCAAGTACGTACTTGTAATATGTATGCTATGTCGCTCGGTACCCAAATAGACGAATCCCACCAAAAATGCAATATTTAAAATGTAATTTCGCTCTGACTACAATCGCCAAACTGTATCACTTTATTACAACCTAATAACATCTCAAATTGCTATTGATTATAGGTTTCCCAGAAAAATTTGTCAAGGAGCTATTATTACAATGTTACCATAATGTCCTAATGAAGAGTGCTTTTTATTACCAAAATCTTATCTGCATCTTTAACCAGTTGCTTTGAACTGATTTTGTTATCTACCCGTTTGCCGTAAAGTTTTATTTAGTAGTTTCTATTTATAGATGTTGTATTCACTAGTATAAAAGTGATTGAATCGTGTCAATTAATTATAAAAGAAACCACTCGCACTGGTTTATAGTTACAAGATATACCGTGTTGTTATAACTTTAAACTACTTGTTAAAGTTTGGAGCATAAGCAAAAAAACTTACAGCAGCGGTTTGAACTAAAAGGTAATGTCTTTTCAATTGAGATTCATCCTTTAGGAAACTGTAAAAAGGTCATAAAAGAGAAAAGTAGTACTTAGTAGTACAAAGATAGGTGGGTTGAAGATTTATATCAAAAGGCCGACCCCATTGAGCTCGGGAAACGCTATCAGCTTTTAAACTAGGAATTCAATCGTTATCTACAGAAGAATTTTAAATGAGAAAGGCATGCATATGAGAGTATAAGAATTCTATCTAAGCCAAAAGAAGCCTTGGTAGTTATTTGCGTCATTCTCCTGTGTGTATAGAGAAAAAAGATAATATCCCCTTGACTTTTCTCCAACGGAAGGACATAACGATACGCGAAGTAATACTTCCATTTCCACGGCTGTCGATTCGCTATCTCACAGTTTGCCCTTCTCCATTTGTAAGTGTGATCTTTGTATGCCAACAAATGCAGAAAAGGCGGGACGGCTCTCTTTGCTGATTTTAATGCGGTTACCGCCCAGTGTCTCCTCTTTGATTTACTTTTCTAAAGCTTTCAATCCATCTTCTTTCTGTACTCCGCATACATGATTTTATTTTCTCACGTTATACAATAGCTCAGGAAGGACTTCACGAAAATATGATGAAACCCATGCAAATGTTACCTTTATGCTTCTTCTTCTTCTTCCTAATACGGACTTTAATATTCCGAAGCGCCACATCCGTAAATTAATTTCCATGGACTAAAATCCTATTTTCTATCCGTTATTACCATTGTAACACTTGGACTAATATTGCTGTAAAATTAAATTATACTACTTTTAAAGCCCAGCTTTATTTCACTAAAGCTTTTCCCTTCCTAATTAATTATCTCTACTCCATATGTGATTAGCATTAAACGTATGTACATTTTCACTCTAAAAGTAACTAAAAATATTTTATTATGGAGAGCCTTTTAGTTCCATTAATTGAACATGTTTCTATGTTTCAGCTATTCAAAAGTTGTCCAGAGAATTCTAATAAAATTATTACTTATTATTGGTACCTGGCATTTGCCTCTTTTCGTTGTTTGGAATTCCACTTCCGCTTTAACTGAATTGCACGACTTTAATAATGAAATACTCAAAATGTATATACCATGTTTTATTCAATTAATTTCTCTAATAACATCTGGACACTCATTATTCTCATATCATATTTCTAAAAGGATGCTTCCTACTTTAGGGTAACCAATGTCTAGTGGCTAAACCTAAAGCATTGGCCACATTCTGAACCCAGCTAAATTTAAGTGGTACCTACTTTGGTATGGCAGCTATTTTTGCAGTTGAAGCCATATCCAGAATCTATAAAATATCGGTTTAGATAGAACAATTACCAATGCATAAGCAAGAATTATTTCATTGCAACTAGATAATATGTAAAGACTCGAAAGATTGCTCTTGATTGAATAAATTGAAGTTTGTTGGGTTGCTGGAGGATCATCTTTCATGATACTTGATGTTTTTAATTTGGGAAAATGCTTTAATTTTGCACAAACTTTGTAATGCTATCCATGAAATGGTAAAATATTCTCCAATCAAGGTTACTACGTGCTATTTAAATTAACCTTTTGTATCCTCCATTCACATGTAATTGGAGTTTTTAGAATTCTCCTTCTAAAAACGGGCACTTAACTAAAATGGTATTACATAGGATATATCCGTATCGCATTTCTAGAAATGTCATCATAATTATTTCGATATTATCAAAAAGCATGTTATGTAAAAAGGAATTGCCTTAGGCTACATGTTGTAAATGTAGTATAGGTAGCATCTCTTTTGTAACGAGTAGTAAGTTTTAGTAAACGAGGGGGATAGAAAGGAAAGTTACTTGTAAGAGTAGGTATATTGCAATGTTATACGTCGATCAATACAAAGGGAACCAATTAGTTGATAAGTAACAAAAGTAATACATAATGGGCATCATATTTCCCCATTGTTAGAACTCGTTAGTAATATAATGCTATCGAATTTCGATACTTGTTTGTAGATAACATTAAACGTTCATAGTTCCAGAAATTACCAAACATTTTCCGTATTGCCGTAAGACATCCCAACATTTTAATAACAATCAAATTCTAACTCTTTGATGAATTTTAAAGCATTCACAAAAACTTTATTATAAAGTACTTCAATAGCGATATATCATATTGCTTAGAAAATTGAAATTGAAACATTATTAAATAATACTGTCTAATATAAGTGCCAACAATATTATGTCATTGTATTTCTTATGGCTGGTAAATCATATAGAAATCCTGCTGTTGTCATACGTTAAAAAATTTTAATTGTTACCTGAGTATGGTTATGATTTGGAATGGTTGGATTAGGAATCTGTATTTTTGGTGAGTAATATGGAAAGAATTAGGGAGGAAATGTATAGAGAATGGAAAGAAAGTGGGAGAGAAAGTGATGGAAAGAGAGGGAAAGCAAGCCATCAAGAAAACGAGATTATCCTCCAGAGGCCTTCGGCTGCACTCTATTCTATTGTATCGCAGGATAACATTGTAACGCGATCGTCTTTCTTGGATGTATCTATTACTTATATGTAGTCGCTATAGTTTTGTAGTACACAGTCAACTGAAACTATCTTTATGTATCACACGACGTTTAATATGGAACTAACATGGGTCCGTAGTTACTACATGACGGAAGAGGAAAACAGTTCATCTGTGCAAAAACACAAAGCAGTGTCTAGCCTTCTTGACTGACTCCTCGAGATATTCCATATCCATGACTGCTTCGTCCACACAGAATTACTTTTTTTACAGAGAGAGATGCAATCGTCTCACAAATTGTGTTTCTCCATTTGTATTTCTCTGTATGTTGCTCCTACATACGTATTATGGAGCACTATGTAAAGATAGTTGCTTACCTATTTATTGTTTTATTTCCTATATACCTATTTAGCTTTTCCACACGCTTTCTGCCTGGATTGGATGCCTTACTTAGTCTCTAGACGTTTGTTTATAAAGTTACCACATTACCGATGATCGTGGTCACTAATGAACAAATTTGGGGTTACTCCTTATACATGCATATCTAAATTACATAATACCATTGTTTCCCATTGTGGTATTGGTATACGTTTTCTTGTGTTCATAGTGAAAATAATTAACGAATTCCCCTGCCTAAAGACATGTAAACACAAAAGGCGCATTTATATTTAACAGGATCTACGTTTACCCTTTTAATTTCAGTAAATACAATTGAAACAATCTTGTTCTATTTCAACATATTGCTAGACATAAAGGAAATTAATTTAGAGCAATCCAAGTCACAGAAAAAGGGAAATAAAAAGAGGTTTTCTATAATTGTCAGTATTGTCATCATTATGAATCTCTAATTTCTGTGGATTCAAAGAAACTTCAAAGAAATGGAGAATAAATCGGTAGTGAGTGTTAGGTAATAATAATATTATTACAACTGTGGCTAACGTTATTGGAGTGCCATGTTGTATATAGATTGCTGCAAGGAAGTTCGCTTCACTGATTCTTTTGTACATCACTATTTACTTTTCTATTCACATACATCGGACAGGCTAAACTGGACTGTTCATTCTGCTTTGATGTTCAGAAACTAGAGTGAAGCCAACATAGAAACTAAACTTTGGCAAGGGAAACAAAAGGAAGACTGTGTGCATGTTCGCACATAAATATTATTACCTACATAAAACAAACATCTATACATATAACATGATGTATTTCCACTCTTCTATGACATGTACCATCTGGAACAACAGCTATGTTTGTGGGCTCTACGAAGGATGAACTATTTATGTACGTGGATTTGACATATATTATGGGCTAACTTTATACAAATGCTGGAGGAATACTAATCTAATTTCGTTAATCATTATAAAATTAGTGCTTCATGATTTCTGTTCATAAAATACCAACAAAGCAATTATTACATATTTAGCAATCATGTTAGCTCTATAAGGTATTAGAAAGGGATTATCTAATTATTATCTAATTATGTACCTAATTATTGAGGATTTTCGGGGAAGTAATGTTAAGTGAACCTATTTTCATATCATTTTCATTTTTAATAAGGTTCTTGAAGTTCTTGAAGGAAGAGAGTTTCTCAAGTTTGAAATTATATGTATCTATATATTTATTATTCCATCTCCCTGTAATCTCAGTCTTATGCTGTATTCCAAATGGTATAAAAAGTGCAAACTGTACTATAAAGATGTATCTATTTATTTCTAAGTACTAGGAATGAGTTTAAGCAGACACATTATAGCTATTCGAATTCTATTCAGTTTGAATATAAAATAATCGATCCGTTTCTTTCTGGTCCTTTCAGCTGTACCTCTTTGGCTTAGAACTGCTTGGGTTGGCTACATCATCATCATCTCAGCCAGCTATGCATGACATGAGAATAGTTTGTTCCGAGTTCCTACCCCTATACGCTCCTACATAACTACATAATAGTATACATGTATGCACTTAATGTTAGATAGCTAAGCAAGTTCAAATACAGGGCGATTTACCCCAAAAAAATCCATGCCATTTTATTTCTGCCAATAAAATCTTTGTTTTTGTGTAAAAAATCCACACAGACCTCGAGACTTGTTTGAAGTAGAATTAGTGCGAATGTAAAAAATATCGAGCAAAATCAAAATCGAGGGAAAGAAATTTTCAAGTTCGTCAAACGACATTCTAATAATTCTGAAATATTGAAATTATTATCAAATGCTACAAACAAATTTGAACCAAATCGATGATAATTAGAATCTGTTTAAATTTAGCAGATAAATGGTAAATGAATTTCAAGTTTTTGAATAGTAATTGATGATCTGAAAGTTATGAATGAATGAACTTGTAGAGGTATTTTTGTATTGATGACCCTGTATGTCTTGGGGTGTGTGCAGTGGATATCAGTGTGTTAGTTGAGTTCATTGAGACTATTAGTAGAGAGGGAAGAGAGATAGTGCAGGACTATTGTCAGTAGCAAAAGTCCCAAATTTTGCTTTCTCCTATAAAGCTTTTAACTGTTTCCCAATGTATTTGTATGTTAGTCTGTTTGTGTTGTACTTTGTACTGTAGTCTATAGGAGAGGAGAGAGAGCATAGTGTAGGAGTGTCTCTCCGTATCCCGGACTCCATCCGAGATCCTCTTCCAATATTCTTTTCTGCTGAATTTTCGGTGTCTGACAATCTCATAAAGTTGCCTAGTTCCACTTCAGCCCGCTCTTCTTCCACCAACAACGGAGCTTGAGCCCAATCTTCTTCCACAAACTTGCAACTCTCTTCATCCAAGCAAAGGCGATGAAGACGACAGGAAAAAATCCTCAACTCGGCAAAGTAAAAGCTTTGTGTCGTCTTCTCACTCCGAATCTCCACTCTTTTTACACACATTTATGCACTTGTCGTTGCTTCTGTTTTATCATAAGCATCCCAACCTAAGAACACGACCACGAACACGAGTCTTCTATTTTAGTCTCAACAATCTCTCCATGTGTCCTGATTCCCACTTTACACTTTTCATATCCACTCTCATATTACTACTCCCTAAGTTGTTTCACAATTCATGCAAATACATGAACTCATATGCTCCGAGTATTTGCTGACACTGCTCAATTGCACAAGTACCTATATAGCTGCTTGCTACTTGTGGTAGTTAAATATTTAATAGGCTGTTCAAGAATACTAATAATAAGGTAACTCTTATCAAGACATGGGAAAAATGCAACGTTAGATTTAAAACACTTTTGAAGAGAGACGAGAATATGAAATGATTTATCAGGCAATAAACCAGGACTAAATATATTGAATGATGATCTGGCGTCGTACCATTTAAAACTTTTACAATAATGGAGATTTCGAAATTAGGGTTGCAGTTGACTTTTCCTAGTAATAAAATTATCATTTGAAAAGCATTTTTATGTGTAGGTATCAATTATGTTGTAAAAGTAAAGATTGAAACAAAAAATTTTGATTTATAGTAGCAGTTTTCTGTCTGCAATACCATAAATAACTCTTTTGGGTAATAAATCAATTTCACTGTACAATCAGACGTCTTTGAACATTTCCAACTGCAGTAAATACTTTTTCTGCAAACTTTTAGTTAAATTGTCTGAAAAATATAAAATGTAATAGTCGGAAAGGGTGATGTGAACGTGTGCTAATTACAATCGCTTATATTTTAATAGCGTCTATAACTGAGAAGGTTATCTTCGCCCCTCGAAAATTACATCATAATATAGCATCTGGTAGTTAATTACTGTTTACGTTCTAAACGCGTGATAAAATAAGATGTCAAAAGTGACTCTTCTCGTAGAGTTTAATTCTTTTAGTGTAGCGGGGGATGTATTGTCGAAAATGTTTTTGCTGTCATTTTGGAAAGACGGCGGTAGGATTCCTGCACACTTGAGATTAATTACTGTAGCTTCCGGTTGTGGCGTCGACTAAAGCCTTTCTTTTGTATCACGCTGACTCTCTTTCCCTTCTTCTGTGTACTCTTAACGTTATTTCATTTGACTACACATTTCGCTTTTCTTTTTATTTTCTACTCAAGTTGTAGACCTCCCGTGGCGAATCTATTTTGATACACTTGCGGCATACATACCACTAGTAAATGTTTTTGTTTTCTTGCAAAATACTTTGGCCTGTAGACAGAGAAAATGTCAAGAACAACAAATTAGTTTTGTTTTTGCTGACGCTGCAGTTTTATAGTCTACGTGTAGATCCATTATTTCATATTTATGATGCACAGAAACAATATCCCTTCAGATTATGAATACTCTCTCTGTGCTAATTTTGTACCCGGACTATTTCAGACGAATGTCATCATATTTTTGGCTGAAAGTTTTCATTTTCAAAAATTCCTAGAAAATATAGATATTTTATCATTTGTATTCCTCCAGCAATCAGTTTTGATTTGATAAAAATTTTAGTGACCAAAAACTAAAACTATTCTTGGAATTTAATTATTAACTATTATTAGCAATATTCAAAAATTGTAAAAAATATCATATCCGATGAGTTTTCCATTGGAAAAATTTAATTTTAATAATGTAATTGACCTTACGACTTCCTATTGCAAAATAAATTTACTTGAAATACTATCTCATCGTTCCCCAAAATTTACTTGGATATTTGGATTTGTTACATGAACATTTCTTTGTATAACTGCGTTTAATAATTTGAAATGTTATAGATGCTGCTCAATAAACAATAGTAATAAATGCTAGGAATGCAACTATTTTTGTGAAATAAGATGGCAGGATACAATCTTAATTCTCTAAAAGGAGTATCTTTAGATTTGTGTTAGTACCTTGTATTCTATCTTCGTAATATCAATTTTGCAACCTGCTGGAGGGTGAAAAGTATCTATATAATCTGTGGGTTTGGTTTTCTGCAAATTGAAACATCATTCCACTAAGTATATAAGTGTAGTGATTGTTATTTTGTAGATCGCTGAACAAAATTTGATTTATTGAAGTGGAGGAGTTCCATGACGTTGCAGTTGATCACTATAAATAGATTTCTTCATTTTACCACCCATTATGGTACATTTAAGTATGTGTTGTCGGAGACCTTTATTTCATTATGGGAAAACCATTTAAGTACGTAAGTGTAAGTGTTCATTGGAAGAAAGTACGGGAATGGCGCAGTGGGTGTTTGGCTGGCTACGCCATCCAGCTCTCTCTCACTACTCATGCTGATTCGGCAATAATTCTCTTGCTTTTAATTCCTCTATATACTTTATTACCCGGGAGCTTGGGCAGAGTAGTATCTCTCTCTACCAACCACACACAACTCATTGTTAAGATTCCTTTTCGGTGCAGATGGAAGATATACCTTTTTGAACTTTAATTGTTATCGGTACTGGCACTACTACGAAATTATATTATGTACTTACATGTCATTCAATTACAACTTGGAGGAAAAACTATTTTATTTCATGATTACATACACCGGATTCGGAATGCTTTCTCGTCTGATGACAATGTGGAATAGAGTATGATTTAGTAATTCAGATTTTTCCAGGCTTCGAGTATTTCCTCTAAAGGTGAACATAAATAATTTACATTCTAGGTACATAATACTCTATTGTGATACTAATCCTGCAGCAGAATGCAGATGCATTGCATAAGATTAAGATAGGACTCTACTTATCAATGTTATGTTTCCAATAACTAGATACTTGTTAAATTTTACATTACGAAAGAAGTTCGAACGTCTACATTTTTGGATTAGTACTCTTCTTGTGTCGTTTTACGATTGAATATAGTTGTACAACGTTTTTCTCAAGTTTTTGATGACGCACTTGTCTAATCTCTGTGACGCAGATATTATACAATAAGGGCCAATTATTTGCTGGCGGGTGTACTTTTTTTTAACCATTTGGTTATGTTGATGTATAACGATACCAAAGTAAGAAAGTAATTGGTATTGCTCTAACTTTTCAACTCAAAGGTGAATTTGATCTGTTTTTTCCATTGAGGGATAACGAAGCAGATGTACGTCATTCGTACAGTTAAAAGATAAATTGGAAGGGCACTTTACCTAGGTACATAGAAACATTATGTTCTTCTTTTTCATTTTCCTCATTATAATTGGGATTTTATTGTAATATGATCTGTTCATTTTACTGTGGTCGTTAGTCTGCGAACATTACCTTTACAGAACATCGTTATCATGAAATTTATCCTGCTATCAGCTCACACAGTCCATACTAGAATGTGTACGAAAGTTTTTATTGCTTTTTCTTGTCCATTTGTAAGAATCATTCTATTACATTGGAAGATCGAAATTGAATTTAAAAAGCATCCTTGGGATTTATATAGTATTCGTGTATAGAGTAAGTAACTTTGAAAAAGTAGGAAAAGTCGAAATGTAAATAATACTAGGGAATAGTATTTAACAATGAACTGTTTGTTTACGGAAGTTTTGAGAAGGAAACTTGTGTGTAAAGTCCTTAGGAGAGATAGATAATAAGACATGTTTGTAAGAAATCTTTTGTTGCGATTTGTTTCCACGCAGTCCACTTAAACATCAGTATGGTAATATCTCTTTGTTTGCTGTCGGGAAGTAAGTTGTAGTTGGTATTGTAGGTTTTAGTAGTTATTAATTAGCCTTCTGGTAGAGCAGTGAAGGTTTGGATCAATAATTCCCCAAGATAATAATGTGGAGTGCCTAGAGAGGGAAGACTTACAATTAGTGTAACAGCAGCCTGCGGAGATATCGGTTGGCCCTCTCTGTCATATACTGTAAATATGGAGATGTATAGAGATAGCCGCGTGATTATTGACGATTCTCTCAAATTACTAGGGACATAATATATATAGCTAAGTTACTATTATCTGTATCCATGGCATAAACATAACTCTTTTTGAAATGACTTTGGTTCATTAGTAGAAGAGTATTCAAAGGGTAGGACACACAGCTAGGTTAATTCATCTTGTAATATTAGCGAGTGTTTAGGTGCTGGGTAATAGGAAGAAGGATTTCTAACTTCTGTGTCTCACTTGACTACACCACAGTATCATTTGTTGCAAGATTAGTAATAGTAGAACAAGTCAAGCACAATGAGGAACAACATAAAACGTTTCCTATGGATTTATTTGTGAGCTATGGCATTACACATTACAATACAGACCTCTATAGCTTTTCCGTGATTCAAATGCAACAGACTGTTTCTAGAACTGTATGTATGTAGTGGAACTACAAATCTAATTCAATATTATCCAGAATCTGGAGTTGACTGGTTAACAGTTACTAGGCAGTTAGATCGCTGCAAAGTATAAAAGGCGGGGAAAGTTGGGATGGTTGCTCTAATTCTGATATAGTTTAGTATCAGTATTGTTAGTAGTTTGTACGGTGGAACGTCATGAATACTGATAAAAAGTTGACTAACTATTAGCAACACTACAAGTCGGGGATATTTAAGATACTTTACTTATTTGTAGTAACTTATGTACATGTGTGCAGATTTGGCATAAAAAAGTATTTGGAGTAAGTAGGAGCAGTAAAAGTAAAACCCTAAGCTTATTGTGGGCATCGTAGGTCTAATAAACCAGATAATGTAGGTTCACCTAAGTCAAACGAAGCATCA
Organism: Tomocerus qinae; assembly: GCA_020055645.1. Classification (NCBI taxonomy): domain Eukaryota; kingdom Metazoa; phylum Arthropoda; class Collembola; order Entomobryomorpha; family Tomoceridae; genus Tomocerus; species Tomocerus qinae. The sequence goes on along the minus strand of CM034548.1, from coordinate 36,969,369 downwards.
TTTTCATGAAAAAGTAGCTAGTGAGAGTTAAGACGGGATTAAAATACTCGGAGAAGTTTTCTTTGGTTTCAAAAAATCATGTTGGCTCTCTGTAGTCTGAAGATTACATTATTTCTCGAAGAAAGATCCGATTATTACTCTCAGTAATGGTTCCTCCTGGTAATGGTTATGGACATGCTCTTTAATCTTTAGGAAATTGTGGGGAGAGAGTGCGTTCAGGTTTTAGATTTTAATTCGTATTGATTTTATAGCACTTGACTTATCTAACCGTTATAAATATGAAAGTTTTTAGGTATTACGTTAGTTTAGATCAAGTCTAGCGAGGAGATAGTGAAGAGGTTTCCCTACGGTATTGAAATTACAAATTCCAGAACAAAAGAAGTACAATAGATATTCTGATACAGACAGACATTCAAAAGAGAAAGTATGCAGAAGTCATTTCCATTACTTTCAAACTTCAAGCGTTAAATAATTACTCACTTTCCCATTAATTCCCGTCTGTATTAGCAACTGCGTATAATCTATGCAATCCTATTCTTACAAATAAATATATTAAGTGTACAAATAGCAGGTATAACTATTTAGACTAAGTATACACAGAATACAGATGTAAAATGATTCTCTGAGCTTTTGTAAAAAATATTCCACGAATTCTGTGTAATACGAAGGAAATGAATGCAAACAAAGAGAAGAGATGCCACAACAGAAGGTCCATTGTCATTAAACTGTACGTGTAAGTAGTGTAGCACGTGTGTAAGTAGAGTTCTGAACTAACTGAACTTGCCTGTGTTGGAGTCTCTTTACTATTCTTAATCTGCTCCACCAGCCAAACAATGTACACTACACATCCACTGTGCAACTCGTAAACATTCTGACACGTACTTTACTTCTCTTGCCCTTTCTCCTCCACGAATGAAAGTTTTAGCCGGAGATTCAATGAACAGCGGCAGAGAGAACCACAAACCTTAAGCCAAATCTTCTCTCGCACTAATGTTTGTGGCTAGCTGCTATGACACTCAGAGCACTTCTGATGAAAACTTTACTTCTTACTTGGAAAAGAGACCAACACATCTTGAGAATTTCTCTACAGCATTCCGCGATGTGCGATTAATATTTTATCCACAGTTTCATTTTAACAACTGTGAAAATACTCATAATTACTTACTCAAACTTGCACTTTATACTGCATAACTTGTTCCAATTCCCTAATGCTCACACTTACTCTACCTATATACCTTTTTCAGGATCCTCACAGATATATTCTAATTACTTATCTGAGAGACATCGATTTTTACTATGAAATTTAAGTGAATAAGATTGGGAAACTTTCAAATACCTTAGAGACTCCTCTATAGTTGAAACAAATTGGAGAATGAATATATTTATATCGATATGGGAAAAAGGTGCGTCTGAGTGAATGAAGGATGACTTGTAGACGGAGACAATGGAAGAAAACGGAACGAGGAAAGCATCACTCTTAGGAACAGGGTTTACCATTTGACATAAATTACTATCGTCGTCCTCCACTTTTCTTTAGACATCATCCACTTTCTTATCCCTTCCAAGAAGCTAAAACACTTTTCTATTTTCTCCACTTCTCTTGCTACTCTCCTAATACTTGATCTGCACACACACAGACTACTACTTTCACTCATCCACAGTTTCTAACTTCTTTCATTTACCATTTCTCTTACGAACTAATACAACACACGATGCAATGTTACTTTCATTTCAGCACAAGTCTACAAATAGAAACCCCATAACATTCCTCAACATGAGATCCATCTTATCTATCTATATGGTCCCCAACACTAAAATGTGACCATTTTTTATTTTAGTTTTTGAACAAAATTAGTCTGCAGAAGTAGTTAGCAGTTAGCACTCTGGTAGGTACAGAATAATTTGACAGACTTTAGAATTCCAAAAATAAACGTCCTATATTGTTTTGTCTTAGAGAGCATTAATATTTGTGAACAAAGGTAAACAAGGTACCATTAAAATATCATCATACTTTCTTCCAAATTGAAATGGTATTTTCGAAAGATACTCAGGAAAGCTGCACGGTTCCTTGGTTTTCCACTAATGCATTTACATTATGCACTTAATAATGCGGTAGTCAGTATACTTGGGGAAAAAGCTTTTTCGTGCATGAATGTTTAGTCTTCGGTTAGATGGGAGCGGTCATTTCTTATGGCGTCATCATCATATCAAGTCATGCATCATCGAATACCGTTTTTTACATAATAAACCTTCAGTTGGTATGCCGAATTTTGCTTTGTTTGCGGCTACTACCCAACTGACTCAACATCAGTGACCATGAGTCTTACTCAACCAACCATTATTTAAAATTAATCCCCGTTGTTACTCCGCCTAAGTAATATTTGTAGCTTCTAACTAACTAGAGAACATCCTACACTGCAAAGGAGTACATGGAAACACAGGAGGTGTGACTTTACAGGAGCAGGGAATCACCGGACGAGTGGAATTACCGACGCTTCCAAAAGTCGTGCAAGTAAACTTGTACATGTAGTTAAGAGCCATAACTGGCATTCTTAACACATTTTAATGTTGTTAACATAATTTAATTCTATATTTACATAATGTGTTAAAATATATGTTGATAACAATCAATTTTTAAAGTCTAAAGCAATGAAAACTTGGGTTTATGATGAAAATATAGAAATATTAACTTAATTAATAAATATTAAAGTACAATGGATATTGTACTTTGTACATTGAAATAATAGATGTACTAGATGCTGGATTCCAGCATTAGTTAGCCTACACAAGCTTAATACTATACCACTGCAAGCGGCGGTAGTTGCACAGCTCCGGTGATTCCCGTCTCCTGTAAAGTCGCATCGCCTGTATTTCCCTGCCACCCTGCAAAGATGTTATAATACAAATAGATGCATTTACTAGCAGTGTAAATGTACATTAATACTATAGTAGATAGGATTTGTAGTCTACTAAATACACCTTCAGATTACAGTACCAAAAATATTTTTCATTTGCCATTTATTCATTTCATTTACATTTAAGTTGTAGGATTTCAATTCAAAAGTGGATGATTAAATTGAAGTAGATATCTACCTAACAAAATTATTTGGTTCTCCGACTGATAATACTGAACGCAGATGTAAAAAGCATTGGTTTTCACTGCATAGGTATTCAGTGGTTTAGTAGTTTTCGAATGAGACTGAGTTTTGCTAAAAATACACATTTATGTACGTGACAGTAAGACATGAACTAATTTTAAGTAAGCTGGGAGATTCTAACAGCTCAATTAAGTCTGACTGTTGCTATAAATAGAGTGGCGAGTCTGGATTTTGGTGTCCCTCGCATGGGAAGGGTCAGACTAATGTTCTTTTCTTTGGAGATGAAGAGACTGTGGAGCCAGAGACAGTCGTGGCCTAGTCTCAGTTTGAGTCAGAATTGGGACAATGGAAGGGAAAGCAACATAACAGAACATTACTAGTATACATTGAATTGAATATCCAACAATCAGGACGCAGTACTAGAATGGACATTTATATTTTTGTTAGTGACTGGTATGTACATTGATATGAATGTGTAGTTGGACTGTTTTGGTATATTAGTAGTTTAGGACTTGGCAAGTCTTTAATGGTAGATATGGTAGACTACTAGTGGGGGAAGTCGAGTTTTGGGTACCCAGAGAGATATAGTTATTTAGAGTATAATTGGTGGACTTTGTATGTGTATGTAGGGTTTTAAACATGAGATAGTGTAGAGAGTAGGTAAACTAGGTTTTTATGTATCAGAACATAATATCTAGTATTTTCGCTGTGTGTGTAATGCAATGCTACATAAGTATATACATACATGCATGCATATGTGGGGAAGGGGTAGTAGGAGAACATACATTTCTACAGTGGTATTGTATAAGGATAAGTTGGAAGAAAAAGGGACATTAAATGTTATATAGTTATCCTTGTAGTAGGTTGAATGGCAAACTTTGCCAAAAATCCTTTCTCTGCGCTTTTGCAAGTGGAGTCATCGATCCAATTCAGTTCAGAGTGTTGTTGTAAACTCGTACTCCTTCCAGCCGTGGTATCTGTGTGTATGTGTGTGTGTAGGAACCAAGACTGGAGAAAGCTAGTGAAGTCAGAGTCAAGTCATCCAAAGCCTAGGAGAGTTAGTGAGTTTCTCCGTGAGTGAGTGAAGTTAAGTCAGTGCTGCCTAGTTGGGAGAGGAAGGGAAAACGTGGATACATAGCAGACATACGTAGCCAAATCAGAAGACAAGGAGAGATACAAGTAAGTAGTCAGAAGTAGTGCAGTGCACTGGAATGGCTCCGTCAAGCGTTCGTGTGGAGAAAGGAGTCGCAATGCTAAGCAGAGAGTGAAAGAGAGAAAGCAACCAAACTGGTTGAAAATGAGTTGCTTTCCCGAAGCTTTAGCTTAGCCGAATAGTATAAAAGAAAGGAGGTGAGTAGAGTACCCACTCCCCCTTCCCTTGGCTGAGGACTTAGAAAAAAAGGAACTACTGCCTTGTGCTCGTCCCAGTAGCCGAGTGGAACCTGAAGCTAACTGAACAGAGCGTAGCATGTCATCGAGTCCCAGTGCATCTCATCACTTTTTTGTGTGGCCAGACAAGGCAGACTTGAATTAGACAGACTAACTAGGTGGAGGGGAAAGAGGATGCCGCATTGAAAGTAAGACTGCTACTACTAGCCATGCATCTACACTTGAGCGTATTGCATGCACGGTCTTTAGTTGGTTGTGGGAAGGAGAAGAGGATCGTCGTCGGAGTGAAGTGAGAGGGATGCAGGGAGGCTTTTAGCTTAGGAGACTATGGGGCTATAGGCCTGGAGAGGACTGCCGAGTAGTAGACTGACTGGTTGGTAGGCATCATGCAGGACTCACTCCGAAATTCCAAGACAGACACGTTACATTTTACATTCCCTTCAGTTCAGTTTGGTTACATTACATTACGTCACTATTACTACCACATTGCACTACTTACTTACTTGCTTACTTACTTAAGCTCCCGACTCAACGACTACCTTACTCCTTACTAACTCCGACTAGCTTGACTACTATCAGGACTACAGCCCCGAGCAACCAACAACAACTCGGCCATGTAGGTAATACGCTATGTATGTGCTACATTTATGTATACATAAATACGTAATGTATATCTGTACGTAGGCGACCAGACTCAAACTCAGTAGCTTACAGTTCGTGAACAGAAAAACCGTAGAGAACATGCACACTGCTATAATACTGCCTACTACTCACCCAAATAACATGAGCACGAGGGCCAGGAGAAGAAAGGAAACATTTTCTGTCAACAGCCCAATAACCAAGAGTCCTTATTCATACTCGCCATCGTCACTCTTCCTTTTATACCACTTCCTATAAACTTCTTTACGTCTTAGCCCACTCTTTAGACTTAATTTCACTAAATACTTGCCTTTGTGACATCAGCCATAGTCAGAGTCATGTAAATTTCACTTTTGGTTAGTAGGCTCCTGATTATACTCGTGAGAAAGTGAGTCAGTTTTTGTGAGTGGAGCCTTGACTCAAAAAGTGACATCTTCTTTCATCCCTCGACTCATCTGTCTCCACAGCCGTCGTGAAAAGAAAACTTTTGAAATATTTCTCACGGCAGCCTCATGCAGTTATATTGAAATGCTTTATGCCAACCAGCAACGTGTCCGCCAAATACTATATCTCTATTGAACCATTGGGAAGGTAATTTCATTCATTCTGTCTATTTTCATATACTTAAATACATTTTAGAGAGATAAAACTACACATTATATACACGAAACACTTTAATATATTTTTCTATAATCTGTGCTAATTAATACAAATACAAATAGTATAAATTAATTTCATTTTACCCAAAGTGCTATTGCTAAAATATCTTTTGGGGTGATCAGACGAAATCAATAAATTGAACTTTTCACAGATAAGGGCAGATTTATGGAAACTTTGTTCTTTATTGTTGTGTCTTTAACGTGGGGCTAGTGACACTAAAAACACTTAAACGTTATAAGGATGTAAATGAAATGCGACAGTGTAAATTTAAATGCTTCGCTTTCAAACATTTTTCTGGAGAAAGCATTTCATTTGCATTTTCATGTAGCTACATTTGAGTTACTAATTTATGAGCTGGGAATACCAACAGAGTCTCAACAATTTAATCGATAATGATATACACAAGTCAGACAAATTGAAAGTGTAGAACTGCTAAATTACTAGGTACTAAAAGACAGGAGAAGAGCGACAAAGTTTATTTATTACGTTAGAATATTGCTGACTCTGTTTGTACAGAATGCAATAAAACATTTGTTTCTTTAGAATTCCTCTTCCCTTTGATCTACTAGCTGAGAGAGATGTTGATAGTGATGAGACAAGAGAACATAAATGCAAATGAAGTACAGATATGAAACTTTCTCTTCCTTTCCTAGCATAATTCTTTTCTTACTCTGTCATTAAGTTTGTTTTGATGCCAACGTGAGCTTTACAATTTTCAATATTCTCAACTTGCAAATAATTGGATGAGTCTGTTGAATTCAACTTCATCGACTCTATTACTTCCAATGATATAGATTAGCTCTTTTGTGCAGGTACTTTCTGAGTATTCAATATAACAATGTATTTCCTAAGTAGCAGCATTGTGAGTGAGATTACCTAAAGTTTTGATGATAGGAAGCACAACTTTTGATAAAATTATCAGATATTCATGAGACGAGAAACTTGAGCATTAATAGACGCTTTCTTCGTCGCTTATGCTTGTTAAAGTGGAACATGAAAAAATACTTGCTTCAATCTCCTTGCTTTCCCGATCCTAAGGCGAAACCAAATCCCCCTCAGCTTATAAATCATCATGTTGACAGTGAAAGTCAATACTTATTTTCTCTGGGATCGTAAGACGTTGTTTGTTTTGGTAAATGCTGCAATGAAGATAGGCTCAATTAAAGTAAGCTGAGATTCTGATGGATATATGCCTAGTATTACGTCCTCATTATCTCTTAGTAATCCGAATCTGTTTCCGGTCGTATATATATCCCAACTGATACCAAACGGCGCTACAAAATCAATCCCTCCAGCAACTGGCCTAAGTCAAACTTAACTTATGTTCTACACATTCTACACCATTTACTAATATGAGCCAATTGCAAATGCATACTCCATTTTTTTTATTATTTTAATAGTTCATGTACAAACCAGAATGCTCTAAGCATTACAAAAAGGTATGGCAATGTTTAAGTTTTGAATTGCGATATTTTCAACGGTACTATTCCAGCAGATTTAATGACGACTTTGAGATTTCCATTTTTATTGCTGGAGAACCAGATTAGACACTAAACGCTATCGGAAATTGCTCGGCTTTTGAATCAGGAAATATGTTTTTGGCCGTTTTTGTTATTAAGGTTTTGTAGGAGGGGGAAGAGACGGCACTTTATGCAAATTACCATTTTAGTGAGAAGATTATTAGCATGGAGTATTTAAGAGTTCTAAAAGCTCGTAATTACATTTTGAAATGGTATATTAAGGGGGAATTTTATTAGCAGGATTGGTGAAGTAGAAGTAAGTAGGGTGGGTGGGAAGTGGCAGAAGAGTAGGTGGTTATGCAGAGAGAGAAAGTAGGGAGGTAAAATCGTATTAACTTTGGGGAATGGAAAATAAGAGGTGTAGGACGGTAGGCAAACGTAAATCGGAAGTTTGGTAGGAACACAGGTAATCCGAATGTAAAAGGAGAGGATTCGTCGATTTCTGGCATAATAATATCAGAAATTCATGATCCATTCGTTCTGGAGATTCTGAGCTATAATAATAATATGTAGATGTGTATAGGAGTAAATAGGTAGGTAAATGTACGTACTTATGTGTTACCGGTTCGTTCGTTTTGATACAGCTACTCAGCATTTGGAATATTATCGAAGGTAGTAGGAGGTAGTAGGAGTATGTAGGATGGAGATCAGTCGGAAGGGTATGCTCGGAGTGCAGTTGTCTGACAATGAGTGAACCGAACGGAGATTGAATAGAAAGAGGAAGGGAAAGCTATTTGCTTAGCACAACGAGAAATACGAGTTGAACTAAATCGTTTTTCTCTCATCGACTTTCTCCTCTCGAGTTCGAGAGATGGGATAGAACATCTCAACTCAGCATCCTTACACAACATTCGACATACATAGTCACCCATCCGCTTCCATTCCTTTTGAATGTTGCCATGAATATAAAATTACAAATTGCTCTCTATAGTGCTGCACAGACTGAGCAATCAGAAAATGGTGTCGTATTGCCCAAAACTTAATACTTTCACATACACACACTTATTACCCAGTTGGTAGGTACCCGCTGCATGACTCTGAAAGAAAAGAATCTTTAAATAGACACTCGTCTTCATCCTACCAGTCAGTAGTTATGTATCTAAAATGGCTATGTGAATTTCGTGCTTAGTTAGCAGTCAACTCAGCTCTAATGCAATTATGCTAAACTCAATTGAGTTAGAAACATACAGTATTGTAACAATACTATACCTATCATCAACTCCGTCTCAAATAGGGCACCCACAGATCGCTCCACATCAAAGTCAACGTCACACATATAAGAATTAATGCAATGTAATTCCACACAACACCTTATTGGTTTTTCTCTTTTTAAACTACTCTCTCCCCCTTAATCTACATTTTTTTCTTACGACACACTTTTACTCTCCTTTAACTTCTCCCATCGCAGTTCTGCCCAATCATAAACCTAACCTACCACTTTACCTACCTTGACAATTCCTACTGTTCACTTATTCTACTAATAGTTTCCATCCAATAGCTTCTACCATCTTTACTCCTCTGTTTACCAAATTTACTTTTGTAGGTAATAAATAACAGGGTGAAAACTCACACTATTTATATACATACTATATTCTTCAAACAAGTCCCCAGTAGACTTTACTCTTTAAATGAAAAGAGGCTGCGCGACGTTCTCCACAACCAACTCTTCAGCTCTTGCTTTATACAAATGATAAAACAAAAAAGAGTACGATTCGTTACAGACCACGTGCGTCTGTTCAGATAGGGATTTCATTACAAAGAGAACATTTTCTTTTTCTAAACCTAGTAGTTTTTATTTTCTAATACACCATACAACCTAAAACATTTCCTTTATTCGATCAGCAAAACATTTTGCCTATAAGATGTATCTGTAAACGCAATTTCCTCCTGAGTCCTTTATAAGATTTACTCTTCAATATTTAATTTCATGCTTACATATATGGACGCATTCCTCAGAAAAATATTTTCCTCCTTTCCGTGCTTTCCATACACACTAAGTTGTATCTTTGAATTTTTATGCTCATAAAGAATTGACAGGAAAAATATTTTTATTTTAAAATAAAATTATAATGTCTGCAGAACATAGCGAGGGTATTGTATACACACTGTATTGTATATTATACTTATTGTACCACTAAGATTGACATTGTTGCCAATTTTTAAGCCTTTTTAACGGGATATTGATACCCACACAAAAATTAACTATTAGTCATCTGAATAATAATATCTTTTGCGATAGAGCTTTATTCTTCTGAGATTCAGCCTTTTTCTTTTGGGACTAAGGCTTCTTCAAAATCTTTCTAAAATGTAATGGTTTTCGTGTGGTAGTCTTTTACTTTTGAGACGTTTTTCTGACAAGAACTATTTTCAACACGTTTGTCCGTTACTATGTTATATTACGATTGCTTTGAATTTTTTGATGTCGCAAAGGAATGTGTAATTACGGTTGGACAGTATTTGTAAGCAGCAAATAATGTTCATCAAACGATGGTAAGTACATTTGAAAGAGTATCGTCTTGGCTAGCGCAAGTATAAAATGGTTGAGGTCTATAAAGTTGTGTTAGCTAAAAGTGTTTCTCTGGACTTGCTCCAGAAATGCAACTTCATTATTCACGTCTGACAATGAGTTTTGGAAGAAACAGCCAAAGTTTATATTACTAAGAATGCGAAGGGCATAGTCTTGAGTGTTTAGGAATAGACAAAAAGGAATTCATCCCTGTCTACAAAAAGACATGCATGCAATGTAGTTAACCATGCTGCATAATGTATGAGTGCATCCACAAGAAATACATACAGTGTTTAAAAATCGTAGGTCTTTCGTAGATTGTAATAAAAACCACTTGTGTGCAAGATTAATTTAACATGAGCATCCAATTGTTTAGAATATAATTTGTTACTTTATCGTTATAAAACATTTATTGCAATGAAAATAGAAAAAAATAAGTAAATAGCCAAAACAAAGTAAATATATATACTTTCAACTACTTTGCATTATATTTGTTGCTATTGCACCTCAAAAGGAATAAAAGTGGAATAAATGAAAAGACTTTTTCGTCAAAAAAAAAATTCGAGTCATTTTTGAGAATGATTTGTTCAAAGTCAAGAATGAGAAGTCTACAGTGAACATTTTCCCTTGTGTTGTGAAAGCCTGAGTTATCTTGTGGTACTTTGATCCTGTTTTATGTGATGGAAAATTTGACGGAAACCCATCAGTAAATACGAAAAAAAGGCATTTCCAATTGCAGAGAGTGGAACAGAGGTAAATAGGTGAAACCATATAACTGCTAACATAATTGTAGTCTACTTTTATGTTTGAAAGTTGAAGCCGTGCATGAGTCGAATCTTTGTAAGATCCTCCTGTGGGTGGGTAGTTACTATCCTAATGATATAATATGTTGTTACGGAGGGTACTATTTATGATAAATGAAAAGTCCGTACACAATGTATACCTATATTTGGTCATATGAAGAAGTAATGTGTATAGGTAGGGCTTTCATTTTCTGCAGAAAATTTATTACACAGAAGCACTGCGATAAAAGAGGGAACCGACAATACAATCAGTTGATTCGACGTCAATACTACGTGGGCAAGACAAACGGCTTTGTAATAAAGTTTTCATTCTTTACCAGGAAGATATCCATATAATGTGTATGTGTCTTCTATTTGGAGATCTTTAAGAGACTGTGCGTGGTAGTCGTGATTATCAAAAACAGGAGACATTTTTTTCTGGAAAGTATCGAAGAAACCTTGGAAAGTTCTGTATTTACGCTTCTTACTAACTCTAGTATATATGTTCTATTTGTATCAGAGCAAACTTTTCCCAGCCGGTGATATATATTTAATATACATTTCGAAAAGAGAAGCCTTTAAAGTCCCAAATGAAAGTAGAACCTTTCTATCTCCAGATCTGTGAAGTTCTCCTAAATTCCTGTCAAATCAAAAATCTCTATCAGGTTTCATTGAAAGAAAAGAAGTTGATTGCGGTTATTTGGTTGTGTAGCTTTGTGCAAGCAAGCTACAGAGAGACAGAAAAGTACTACAAAGGTTCTTTCAACCAGACTGTACACCATAAATCGAATTTGCAAGTCTCAACAGACAACAAATTACTTTGAATCTGCTTGGGAATCAGAATCAGAGATCGCTGTACTCTATTCCTATTTTGAGTGCTGCAAAAGTCTACTTCTCCAACATTTATTTATTTAGCACGCTACTAGATTTGGCCCATACCCTACATCTCTAAATATAATTTCTAGCTTTCTCTTTCAAAATATCTTCGTAAGGTAATTCTAGTTACAATTTTCTTGTACAAAATCAAATTCTAAGAATTCTAGGCACTTTTCCAGGAATGAGGAATTTAATTCAACTTGAGGGGACAGGATTTTGCATATTTATTTGTGGCGCCTCCAATTTCCAAACGTGTATTTCCTATGGGAAGAGTTTATAAACTTTCTGTGAGAAATTGTGAAGGAGGGGACAAATGTAGGGAATGTTCAGGGCAGCTACATGGCAGTAAAGTAGAGACATTTTAACTCCATTGTAGCGTCACAGTAGTTTCTGACTTTTTTGTACATTTCACTCGTTTTCTCTACATTGCCTGCCTCACTTTCTCTTTCCGACAAAAATAGAATTTGAGAAATGTGATCTCGCAGTCTCACTTGAGCTCACCAAAACCCAGCAGAGCTTAGTTGCCTTGTATGGACTAAGTCACTATTTTCTGTTTATTGGATTTCATCTCTCCTTTTGTTTCACTTCCACAATATTCAACGCTCCCAGCTGTATACACTGCCTACATAACAAAAGCATTTAAATACACAGTATTTATTACACACGCAATCATTTCATATCACCAGAAAATCCACTCCTACTCACTTTACACAAGAAATAACTGTTGCCCGTCTGTCTAAATATGTAGGTTGTATAGGCACTCACTGATGGATTGTTTGTATTATATGCCATTTTGCAACTCAAACAAATATACCCGTTTAACAAACCATTTCCATATAATAATATGTCATGTAGGTAGACTCTAGTGCTAATATGACAAAGCATGAAAAAGTAATAAACGAATGATCAAACAAACCAAATTCAAAACTTAATACTCATGTAAATACTTCTTTATTAGTTCCCAGTAATCCGCAATTGAGGAACAGAGCCGTCTTTCACTCATTGTTATCAATTCATTACATTTTATATATACGCTGCTCTTTGAAGATTTTACAGCATAATAGCTGTACTAAAATTCAATATCTATAATAAATGTATCTCCCTACCCTGTAATAAAACCCTCAATTCGAGAAACCTTACAGCATGTAGGAGAAAGCAGAGACAATTTATTGCTCTGTGGACTTACAGTTAATGATCGATGAATGGCGCTAGTAAACACATTGTTTAATTAATAGGGTTTTAATAACCATTGTTCATATATGCATGAACCATTGGATATTCAAAGTAGCTACTTATTCCTAAAATGTCAAAAAAATTATAATCATAAATTTGTTATTTATTGAGGGCTTGTAAATTTGTCATACTTAAATCAACAATTAACTTTGTTGAATTAAGCACCTCATACACGTAAACCAACTTAAATCAACAATTAACTTTGTTGAATTAAGCACATGCTATACTATTTTGTACCAAGTAATTTTGGTGTAGATGATATTCATTAGTAATTGCATCAAAATGACGTCAAATTTTTTAATTTGGAAGGTGGTTAATTAATTCATGAGATAAACCTTATTTTACAAATCCTAAATTTTAATTTTTGTACTTAAATGTAAGTAATGTAATTAAAAACCAAGGTTTTCCTTTTCGAGTGTTCGATAACCTATCATTTTCTTTCCCAATTCCTATTGAATACAATATGGTCAGTCCCGAAGCTGACTCAACTTTTATATAATAAATATAAGTACGACTAGTTTCAGTTTTTAATGTATCGCTTTCATTGTTAATAAATGACATCATCGTGCTGTTTTGACAATTTTCATGTCATGAATAAGTTTGAGTGTTTTAAAAATAGAAAAATAAGAGTGTAATACAAGCCGCGTTTAAAACTTGTATTCTGTAGTGGGTAGTAGTTTCTTGTAGTGGAAATTCTATGAAATGAGGTTTAAGAATGTCTTCTGAGTGCGTAGTTGAGAAAATGAGAGCTGAGCATATGGACGGTTTCGCTACTAAAATAAAATAACTGGGGACTTAATGTTGCTAGGCAAGGTGAGTGTGCATGAAATGGAAGAGGATGAAGGGATACTTACTTTACTAGAAGATGTCTATTTCATACTTCACAAAATTCTGCGTATGTGACTGATAATCCTTAGCAAAGTCTTCTAAAATGTTTGCTAAAATGAACTATATTATAAACAAATATTTGCTTTGGTATATATTAATGTGCTTGTTTTATACAGCTACGACATTCTGTTTGCTTTTCATTGTTCGTGCTTGCTACTTAAGAGACAGTTACTTACTAGGGAAATTCATGAATATGCTATCAAAATCTTTGAGCTAACGATGTTGAAACTGACGATGTATCTACTCATACTCTCATAATATATTCAAGGTAGGCAGAATCTCTGTCGAGTATGGGGTCTTGACAAAATTTGCTGATGTGACGAAATGAAACGAGATTCTTGCACAAAAATGTGTTCAGGTCTATTAATATCATTTTCTGTGGTACATACGTCAGCGCTAAATAGTCCAATCAGACAGTAAGACCTGTTGGGATAGCCAAGCGGCCAAATCTTCTTATCAAAATGACGAAATTTCAAAATTTTGTTAATGCTTAATCTCTTGATGAATACAACTTAAAACTGTTAATTGAACAAAATACTAACTTTTCATGTGAAGGCTCTGAGTTTTGTCAATAAATACGACGTAGGATAAGTAGATTAATCTCATTGCAACTTGCAACATGGGTTGCATGAAGACCAGCTGCGTTTATACTGCATTGACACTAGGGACAACTAACCTTCCTGGCTTTTTGTTGCGACTGACAAACCTTTCAAAATGTCTCATAATATTCACATCATCCTGCTAATTGAAAATTCAGAAGATAAATGGGAAAATTGAAAAGCAGAAGGGAGCATGTCACATTAAAAGCAATAAAAATTTCTCTGCATGCTTTTGTGTTTTACCGAGTGTAACCTGGAAGCTCAATGTCGTAATAAAGGTTACTCTGTCTCAGTGGAGCAACAACTAAAGGAGTTTTCCAACTGTCAAACCATATTATCCTAACAAACCAAATGAATTGGTTTGTTTTTGACCTACATATTATATCTATAGAAGAATGTATTCATCTGTATCTATATTTATTTTACTCATGAGATGTGGCAGTATAGAAGTTTACATATATCATTTCTGAAATGAATCGAAAGGTAAAAGAAATATATTATGTATGCAGAACAGACACATTAAATAATTGGACGTAAGTTAGATCGCAAAGTTTGTCAAACTGAATTTTGATTTGATTTGAGGGACAACAGAAAAGCGACTGCTTCTACACTTAACGTATGCCATTTTCCTAATTTGAAAAAGAATCTACGACCCTCGATCTATTGCCTCCCTTACACTCATGTTTTTCATTTTCGTTACAATTCGGTCTTCAAGTAGTCTTGTAAAAAATGCTAATGCTACCTATAACATAGTCGAGATTGCTGTAAATAGTGCTGTATATCATGAAACTATTGGGTTTAGGCTCTCCCTACCAGACATAATATAATATCTACGATTATAATATAGAGATTGTATTAACAACTATATTGTATGGCAATAAATAATTGAAGTTGTGTAATAAACGACTAGTCTGCATTCCCCTCATTTAGTTGCAGATAATCAGTATCGTATACTTTTGTCAGTTTCGTAATATTTTGACTATAAAAATTATAAAATATAAGAGAATAGACAAATATCCATTAAAATTCATATTTCATAGCAATCATGACTATCATGGCCGTGAATATGAGACGTAAAACATTCGATAACAATGGAAAATGAGAGAATTAATTTGATTAAAACGAAGTTAAGTTGAATTGAAAATATTTTTATAGGTACATATTACCCAATGATAAGAGCATTAAGCCCTCATTGTACTAAAAGCTATGCATATTTCAATTTACATATGAATGAGATTTTGATGAGTATTTAATATTAAGCATTGTTGAGTGATTAGTGTGTACAGGTGCAAGTCAATACCGATAGGAAACGATATTATTATCATTGGTTCCAATCATTTTTACTTGAGTAGTGATTCTGATATTGACCGTGGCCGAAAAATAGATCGAGTTACGCCGTTCACAAGTAATTAACGAAAATTTATGACTTTAATTTATGTAGTTATACTTTTGTGTTACGGTTTAGATAAAAATCAATTTGTTTTAAAGCAGGATTGTAGAATTAAAAAGTATAAGCATGTATAAACGTACAGTAAGTACCTAGGTACATAAATCAGTCAAAATTGTGAAACCAAGTTTAGCTGTATCGAAAATATTGTCTGTTATTTGCCTTTTTGACAAATTTTAAGCATTTTTATGTGGTTCTACCGACGTTGAACTCTACTGGTGTTTTAAATTAAACGAATTTGAATAATTTACACTAAATAATTGATATGGTACATTTTTAATCTTATATTGAATATACAAAATGGCTAGAGAACAATGCACATTGTTGAACAGTTGCAGTCCATACTGGTTTTTAGCTGTGGAAAAATAATTCGGCAAATTAAACCCATGAATGGAATAGTAGATCCAATGGAAATAGAATTGGGCTGCATATATTTGTCTACACGTAATCGAGTAACTACAAAATTTACATAAGAGTGACAAGAATAAAGCCGAACGGCAGTTTGTAGTCAATATGATTATTAAATAAACAGTAATTGCAAGGTTAGTGGGGTCGGTAGTAATGAAACATGAGGTGGCACAACATTATACATTATCAATTAGTAGAGTATGTAATTTACTATTAATGACGTTAGTTGTTAGTGGCATGTAATGGATTCTTGCCTGCGTCGTTTTACCGTCAAAGACTAAAGTGAGAACGACAGGTACATTTGTTTGTTTAATATGCATAATATTGCAAGAGAAGTACATGAGTCTCGTATTTGTTCCTACACACTCCCACAGTAAATTAATAGTATTTGCCTGCAATAGGTTCATATGCCTACCAACTACAAAATACGCATAGCAGTATATTATTAGACAGAATGGTGGGATGAGTTAACTACGGAGTGACAAGTACTGCTGTCACGCTCGACATCTCTCTGCCTTTTAAATTTAATACGTAGATAATTACATTATGATTCTCTTAAAGCATTTCGTTTCACTGTATTATGACATTAGGCAAAATGACATGTGCTAACTATTATTAAACTAAGGTAGCTACACCAGCTCCAAATTAAATTATGCTGTGAAATCATGACATGACTCATGACACGATTCTATCTATGCAATAACCAAGCATTAATTCATTTCTAATAATATATGATACTTGGAATATCAAGCACGGTGTGTGTGACATCTAATGCGTTCTTTGTATGATGGAGATGCTTGATAATAAATATGATTTTAGCCTGAAATTTAGCAGAGAGGAGTTCGAGTTGCGGCTGCTTCATATTTCATACCTTTTACTTCCAATGAAGTATGAGTTACCATTTCTATATCCGCAAATGCATGATGAGAGAACATTTCACATTAACTGCTGAGTTGACGCTAAAAATTTATACTATATAGTTGCACAATACACAGTCTCTGCTGTTTGGTAAATATTAATTCACATGTAGGGTGCGGAATGTGGAGCCGCCCG
This sequence comes from Tomocerus qinae, assembly GCA_020055645.1. Taxonomy (NCBI): domain Eukaryota; kingdom Metazoa; phylum Arthropoda; class Collembola; order Entomobryomorpha; family Tomoceridae; genus Tomocerus; species Tomocerus qinae. The sequence continues at coordinate 36,952,271 of CM034548.1, read as the reverse complement.
TTATTGCCAGTTTGTAGAAAGGTTTCAAATACCCAGAATCAATTAGGGTTTTAATATGAAGGGCCTTTACAGTATTTTTATTTCCTATTTTATGTATTGAATAATATAACTGCATCTATGGTCCCTAAAATATAATTGTGACAGTATTTAGTACATGCTTACTAATTTTAATGGCCATTGTATTCTACAAACCACTTTACCAATGGCATAATGAAAATCTTATATGTAGTACCGCTAGTTACGCATAAATGTACTGATCAAAGTGTTTTGTAAACTTTGCTTTTAAAATACATAAGTACATGTGTGCTATGTTTACATAGTATTCTCCAAGTTTTGGTTTACTCTCTGGTGCTATGTATTTGATTGCATAGTATAATAATTCTGCAAATGTAATTGCTATTTATTCTGCGTGAATGCATAAACGCCTACCAAGCATAACTAAAATATAATTGTGTAGATGTACGTATAGAGTATATAACGTAAATTTTATTAGCACATATTATATAGATTGGCTACTTAGTGTGAGTCACGTGAACGTGTAAAAACGTCAATTCTGTCATGCTAATGCCAATTTGCATCGTGCTATTTTGAAAAGGGGTTAGTGTATAAGCAGAGGTTATGAAATGCATGCAATGAATATGCACAGCACGGAATACATTTTCTCGCGACTGAGTTTATCGCAAACAGTAAACAGGACTCTGCTATTGTGCTAACTAATACTTTTTTATTCCACACGCACGCTAATGATATCCAATTCACAAATTTGACTTGACAATAACCACAACATAAATGAGAGGGGTTTCCTTCTTCTCGCTCTTGCATTTCAGTTTGGCTATAGTCATAATATTATGAATTTGTGGTTTACTAAAAAGGATACGAAAATAGCTAGTTCTAGAATGGTTTCGCACGAAAAGAAATAGTAGTATGAATTGAAGGCGTGTGATCCTCTCAAGTTTGTAGCCTAAGCTATAATCCTATAGTCGCTTCAAGCATGCGGCAGTTGTGAGCGAAAACCCGATAGGAAATACAGAACCCTGTCCATTATGTGCATATCAACAGCAACATTTGGCCTTTTAAGTGCAAAAGTCCTGTTTAGTGGGCCATGTGAAAAGCGGCGGCAGATAATTATAGACTACTCTACTGTATAACATGGACCCTTGTGTTGAATATAATTCACATTCTATTATTGTTAGATTTTTAAGGAACAAATTGACAAAATTTAAATTACACCTAACCTAACACACAATACTACCGGTACAGCCAGTAATTGAGTGCCGTATTTATTTATTTACGTACGTATTTATTTGTGGAAACTTAAGAATTATGGATTTTCTCTGAATATAGAAGTTGTCATTAAATAACATATTTTATCGAAGCCTAAGTAAAGCTTAAGCTCAAAAATGTATCAGCATGAGTTTATAGTGCTAAAATACTCTTTTGTGTGTTCGGGTGATTTCATGGCTAATTATTTCAAATTGTCAGAGAGGTTAAGCAGGTGTTCAATCACAATCTAAATACCTACTTGGAAAACAGGTGGGTCATAATGGCAGAGAACAGTTTCAAACATTGGAATATGCATTGAATCAACGATGAAGCCTGTCAAAACTTTACTGAATCCATTCATATGCAACTGATACATTTTGCATGAGAATACTAAAAGTTGTTTGAGTGTGTTTTGTGTTGGTTGCCCTTATTTACATTTTTATATATTATGTAACAACAAGTGATTTACACACAATAAGAATGATATAATTATGGATTGAATACAAGAGTCAGTGTACTTTAACACATTATAATAGTACATATGTGGTAGGACAACCACCACCTCGGTACAACTGACTCGCGGTCCTAGTACAACTGTCCCATGGTTGTTCCACCAGTATACAAAATTTTGAATATATTTTGAATAGCAATCATTGTTTGACTCATATAGTTAACAAGTATTTTTTGTGTATATTTAAGAAAGAGCAGAGGTACTGAAAGCCCAGGGGTTCGTTGTAGTATTGTTAAAACTGTTGGGTGGTACTATTTAGGACCGTAGGATAGTTGTACTGCGGTGGTAGTTATCCTACCACATATATTCTCTCATGTGATGCAAAAATGTATTTTTACTGTGCTCTTTTCCTATTCCTATCTGTGACTCATTGAGCACTAAATAAAATACATGCATAGATAGTACATAAAAAGTGTATAGAGATGACAATTATTCAAATCCAACATTGAAAGGTAAGAAGTCTTTACATTTAAAAAAAGGCTAGATAGACGTATAACTCATTCATAGACAGTTGTATTCTATAACTGCGTTTGTAAGCATAACTACTTTGTGTGAATTTACATTCAAGAGCCATTTTCTGTTATATTTCTTTGCAAAAGAAGTAATGGTTGGAATTTAAGATGGCCGGTTTTAAATCCGAAAAAAGATTTAGTGATCTCACGTTGTACATTTCGGTGTACATCATCTTTCAATTTTAATGCCAATAAAAGAAACCTAAAAGGTCTCGTGGGCTTTATTTGTGCTCACTCCTCCGTGAAAAATAAATATAAAAATAAATTGAAAGTTGATGTTAGAGCGAATATCCGAGTAAGTACCGGTGAGATGAATGAGAATATCCAGAAGTCGGCAGTAAAGCAGTAGAGCTGGAACTGCTCTAGTTTTAGTTGTAGTCAAGCACATCATGAGAGTTTCCGTCGTTCGTAGCGTTTTGTTACGTATGGCTCCGTGATGTAAGTATTGATGCGAAAGATCGGTAAATGGAAAGAATAAGTAGATTCCGAAGAGTCAGACTATGAAAAGTTGTAGATATAATATTAATATAATAGCCTCATGTCGCATTCTTTCCAATAATTCAAACTACATTAAATGCAATATTATGCTACCTTCTGCTTGGCACAGAAAAGATGTACATTTCTTTAAATCTTATGGTAGACATTGCAGAAACGGGAATTTATCAATCCAGTACTGGATAAACTTAACTACAAACTCCCTGTCTAATTGTAATAGATAAAATCTACAATTGTTGAGCTAACATTTGAAACTTAACTTATGCATAAAATGAGGACGCATACAATCAAATATTTTATTCTTTATTATAGAATTAGATTGGTTACCACTTTATGTAACTATTGATTCCTTTTTTTTAAATTTTGGATTAAAGTAATAGCTAATTATATCCAGCGGTGTGTTGTTGTCCTACATGGACGTTATAGCTGGTATGAGCAAGATAGTATTTATTCGTATGAAGGTAGAAAGTTTGTGTGCTGTCAAGTGGAAACGGTTTAAGTTGGTTTGAAACTGAATCGAGAAGTGGTTAGAATTCCTTGTGCTGTATTTAAACAAAGTGTTGAAAAAACAAGGAGGTGTAATATGGGAGATGAGGGTAGGTAGGCCTTATGTGGACATTCCAGAGTATCCAGTTCTGACTTGGAGTTCTTAAGGTTACATTTTCAGGACGGGAAACGAATGTCTTTGGAGAGAAAGCAATAGTTGAAGTGGTAATGTGGAACAAGGAAAGAATAACTAATGAGGAATGGAGAGAGTGGAGAAAAAATAGCTCAATAATAATAAATGGTGGAGAGTGGAGAGTTACACCGGGTGAATCGATCAAGTCAGCTTCACATTACTCATGATTTGCCTTTTATTTTTATTACGGCCTGCACTCCAGCACTTTCCCGTCTTCTGACTCAGAAATCAAGTCACCGCATCGTCTACTCGCCTTCTGCTGTCTTGCATGAATGACTCCGGTCCGTAGGTAGCTCCCCGAGGTACATCTCCACGTGAGGAGTAAATAGTTAGACTTAGGTGGTGGTTGAGTTCCTACCTACTACTAAACCCTATCTTTGTCCAGGCATCGGCCATTCAATTGCTTATTCAGTCCAACCGTTCTAGCCTTCCTAATAGCACCTTGCCACATACTAGTAAATGTTACAATGCATAAAGTCCAGCAGCCTTTCATTTTTCTTCACAGTCCAGTTTAAGCTTCAATCATGATAAATAGCTCTACATACTATTTTTCCTTCAACTACAAAAGAAAATTGAGGACAAACCTTCTTTGGTGTCTTATCCAAAAGAAAACTTTCCTACTTTGATCCCACACTTATTACTCTTCCTCCGCAATCAGTATTCTCACAAGTTTGTCCCCATATTTTATAAAATACTATTATGGTATATAACTGATAATGTTCGAAAGAAAACCACAAAGAATTCAGCAAAAGCTACTAATGCTTAAGTATGTCATGATCATAGTTTAAAAATTTCGTAGCTACAATTTATGATAATTAAAGTAATCACAACATTTAAGAATGTTTAATAGTATAGTAATACTGGACTTAGGGCATTCATTTAATATTTTGGTATATAAAGATGTATTTTTATGGGCAAGGTCACAGTGTACTAGAGTCCATTCCATCTCAGGAATAACACAACGTGCACATCTGTACGTGCATGGTAATATGCATCGTTATCATTATCTGCATCTTTGCTGACTCATTTCCTCATTAGTCATACAACATATTAAAATGTGTAGCCAATCTGTTTCAGATAAGTCAAGCTAAGTTCATGTCTTTTATTACTTCTTGAGCACTATAAGTTAATGGTATTGTTCCTTCTATTTATTTTCTTTAGTGTGTGCTAATCTCCGAACCACAGTCCATTTCCGCGGTTTAAAAACAAATCATTTATTTAATTCTGGGTGCCATTACACTAAAAACTTTTGATAACAAAAAACTCACCAAGTCACATGCTGATCTCTAAACGTTTTAAAAACGTTGGGTACTTTTAATAACGGATATTTTGTCTCATTCCTAAAGAAATCAATAGGAACATACGGAGTGAATGCGAATAAAAATTATATATACATGAAGTTGTGAATGAGACATGCCTTCAACCTACTTAGGTAGCCACTACATAAAAAGCGTAAGTCTTATTTATCCAAAAATAATTGGCGTGTGTATTTATACTCGTTGTTGTGGTGGCCAAAAGTGCAATAGTTTTGCAATAGTAGTTCTATCAATCTATCCATCCATTCCAGCTCAGTACCTATAGCCATTGGGCAATGTGAAACAAAAGTAGTTATTATTATTACTATTGTAAGTTGACTTTGACTTGGGAAACACCATGAACGGATTCATTAAGGAAGTGAGAGTGAGCAGCAATTTTCACGAAAAAATCTAGTTAGGGATTACTGTATACCTTCGATCAACATAATAAACTGTGTTATGAAGTATAGGCAATAATCTACTCTTAGTTGTTAGTGTTTCGGTAGGTTCCATTTCTGTAATCTAACTGAGTGTATTTTTTTGTTTTCATGTTCCGTGGTAATTCTTCTACATTTCTACTGGACTGACTTCATTTCCATCGCTATTTCAACATTGACACCATTTTCTCCATTTCCATTTTTCGTATGCGATTGTAAAATGAAAAAAAAATGATCTACAACCCTACATCAATGTGTCATGAATAAATTATCTGTGTCCACTGCTGAACTCAAATATATATTTAATCGTGAATCTCGCACAACAAAAACAAAACGTGATTCTCACCACTTACAAACGTATTGATTCATTCAATCTTTTCCGTTGTTGGTCAACATTTGACTTGTATGTTTGTTATTGGACCAACGACTCAATTAAATCCTTTCTCGGACAACGTTTTACTTACAACAACGTGCCTATTGATGGACTTGGGTCATGCGACGTTTTCCCTTCTATTTTTACTATTCTGCTGATTACTTATTTGTGTCTTAACCCATAACAAACGGAACAACACACTTTCTGGGTTTCTTACTTTCCGGTGCTGGTTGGGGATTCCCAATTTCCGAAAATCCTTTAAATAAAATAAACGCTACTTTGTTTTTCCATTTTCCGTCAATCAGAAGAGGATGGGGGCAACTCCGGAATCGATATCATCCTCAATGAAGAATCCCAATGCGAATTGCAAAGTAAAAGTTCGGAAGAGGAGAGCGACGCCGTCATTTTTTATCCTTGTTGCAATTTTTCTCGCCGTTTCCAGTTTCCGGTCCAGCAAAGGCGGCCCTCTCTCTCCAGCTGAACAAGAGCCAGAAAACGTGAATGGTCGTGTCAGAAGAACTCATTCTATGAGCATTGACTCTCCGTTGAATGGGCGGCCCTTGAAAAATGCTGATAATAATTTTCTCAAAAGTCACCGAGTGACAGAGCACGAACCGACCAGTCGCTCCAGTTTAGGTCCATCTAGTCACGAAGAAAGTAATGAACCAGATGTCACCGAGAGCAGTCATTCCAAAAGCACGGATACTAACACCGTGCCTAATCATCATGAGACAACCATTGAGCCAGACATCGAAAGTGGGTCTACCTCAGAGTCGCCACATCATCATAACATAACCACAACAGAAGGTGAGCCTTTTTTCTAATCAACTCGTTAAAACTATTCATTAGTTTGTATTATCAATCCTTTATTATTAATTTTAGGTCCATTTCCCGGACCGTGCATAAAGCCAGCGATAGAACAGTTTCCTAGGCCATGGATGGACCAGAACATCCGCAGGAAAGGAGGCTTTATCTTTTACATACTTGCCACCGCGTACACATTCTTAGCATTGGCTATTGTCTGCGATGAATTCTTTGTCCCTTCGTTGGATCTTTTATGTGAAAGTAAGACTTTTAAAGTGCCCATCCACTTACTTAACTATCTGTATAGTATGCACTATTGAAATCTAATTTCTGTAAATAATTCCCAAGGATTTACCGCATTAAATTACTATTATCGTGTAATTACTTCAATTTCTTATGTTTAATTAGTATTTCTTCTGTTTTCCAAGAAATATGCTATTGATCCAAAGAAAAAATACAGAATTTTAAAATCAAGCATCAGCTTTAGTACAATAACTAGCATCATAAATGTGTATTTTAATAAACTGGACGCTATAGTACCTAAAGCTTCTCAAGTTGGACATTTCTCGTAGTAGTCGCAGCTAAATTACTATAAAATATGTCCAACAAACGCTTTTAATTTATAATAATTGTTGTAAAAACGAAACTATTATTTTTTATGACAGTGTTGAAAATCAGCCCAGATGTTGCCGGTGCTACTTTCATGGCAGCAGGGTCGTCTGCACCAGAGTTGGCTACAGCTCTTATAGGGGTGTTTGTGGCTAAGGTAAGTACAGTTAGTAGAATAGATTTTGCATAGAAATAAAAATAATAATTGAAAAGAGTCTGAAAAGACGAAAGCCAAGATATATTCGGCGGTGGCGTCTCAAATATTAGGAAAATGTAATCTCCACCATCCTTTGAAAACTATGATCGATTGAAAGAAGAAAGTGTCTTTTCATGAATGTTTACAGTTAGTAAAGGGAAGATTTGATATTAAAATAAAGTTTATCCCTTGGAAAGTAATCCTCAGTCCTTTCTCTTCCAATGTAATAATTTTTTAAGTAGAGAAACTGTGAAAGCTGCTTAACTTTGCGTTTCATAGCTGATCAATAAGATTCCCGAGATTTTAGTGGTTAAGAAGCGGATATGGGAGATTTCCAAGTCTTTAGAATGTCATCGTAGGCATATCCACGTTTATACTTAGGTTGGCAAGTTAATATGTCGTATTAAGTATTTCTATCTGTAACTGTGCAGTGTGGGCGAGTAAACTCTCCGTTGAGGCAAATGAATGGTAGCAGTTTCCTATCTCTTGATTATGACTCGCATCTCTCTGGTCGGGCACTATAATGCTATAATAGAAAAGTTAATAAAAGATAGGTACCCATATAACAAACTTGATTCTAAACTAATAATGACCTAAAAGAGTTGAATTTCGAAGCAGATTTTGTGAAATTCATACTAAATACGATGTAGTCGAGTATAACAAATATACTAGCAGACACGCTTGAGCTTGCTAATGTTCATTTATTTTCTTGTCATACCAGGCAACCTCCGCAAACTTTTCAAAGGCTCTTTTCCCTTTGTTCAGCGTACAACCCACTTCAACCCGTCTTTACAAAAGTACCTACTTAGTAAATATATGGCATAACGGACGAGAGACCTTATTAAAAGAGTTTCTGCAATACATTGAATAGTGAATAATGTACTTCTATATGCAATTAAGCTATAAACCCGTCTCTTTACAGACATGTCGCTATATTATTAAAATATTTTTAGTGGGTGGATAAATATGGAAAGTGTACCTTTGTATTCATGCCTAGAAGAGAAGTTGCTTGGCGCCCTGTAGGCATAGACCACTCTTGAAAGCATTCAAAAATCTTCCAATAACTGCATAGAAACATCATAGTAGCCAAGTCTAAGAAATTTTCAGATAAATAATAAGGCAAAGAATGACGAAAGCAGTCTGGTCTTAAAACTCCTTTCACTCAGACATTTTTCGCAGAGAAAATCTTTTATTTCATATACGTAGTAGGATGTAAATTTGTACCCAGCGTACTTTGTAGTACAACAAATTCAACAATAAAACGAAGAAAGGTTTAAAATTGTGAAGAAAGTATAATATCATTTGACAAACGTAATTAAGTGAGTGTCTATGTCTCGAAAAATCTTTTCAAGGTATTACAGAATAACAGGCTGAAGATCTCTTATTTTTCTTTGAGTGGGTTTTTAATGTCAACGCACAAAGAGCAGTAGTAGCTATAAAGATTTTCTATGTTTTTATAGATAAGCAGGTACTTCTGCTACAACATCATAAAATTTTATGGTACAGTTTCTTTTTGTTCTGTATCCTGCTCTCTTTATTTTTCATTTTATTAATAAGTCTAGCTCAGCAATCCTCTTAGAGTAATTTTTCTTTTCCTGGATTTTCACCAGATGCATCTAAATAACAATCTTAAATCACATACAGCTTTGGACTAAATGGGCATTCAAGATGAAAAGATCTAAAGATATAATGAATGTCTTATAAAGGTAGTGAACATCTTCTTAATTAATAGTATTTTTTCAATGGGCTAACGAAGAGGAAATTAAGATATTAAAGATAACAAAAAAATGCCCTGAGAAATAATTTCTCGTATATGACAGTAATTATAGGTAGAGCAAATAAAAGTCGGTTGTTCCTATTACCGTCTTACTTACGTTATTAGCTAATTATATTTATTATTTCCGTTTTTCCGATTATCTCCTAAATAACATGTTAGGTAAGTTCTATCTAAATCACCAATCAGCATTTCCCTGGAAAGATTCATATTACTCACGACGCTTAGTAATTCAACCAACGAGAACGAAATCCTGTCCAATTCTGAGTTAAACACTGAGATCATCATCAAAAATAGATCAAAAGGTATATAATTTACCAAAGATATACATATTATCATTGTGTAAAGTATATTCAGGATGACATAATTACAAGATACGACCGGATTTACGTTTGTACATTCTTAGTAAACATTAAGAGTAATTATAACTGGAATCTGGAGCAAATCTCCTGTTTCTTCTTTTAATGACAGCGTTTTGTAAGCCATATAATGACTTCCAAGAATGAAGAAATGAAATGTTGCCAATGATGCTTTGCGAATAATAACCAAAGGACTATCTTATAGACTCATCATGAAATTTTTTTATTAGGCTTAATAACTGTTTGATGGCACCAATTCGTATGTAGTTTGTAATTACGAGACAGGTTTTTGATGCTAGGATCTTAAAATAATTCTTATTGTTAAGATGGTTTCTGGAATGGGGTTTTATGATTCTCTACTGCGACAAAACTGACACAATCGTAGAATTAGGGACACATGTGTTTACCAAAGGGAAGAGTACTGCCTATAGCAGACACAAATGTGTCAGCAAAAGACTTACGGCTCACAGTAAGCAACTTTTGTTGCAGTTGTTATTAGGAGAAGCAAAAGAAAGATGTTATGTCATGTGTACAGGCTCAAGTAATTTCCCAGGTCATACTATAGAATTCACTGTACTATAAAGACGATGAAGAGATTTGTTATGTTACATTTACGATGAGCTCTGACAAGCTTTTTGGTTCACATCTTTATAATCTCCGTCTTCGCTGTCAATAATTTCACCATCTTCTCTTCTCCTCATATCTTCAAGGAAAGGCTTATGAATACTTTCTTTTGTATTTCCGCCTTTGCATACACTTCACAAAAAGAAAATACAAGTAAAACGAAAAATGAATATTATTACATGTGGATTCCTCGGAGTACCATTCTTCTCGCGTTTTCACTGTATTATTAGACAAAGTATGATACTCGACCTTGAAAAAATTCAATAGGCAACAAAAGTAATCCAGCCATGTAGTTTCTGGAAAATGGATCCATCTCTTTACTATCATAAATGTACCCATCCTCGTTACCGTCACTTTGCTTTATGATTTCTATCAATGGTCCACTCGGAGAAGTTTTATTTGTATCTTTTCAAGAAGTGTACATATTCACATTCGGGATTTTCTGTCTCAATTCAAGGATTTTATTCCGCAGAAGAAATAGGTACATGATATCGCAATGGATTTCTAACGATCATCGTATTTCACATATCCATTTGCTTCCATATCGGGCATTAGACCTGATATATACTTATCTATTTCACTAAGTTATAGTAAATACATAAAAATTGGAGCATTTTCTACTAGTAAATGGACTTTGTACTACTGTCACTACTACATCAGTATTTGTGTGTCCTTAATTCTACTACTATGAACAAATGTATTCGTTTATGTATTTCTCATCCCGTTGGTCAGGAAAGAGCAGAGAGCAGCCATCAGATTTTTGGTAGACGGCTGAGCCGACAGGCAAATTGTTGTTTCTCCTCGCAAAGTTGATTTTGCGTGAAAGAGATTTTCTCGCTTCTTCTCTATCTTCACACAGTTCAACTTCTGAACCAGAAAACGTATTATTTGTGTACATTATGAATCTCGTGTAGACACTATATATCCTGCCACTGCACTGACTACGCTTATGATAAGTACATTTGTAAACTGTCTCCATTGTAGTACGTGAGTCTGTATGTGTGTTTAGGGAGAAAGTCTCTATAAGGTGATAAATGTAGGAGCTAAGCGTATATCTGTAGGTGCATTATCCTGTATGTATTTCCATCTCTCCTCGTCAGAGAAAGACAGACCCAAGGATCTGTGGATCTCTGTAAGTCTGCCAGGCCTGGATATGTTCGCAGAAATGTCTGGTGGCTTCTAAAGACATGCTATAAGGCTCTGTTATTGAGTTGAGTTCATTTCAGTTGGCGTCTGCTGAAAATGTCTCTGCTCTCAAAAATTATCAGTTGAAAGCCGTTATATAATAAACTTTTGTCTAGCACCAGGATAATAATATACAATAGAAGAAAAGGTAGACAGCGAGAACGGGGAAAGTGGCAAGTGCCAACTTGAGATAAGTTCACTCACTTCACTTGTGATCTGCTCCACCAGTTAAGCTAGTCTCTAAAGACTTCTATTTAGATCTCCTAATGGTTCCCTACAGTTCGACTCTCCCTCCTCACATTCAAAGACTATGTCATTGTCAGATATCCAAACCCGTTACGCCACTTAATTTCTATCACTCCCACTATGCTATTGATACATTATAAATAAATATAACATGTCTTAAATTTACTCCCTACTACAAGGTTAGTAAAACAAGATATACTAGAATAACGCCCGAAATAACTTACTTGGCTAATTAATATATTCAGTATCATTCTAGTGCACTAAACCCTACATAATAATTCACATGCACAAATTTTTCGGGATAGAAAAACTGTAATTTCTAGAATTTAAAATACAGAAGTTTTCAGTTCACTGTTTTTGCTATTGAACACTTTGAGCATCTAATTCTGTAAGCCGGAGGTGCATCTTTGCATTATTAAAGTCTTATATAGTTAGTAGTTCAAGCGCATGCAATTATAGATACTATTCTTCCTTCTAACAAGTTTTGTTCAGTTTCACCATACTGTAAGGGGCTTTGGACCAAATGTTCAAACCGCATTACTAGAGACATAAATGGTATAAAACTATATAGAATGAAAGAAAATAATGTTCATTGAACAGCATTTTTTAATAGATACCCATATCTATATATATCGATATAGTACCTATAATTGTATATACTGCAGTAAGTTATATGAGAATACTAAAAATTGCATAGGCTTAGTTTGGGCAAGAAAATGTGTTTAGAAGAGGTAGCATGGACTTAATGGTATTAAGACTCGGTGTTATAATGAAGTGACTTTTAATTCTTTTAAAAAGATTTCTGATTGGAAGACAGAGAAGCTTCTTTCTCTTTTCGATTCCAAGAAAATCAATGCTATCTTCTGAGTATGTAGAGTGAAAGTTTCCAGTCTAGAGGACGTGATTGCATTGCACTGGTGTGACTTAAATCTTTGCCTAATATACAAGACACTTAAATGAAACAATCTCCGGATCAATAAAGCCATTTACGGTTACCTACTATTACATTACGAGTTCCGAAAGTATGACTACCCTTGTTCATCCATATATGGCTTGAGTGGTTTGCACTTTCTCCAAAGTTAGCGTGTTCCCAGATTCCATCACTACTGAACCGCTAAGCTCTGCTTTCACTTCCATTTCTATATTTCACAGAACATCTCGTGGATTGACCGAAAGGAAAAAGGCTATTTAAGGTGGCATTTTCAGTAGACATTTAAGGTGAATCAAATAAAAACTAATGTCTTATTTCATTGATTGATGATGTCCTTCGTTTTTATAGCTTATTGGAAAACGTCAACCCAATGAAGGACTTTCACCACAATAAGTAAACCTCTATCTCTACCCAACCCTATAACTCTGGCCAATATATACTATTTTTATCCATTTGTAGCCACTAGTATATACCAATCTTTACAACAAGCAATAACATACATAATATAGCCACCTATGAACATTCCTTCATGGCACTATTTTATTATAGTATAAAATCCGACCTCCTTGTGGATTTTCTAAGAATATAAAAACAGTTATCTCATGTCCTGACGAACGTTAGCTAATAAATATATTTAGTCGAAGGATTGGATTATATTTTAACACGTAACATCTTCAGCATTGTATTTCACGGCTCCATTTTCCTTTAACATTGAGAAGATGGTTAGTCTCCATTGTAGTAATAAAGCACTGATTTTGAGATTTTGAAAATCATTTAAAGGTTGAATGTAAACATATTAATTTTGATACTTATTTCGTTAAATTGCAAGAGTTTAGAATGATATTACTATAATACGGTGATTGTGTATAGCCAGGATACTGCGGAATTGAATTAGGATGGCGCCGGAAATTGAGAAACAGCATTATATTAAAGTGAATGAAGGAGATATATTATTGTCACGGAGTCATGATCAAATCTTGAATTGAATGAACTGAGGTGGTAGGAGAGGTGCCTACATATTAATTTTCTGGGGTTGTATCGTAGACTGGATATGCAATCATTGCATAACTCACCTATATCCTGTGGATCATATTCCAGTGGGGATAAAGGGAAATGAGAATTCCAGTTTCCAATATTTTCTACCTTCTCCTAAATTCCTTTCACCCCAACAGACAGTAACGTAAGTAAGTGCTATCTGTATCTATAAGTACAACTCGTGATTCGCGACAAGGGAACAGTCTCGAGAGCATTCAAGTGTTTCGACAACTCAATCTTCATCCATCCATCCATTCATCGACGTATTTCTCTTTCTTTCGCTTCTATGCTCCTTTTTAATGATTTGTATCCTAGTCAGCCATGGCAAATACATTTCAACTACATATTCAAGTGGAGTCGTGATTTGGAATCAAATCGCATATATGCAAACAAACAAGGCAAACTGTCTATTGATCTAAATGGAGTTTATATGTCAACGACCAAAGCCTTGTCTTTCTAGTGTAGTCTTTGTCTTGGCTTGTCTTTTACCCTTGTCTTCATCTCCACCAACCTCAATACCTTTATACACAACGGGACACTTGAAAAAATGGCAGCAAACAGACAAACCTACATATTGACATCCTCTTTTCTTCTGAATTGAATCTCAGACGTTTTTTAAATTAAAATTTGTCCGTTTTCAGTTGGTATACCTAAAAAATATAAAGGATATTATTTCGCTAAATATTTTTTGTTTTAAAATATACGTTATCAATATTAAATGCTTTGTTAAATGATTTTTGAGATATTAGTCTAACTTAGTTGGAGGATCTTATTATGTCATGTATCTATTTTTTAGGTTAGTAGATTGCATAGTGTGATTTTCTTAGTAATATATTTGCAATAAAATCCATAATGGTAGAACTCTTTCTTAAAAATTACGAAACTAGTCAACGTCTCATAATTTTTATCTTACGTTTATTAGCTTAGCTTTCCCAGGACGGTATAGTTATTTCTTTGAGGGATGGAATGGCTAGTGCCAATGACAAGATTTAACTCTCCCCCCATTGCTCTAGTACTACTTTATGAGGAATTTGACTTTTCATTTAAGCTGGCAGGATAGATATCAACTTTAGTCATATTTTCTATTACTTCACACATTTTACATGAAAAAATAAAAGATTTTTTGCAGCCTTATTGCTTTGGCATATAGGTAGATAGTTAAAACGAACAATCGTAGTGGGGAACAGCAGCAATTTACTATTTTGAAATGGCACTAAAAATTTCTTACGGCAAGTGTCGTTATTATCAGCAGTAAAATGTTCTTATACCTTTTCTGGCTTGGAGATAATTTATTTTATGGAAGTCATTTTTAAGGCTAAGTTATTACTGTAAAGATTAAGCAAATGCAAGGAGTACAAAATACGATTTCACATGTATTGTTCCTTTTAGCTATTTAGAATAACAACTAAACAATGTACCAATTCTTTAAGTCCGGTGAACTTACTAGCTGTCCAGAGAAATGGATTTCCAACTATTTCAAAAGCTATCACAGCAATTCTATCCTGGACAACTTGGTGCTGTAAAAGCTGTAGCAATATAATAATAATACATTCATCGAAGTAGAGTAAGGTCCATTTGCAAATTAAAAAGGGATGGTCATTGAAAATGAAATTAGAATGTGATACATCCCTAACGTATGAATATTTTGATTATTTAAAGTAAGGTATGGGTAGGTATATTAATTGAAATTCAAATGAAGTGGAGGTACTACAGATTTATGGCTTTACTGTATCTATAATAGTACTTACTGGAATATGCATATTCTGAATATTTCTATATAATGCTCAGGTATGCCCAAATTTAGACTACCTATTTTAAATAAATTGAGTTTCCTCCTTGTTTCCATTCTACGTCTCTGCGTGCTAATTGCAAAATTATCCACGAGTGGATTGGACTTAAGTTTCTCTAGGGAGAGGGATGTCATATAATTGCAAAATTAGATCTATTTTCGTGCTTATACCTATGTATAAATAGGTAGAGAGATTTCCCACTCAAGCATTTAGTATGTATCATAGTATTAAACTAGATGAAAGAAACTTTATTTTCCTTGTTTTACTCTCCTAATCCAACTACTATGTAGAAAGTCAAGTCCTTAAAGACTTGAATCTAATGAAATGAAAGTAGCTGGCTTTGCTCTGGATTCTAACATCGATTGTGATAATGGCTTCAGATTTCGTGGAGCTGTTTCTTTTCCCAGTTACATATCCTATAGAAACCTAAGTATTGGAATCTACTATTATTTGTCAGAACTTTGTAGTACATAATTCATATACATTAGCACATAGCCATTGTGTATCACGGTGTACCTAATGCCTTCTTAAAAACCTATATTAAAGATATTTTTGTGGCGTCGCTCCTCTGAGTGAAATACTTAGCTGAAATTGTAGGTCTAGGTGAAAATTCATAATTGGAGATTCTTAAATGTTCATCTATAGTGATCACCCTTTTGTCTATAAGAAATACCTTTATTATTCTAACACAGTGTTTTTAATTTGATAACGTGCGTAGATTCCCTACCCATCAGTGTACAAAATACCATTTACCACTTACCAGTGGTAAGTGGTTTTTAATGTTATTTAACGTTAAATACCACTACCTAAAAAGTAGTGGTAAGTGGTAGTATCATAGTATTAAACTAGATGAAAGAAACTTTATTTTCCTTTCGTTTTACTCTCCTAATCCAACTACTATGTAGAAAGTCAAGTCCTTAAAGACTTGAATCTAATGAAATGAAAGTAGCTGGCTTTGCTCTGGATTCTAACATCGATTGTGATAATGGCTTCAGATTTCGTGGAGCTGTTTCTTTTCCCAGTTACATATCCTATAGAAACCTAAGTATTGGAATCTACTATTATTTGTCAGAACTTTGTAGTACATACTTCATATACATTAGCACATAGCCATTGTGTATCACGGTGTACCTAATGCCTTCTTAAAAACCTATATTAAAGATATTTTTGTGGCGTCGCTCCTCTGAGTGAAATACTTAGCTGAAATTGTAGGTCTAGGTGAAAATTCATAAGTGGAGATTCTTAAATGTTCATCTATAATGATGATCACCCTTTTGTCTATAAGAAATACCTTTATTATTCTAACACAGTGTTTTTAATTTGATAACGTGCGTAGATTCCCTACCCATGTAGATTGGCTATTGTACTATGCATAATATGCGATATAAATTGATTTAATCCAGTTCATCATGTTCTCTTTTAAGCATTGGAGCAAATAACGTAAGTAAGGAAGGGAGCAAACGTTGAAGTTTGGAAGGGCAGTATTGGTATCAATTTTGTATTTGTAGTGTAAGGAGGGAAATCAAAGAGCTATCTTGCCATATCTGTATAATAATGGATTTGTGTTGCAGTATTAGCATGGTGAGAGTATGTATGGGAGATATTATGTCTACGTAGCGATACTTTCGACAATCTGATGGAGAAGAAAAGCAGGAGGGAAATGAATTTAGCGCAGCGTAACGAACAGTTCGTTTCATGGTGGCTAAAAGCTAACAATAAGCTAACGTAAGCCAAAAGGTACTTTGCTGGTTGAGTATCTGTCGCTGTCCCCACTCTTGTGTAACTGTAGATAGGAGTTTAATGTTGTCTAGGTGTCATGCTTGCCTTGGTGATATTGCAGTAGTCAGACAGAAGAGTCAAGCTAAATAAAACCATTCTGCTCTAATACTGCTGTAGTGATGCATCTTTCAGTGCTATCAGTGCATAATACACGGATATAAACCTAATACCCAAAGAGTACTCGTGCTATCCGAATTTACTCAATTTTTAGTGCAGTGTATCTATTGAGGCAAATCAAAAGGGCTTTTTCATAAAAAGGACGTGGACCCCTCACTAGCAATCCATTTCCTTCCTTCCATCTCTTTTTCCAATTCAATACGAGCGGAAGGACGGGGATGAAAAATAGACAGTTAGGGCAGACCTACTCTTAACATCTTCCTAGTAGACTAAGAAATTGCAGTCTATGTTCAGTCACGAGCCAAAGCACTTCGTCCACAGCACGGGATAAAGGATATTTATGAAACATTGTAGCTTAGCTTCCAATGGAAGACGATGAATATCATACTTAGTACCCTATTTCTATTATAACGCCCCTACTAGACACAGACAGACAGATACAAGTCGTGAACTTTTATTGTTCTAATGATATACAATGGGCATGATTTCCAGTCAAGAAAAAACTGCATAATCCTAATTGGACCTAAATAGAACATCCCCCTGAAAGTTTTGTTTTTTCTGTAATTTTTAATGTTTCGGCTTCTTTTTTTGCATCGCGCTGTGCAAGGTTTCACTGTATGCGAAGATTACGCCAAGTTTGTGAGAATCTGTTAGGTTTTTAATGGAGTTCACCTATAAATGACAATGCACAAGCTACAATATCATGAATGTGTCTTCTGTCTGTGTCTGTCTTTGTGAAAATCGTTTTCTTCTTGCTGTTTTCTATTTTCGCTGTCATTTCGCTTCGCTGTGCTTGGCTCTTATTTTATCTTGACCTGCTGCGCTTTATTTCTCGAGTCTTCTTTTCCTTTTTATTTCGGTTTGAATCTAACTGGGCTTAGTACCATATAGCTCCATTTTGTATCTTCTGATAGGTACTTTCTGTAAGATATTTTTACTTTACCATAACTCTGGTTGCATTATTGTATTATATTTGGACTGATATTATCTATTTTTAGACTGAATTGTATTATTTTAAATCGTTGTATTGTATTTAAACTTATACTATCTATTTTGAGACTGAATTGCATAATGCCACAATGGTGGTTTGTAGAAAAACATAAAATAATGTTTTGGATATCAAAGGGCTACGAATGTTTTCTGTTCCTCCATTGGCTCCATTAGTGCATGATTTATAGGAGATATACTTGATATTTCTAAATAGAAGTAATACTATTCAAACTCGTAGTTGTTACACAAGCAGTTTTATGAATAATTGTGAAGCTACAAATGTACATGGTGCTTTAAGCAGATCAGTAAGAATAATGTGCATGTCATTCAATCTGTACATATTTTGCTTCCGCATTGTAAGATTTGATCTAAAGAATAATTTACGATTCAAAAGCAAATAAACAAATATAAACACATTAGTATTCTACGTACGAACTTGACGGATAAGCTGTGCATTAAATGCACAGAAAAATTATATCAAAAAGATGAAGTTTAGTTGAGATTCAGACTTTAATGCGAGGTATGAATCCCACTGTGTATACATTTCGTCCAACCATCTCTACAAATTCTACTCCTGCTGTTACTTTCTTTTCTGTCATAACTCGGCATAAAACACAAAGGCATAGATAAACCATAATTTAAAAATCTGACAGTTTCTCAAAGACTAGAGCCGTGGTGTTACAGTATTCCTGGATAAAGAACTCTTTCGAGCCTACACAATGGTACGGGGTACCTGACACATTCCATTCCTGAAAGGATTGTTGTCCTTGCTAGCTGTCGACTTATTTTTTGCTAGGTTAACACTGCGTGCTTAATCGAGCATAAAATATACAATAGCTATTTTACTAAGACAGCTATAGTGTGCTAACTACTTATTAATTTAACATTCGTTTTTCTATTTGTAATTGACATAACCAATCTATAGTATATAACCATATAGCAAAGCTCACAAAATTGTAAAACTTTCAAACAATAAATAGTGCAGACAGTATTTCCATAGAAAAGATGATGTCTCCAAATCCCTTGGGTGGTAATCTAAAATAGAAAATCTCAGAGCTATATGATGGATGGACAATTTTCTTTCGAATAGACTACAAATGTATAATACGGTATGAAAAGGAAATTTCCTGGAATTTTAACATAAAAAACAGTAGAATATTATTAGAGGCTGTATGTATGTATACTACGGTGGCTAAACATTATTTATAAAGAATACAAGATTAATGTGTTTAGAACTGTCATGAAGATTTTTCGGTATTCACATGCACGTTTACTAGAATAGGATATTTTTTATATAAATTGTAGCTTTAATTTGATAATTGTTGGTTTGGTTTTGCCTGTCCTTGATTTTAAAGGATTTAGTGATATAAATAGAATGATTTTATACAATGTCGCCTCTATGGCGAAGAGTCTACTTAGCATTTGCAGTTAAGGAGTACATTGGTTGACTTTTAGGTCTGTAGATTAAGAGTGGAAGTTTTATCTGAGTGAGAATGGGCCGAGTATTCCCCTCTTGTCACTCTAATGCCAAACAGCTTTCACTCCGCAGCCTCCTGCACACAATTTCTATTTGAGATAACTTCATTTGCACTTTTACCCGATGCTCACTTCAGTGCAGCACACAAACTCCGTTTCTCCACATTCAATTTCTTATCCGACCGTCCCTAACTTCATTCCCTCTCCGTCTGTGATAGCACAGATACGTAATAGTAGTCGTCTCGTCTCGGTTCTCCTCGATTAAGACTTGAATTGAGTTGAATTGAGCCGAGTCAAATGATATTTTAATTCCATCCACCCCATTGCAGCTTTTATCACTCAATTTTCAGTTTATTTCTTTCTCTCTACCTTTCTCTGTTAATTGACTTCATTCTCTATTTCTTTCTATATTCACAAGACCATCTTCGCTGCATAACATCCTCCCCATTTCCTCCTAATATTTGCCCACGCCCAGTGCATCTTGAAAACAGATACCCTATGAAATAAATGCAGTCCCCGTATTTCGCTATATACTTCGTCTATACCTAGTTTGTAATATGGAAATGTTAAAGAAATTGAAAATCCACTTCCGGGCGCCTTTTTAAATGCCTGTCTTTACAGAATAACATATCTTCCGAGACAAAACTTCCACAACGTTATCGCGGTACTATACTAATCTTGTGAAATTGGCTGCCGGAAGGACATTTCCAATCTCTTTCAGATTTTTACAGGCTCATTATTTGTTTTACATCCTCCTTCAATATTTTTGTACACCAGTAAAAAATATTGGATGCATTCTGGTTTTCTTTAGAATTTTTTTCTGTAAGAACAGCTCAGAACAATTGAAACATTTTAGGATTGTACTTCTCAAATAAATATTATAGAAGAGACTATATTATATAGAAGATAAAATTAATTATCTAGAGTACCCTAAGGTACCGAAGAGTTAAGTATGCAAATGGGAATTAATTCTTTCATTGCCCCAGTACTATATCTTTTAGCTGAAATTTGTCTTGCAATCTTTCAAGTTTCAAAGCAGACATGATTCTACCGTACTACCATGTACATCAGTAGGTTGCAAATCTACCCAGATGATGTTTTCACATTGGCGTCTTAAATGGAGCTACATGTTAAGTCATAAAAAGTGCACAGGTGATATCCATTTTAGGTATTCATTTGCATGTATTGTATATCAGTACAAGATTTCAAGCGTCTCCAGCACTAACTCACTTTTCTATTCTGCAAGTTTGAAATTGCATTATTTTTTGCTACAAATATAAATTGAATTGTTTATCAGGTACTCATTATGTAAATTAGATATTACGTCATTGCGGTTAAATGTGAATAATGCAAGATGGTGTTAGGGATTTCGAGAGAGCATTTATAATAAGAAAAGGAGGAGTATAGTGGAAGTGGTCGATTGAGATAGATTTATTATGTTGATTGATGAGGACAAATGATTTTGAACTGTGTGTAGGGAAGAAGGCAGAATGTGAAGAAGGGTAGGTTCGGGTGTGGATGGAATGGTTGATGTGTTTGGGATGGTTGTCGGTGATATCCCAGAGTGGAGTAATATTTATTGGAGATGGAGTGGGAAGTAGGTACCTGAGTAATGTCGATAATGTAATGCAATGCAAAACAATGATATCTATTTGGTGGTTGTTTGTCTGTCCAGGATGATATAGGAGTGAGCGGGGTGATCGGCTCCGCCGTGTTCAACATCATGTTCGTAATCAGCATTTGCGCTTTACTCACTCCGACCGTCCTCTACTTGAACTGGTGGCCTATGGTCAGAGACTGCTTCTTCTACATGATTAGCATCCTCGCTCTCCTCGGAACCATTTATGACGAGCAAATCGAATGGTACGTAAACTATTTAATACACCCTTCTTTATAAATAACTGCCTACTGAATTATCTCCAGCCAGCTTACAACCAACATCCATTACGTCTCCCTCACATAATATACAACTCTCTCCCTATATAACTATCACTGCAAATACCACTTCAATTTCATCCGACAAACTATACTGTCTATTGATCTATTGCAATTGCATTTTGTCCTTCTATTTACATTTTTTTTCCTTTGAACATTAAATGACAAAATACAAATAATCTACGTCCTTTAATATTATTAGTATTCATAGCGTTTTCAATTTGAATACGAATACTTCATCCCAATCCTTCAAAGTAAATTGTTGTTTACCTTCCTGTATATATATGTCATTCTTCAAATGATTTATATAAACATTGTTAGTATATAACTCCTGGCAATATATAAAACGAGACATATTATTAGTCGATCAAACTTTTGTTTTCAGCATGAAACAATGATATGGCTAAATTAAAAACAAACTTTACTAGATAGGTATCCTTTATTTTAACTAGTTCGTAGTTTTAAAATAAGTTTTGTAATTTCGACAAAAGTCATTACATTCTCCTTGTAATTATTATTGCTCAGATTGAATTCAACGCATGTGTAGAAAACTAGATTATGAAAACCATTTTGTAAAGCTAAAAAGTTTTTCTAACAAACTAAGCTAAACAATACGCTAGAACTTTCTATTCGTTGTCATCCATTGTCCACAAACTTATTTTCGCTTCCTCGGGTTATATAATACTAACGTAATTTAGTCAAAAGAAAGTGATTCTTGAACCATTATTCACAGAATTTTCTTATTATTCAGACTGAGTGTTATTTCCCAAGTCAAGAAAAATAATTTTCTAGAACAATAGTTAATTGTGACTTTATGTTTTCTTTCCTATTAATATTCAATTAATTTTTCTGAATACAAATAACTATTGTGAATAAAATTTTGTTTGAAATTATTATTCACATTTCATACAACATTTTTTGTCCAGCCTTCCTTGGAATTTTTCAATTTATTTTTATTATACTTTATCTGGAAATATGGGAATACTCTTTGCAATATTAAAGTTGAAAGCAAACAATCCAGAACTTTCTCTTTTCTAGACAAAAATCGCTCATGCGTTGAACTCCATTGGCAGTAAAAGGACTCTAGTATGTTCATAAATTGTTGTCTTCAATTTATTGGAATAGATTTTGTGCATAAAAGTGGCATTATATAATGTCCAAGTTTATGAGGGACCCTGTATAGAGTTGTATGTATAGTTACTTAAGTTTGAGAGACGCAAGCAACTCGTTTCATAAAGAAAAGTCAGAGAAAATCATGATGAAATATTTGTTCGTTGATCCCTGAAGCTATTGAATCTCTTGATGCACAGTGGAGAAGTGAAATTAAAACTTGTCCAAATGAATTCTGCCCTGGTTGTTGGTATTTGCATAAATGAAACTTAGAACTTTGAAAGGTTACATGACAGTACAAAATTTCTATGTAATTAGTTATGTTATCTCCGCATATTTATTCAAGATACCTACCATTGGTAGGAGAACTTGTTAATAGTTTGCATAAACGCCAAAGAAGACAATGTATTGTATTACATAAGATAGTTGTGTCGTGCTTAGCTAAATATTATAGCTTCTTCCATGTAATGCTCACCTCCAGAACATAAAGACAAGTCATAAAAGACAGTGTCCCATTAGGAGGTGGAGCTTTTAATAGGATTTTGGATGTAGACTGGCATGTAATCATTTTAATATGTAAAATGGTGAGTTCCAAGTACAACAATAAGGGAAATCAAATAATCGGAGTTAGGTAGGACTCGGGTCACATAATAATAAATAATACCTGTAGTAATATAGACGCACGATTACATAATAGCTATGCATTCCATTCGACGCACAATGCTTTTAGCTAAGTTAATGGCTTTGCTTTCAACTCCATTGACTCGGGTGTTGTGCACTAGTCAAGTCAGTCAGTCAGTGAGTTTGAGTTGGGTCAAAGGAAGCCAAGCCAGGTCGTTAATATGATTGAATATTCGGTTTGTGGGGGGCAAAGTGTATAAGAGACAAGTTTTGCATTGTATTCGGTACTTTCAGGTACGAGTCAATAATCCTGCTCTTTCTCTACTGTATCTACATCTACGTCATGTACATCAATGAAATCCTCGAAGCTTGGGCTCATACCCTGCCCATCAAATTCCCCGTCCACACAATTGTGGAAGACGAAAAATCTCATTTGGTCACTTACAAACAAGTTCCTGGTGGTGATCCTCGACTCGCCACCGGCACTACCGTCACCACCGAAAATCAAAATCAGAGCGCTGAAGGATACATCCAAGATCCTGGCTATGGACAACAACAAACTGACTACTCCGGAATCGGTGAGCTTAACCTCAATGCATTTTTTCATTATGTCTCGTTCCTCCACTATTTGTCTTCCGGATATATTATCCCTATGCATTCCCAGACTAAGCTCAAGAACCACATTTCTTTATTCCAGACTTTCCCTTCCCTACAAAGGCTCAATCAAAGTAACCAAAATCAGTTCCTTGCATGTGTACACATCCGCCTAGGTATTTCTTTTCCACAATCCGCTTGTCCCATCTCTATTTACATTTCTCTTTGAAATAAGATTGTACCCTCCTATAACGCACATTTACCTATCAAAATCCCTCTCCTATCTCGTAAATACCAATATTCCTATACCTAACTTTCTCTTTGTCCAACAGAACATTCCAAAATATACTCAAAGTCCCCTCTCAAACCTCCGAAAATTCCAATATCCTACATTCATTGCAAAATTTTTGAAAACTAAAATTACTTAAAAAGAGAAGCTTTATGAAAATGCTACTTGCTTCCATCCGTCATCCTCAATCGTTAGGAATAGTAGGTGTAACATAAGCTCATTTTAGAATCCAGGCAAAATAGCCAAAGTATTATTTAAATCTGAAGTCTGTGGTCGGATGGCGAATCTGCAAGAATAGATGTATCCTTTGAAAACATCCTCTGTAGTATGCACATTTATTATCCTATTAAATCTGAATTTCCATGATTTATCTTACTAAACAAATAGGTGGATGTCGTTTCTATTTGTGTACAGTGGCTGCCATGCATGTATATTACGTTTAACCATAGTTGGCCCTATTTACATATAACGTGTGCACATAAATATGTAAAAGGAGAATATATGTCGGAACTACGGATAAAATAAATAATAGATATGAAACCAGCTCTACAGTTTATATTGCATTTCCAAAACGTTTTCGTGTGGAAATTCTGAGACGCTGCATTTACTACCTAAAGGTTTATTATAAATGGTGCTACAGTTTCCGTAGATTCTCAATCAGTCCTGAGCTTTATAATTTTAAATGACAAATCTGAATTCCTACCAGTAAATTCCATCAAGTAGATGGACTAGGTAATGTTCTTATTCAATTACATGATCCGAATAATTCCAATAATTGGAAAACGGATTGCGTATTTGGAAAAAGGAGTCGAAAAATATAATACAACGACACAAATGCGCTTAGACTTTACAGCTCAGTGTCATTCTTTCGTAGATTTGTAACAGTCAAAGTAACCTTCGTTTACACAACATGGCATTACTTTTTATCGGGTTTGTTAGGAAAGATTGTATATTGCAGCTGTAATTTTCCAGATAATTTAACCATTGCAAAATGAAGGACTTTTCTCATTCTGTCCTTGTCCTGGAATAATTATGTTTTGTAACATTCTTTGTAAAAGCAAATAAAAATGCCAAAATAAGTTCAGTAAACATCACAGCATAATATAGTGTTTACCATGCACTACGTGATAATAGTTTGTATATTTAGGTACTATTTTCTGAATAATTTGATTTAGTTAGAGTGTAATCTGAATTTGTGTATAATGTATACTGTATCTGTAATTAAATTGTACTCATCCATATGCATATGAAATTAAATTGTCTCCTAGCTGTCTGTTTATATAAAAGTTGTAGGTCTGAAGCTATAGAGGACAATAAATGTGTTGATATTGAGTTTTACCTCTGGTTAGCAGTATTTACTCTAGTTGGGGGTTTATTTAGTGGAATATTGATTCCGTGGAAGGGAAATAGAAATACTTATTTAGTAGGGATTGTCTAGAGAGAGAGAGCATAGTCAATATTTAGTGCGGGGAAAGCGAGAGTGGGACAATAGTAGCAATAAATAGCAGTACATAAGTGCACACAGTGTGTGGCTTAGGTTGACTTTGACTAGTATTAAGTACCTGGTATTAAGACTAGTAGACTAGGACCCAACTAAGCACTATGAGTATCACAGATCACTTTTAGAGAGTGTGAGACAATTTATAGATGGCTAAATACGAGAGGCTTGCAATGCCACGATGTGCCAAGTAGAGGGGCTCTGACATGACTTACAATACAATAATAGTGCAAAATACCAAACAGGCGAGATGTGAATTGGATTTTTCGTCTCATGCCTATGACATGCATAGCTATCTTCCATATTACTTGGACTGAGTCGTCCAACTCTCCTCCCATAATGTATAGGATTTCATTCATAGTGGACTTGTATCCCGTGCATTTATATCGTTAATGTAAAATGATATCTCCTCCTATATTTGTATTAGACAGGAAAGTGTTCTACTTATAAATATATGTAGGTACCTATATACATAGAATATAAGTTTAGTATGTGATGCGAGTCCTTTGAACAGATTGCCTATGTGAGCATTTCCTAGATTGCCATCCGTTATCTGTGTAGACATGTAGTAGTAAGGGAAGTATAAGGTGTATATATAGTTAAGCCAGAGTAAGTAATAGAGTAAGCATTTTGAAGTGGTGGAGAGTGCGAGAGGGAAATGCAAGGAACAACAGAGAGCAAACTGGGTAGGCAGATGCATTGAGAAAGTACGTGTGGAGGCGACTAGGCGAGGCATCGACAGAGACGCCGAGGAAAGTCTGCTTTCTCCTCATAAGTTGCTGCGCTAAGCTGGCTCTGTACATATGAAAGTCTCCTTTCCTCCGATTATGTAGTCCAGCTCTCCGCTCCCGACAACCAACTTTTCCCTTCTTTCTTTCCTCCCTCCTATCTATCTATCTCTTTTATTTATTTTCCTTCCTTTGATTTCCCTCAAATATTTCTTTATTACATATCCATCCTCTACTACTACAATCTCAACTGTTTCAATTCATTCAAACCTTTGTTTTTTTCATTTACTGCATTACAACTATCGCATAAGAAAATCATTTTGTTCTTATGTCATGTTTCCCTCTGTCCTCTCGGACAGCTCTTCAACCTCACAAATACTCTATTTACTCCTAAAATAAGTCTGCATGGACTCTGTCAAAAACATCAAGTCACTTCAGTCCACTTCATTTCTGTCTATTTTCATACAACTCCCGTCGCCTCGTGTCTCCAAGTGTTTCCGACTTTCTTCTTTACTTCCATTTACCAACATTTCACCTACCTAAACTATCACCACACACATCTCCCACTATTCTGAATATCATACATGAAATATCCGGTTCGCCAATTTCTTGTTCTAACCATGAACCACCCTTTTATTAATATTCCTCCTTTCTCCTATATAAATTATTCTAATGGGGAGGTCACTAAAATACATGGCTCTTATTTGACAATTTAACTACTACCAGGTACGTCTTATACTTATTTATATTATCCTATGTCTACATACACTGTCTTACTTTAAATACATTATATTATACTATCATTCTGATTTATTGACTAGACATAAATTGACCAACCCATATTATTTATTATTCATTCTGTTTGAACTAAATGTCTTGTCCAACTTATTTCGACATTGTATTACGGGTGGTGATATGTCCCACTAAAATATGTATTATTGGATTGCAAAATTCATTCTCCTATTATAGCAGGAGTTTTCATGCAATAATTTTTCAAAAGTATTTTCTTATTGTATTTTTCTTTGTAAATTTTGTTTACTATAAAACTTTAGTTATATATAATATTTTCTAAGAATACCAACGTATTGATCTGATTTATTTATGAGAGACTACGGCTACGGCCACCAAATAGATTCGTGAATGCATTCATGCACATCACTAGTAGTTTGTTGTTGATGAAATTGTATGGATGTTGTCAAGTATTAAATAGTAAGTGTGTATTGAATCGGTGAAGATCTATAATGAGTATAGAAATCTGTTTTTCGGGGTAGCCAAGTGTAAATCTTGGAGTCAAGTAGTTTCAGCCGAATAAAGACGGAGAGAAATGAGATATAAATATTGTACGAAATGATACCAACTGAACTTGTTAACGACTAGTTTCTTCAGAGTTAATCAAATAGGGTTTACTACAGAAAGCAAACGAACCAAGTCTGCAACAGATCCGCATAGAATAGGAATAGGCACATCTCTATGTTGGTGACAGTGTGTTTCCTATTGGTATGCATACGTATTTTAGAATAATATGCGAATCTATATTTCTCTTATAGTATGGGCGAGGATATAAAGTATGGTTACTTATAGATAGTATGAAACACAATGGTTTGTTTATTTGTTAGAGTAAGATGTATATAATAAATTGGTATATATTTGTGTATTTTTATCCCATATATATTTAAGCAATTCTGTGCAAAGTCAAGGCAATTAAATTCGTACGTGATAATGCAGCAAACTCTCTTAGTTTTCATAAAATTATGTCTCCAAGGTTTGAACTATTCCAAAATGCATAGAATGAATGAAAATTCAAGCAGATAGTATTTGTAGGCCACGTTGTACTATTAATTCTCTATGGAGTACAATAATTGTAATAGTCAGTTGTACCTAAATTAAGTGATCCAGTATTTACAGTAAGATTCATATTATTGTTATTGCATCATATGCATTCACAGTAATTAATTACAATGATTCAATTGTGTGAAGTAATTAAGGAGTTGTAGCTACCTATAAAATATTGGGGAGCATGAAAATTGGCACATTCTCACATCATCTATTCTATTTGTAGTTGGCAATACTACAGGTAGGTATGAAAATGCAACGTAGTGAAAGTTAGTGCTTTCTCCAAATTAGAAGGGAAGCCAAGGAAAATGTAATCATCTTTTGGTGGGCTCTATTAGAAATAACGTTATGTATCCCTCTTTATCTAAGTAAGCATATTAATATCCATGCAGAATGGACTTGAGATAAGTTAGAATGAGATGGTGAGGGAAAACAATGGGAGAGAAAATGTGTAAGTATTGTGCACGCGTAGGGAAAGTAGAAATAAATATAAAGATAAGTGAGTGGCGTCGAAATGCAATATATTTGGCGAGGAGGGGACTTGGTCTCACGTCGTAATATGAGAGTAAGTGTGCAAAGGCTGACATTATTTAGTTCGTTTTCTTCTGGTTTGTTCATAGGAGCCGCAAGTGAAAATAATCTGGTTTCCTCTTCGATGAACACAAGTGGGGCGAATACGACTGGGACTGGTGCGCCTTCGGGAATGGAGCCACCGAAAAAGGTAGCTCCGCATACGGAATCGATACTTGCACAATTTGATCCGCCTGCTGACTCCGGCTTGAAGAAAATTTTCTGGCGAATCTCATTACCACTCATATACATTTTTTACTATACCGTGCCCGACTGTCGTATCGAAACTTGGAAATCCTGGTACATTGTCACCTTCGTTCTCTCTATGATCTGGATCGCCCTCTTTTCCTACATCATGGTCTGGATGATTACTGTCATCGGTAACGTCTTCTTTTTCTCTACCCTTAACACAATCAACCCAGACAGCTTTGCATATTGTCTTCATTGGAATTATTCCCTAGGCCATAATCGATTCACATTTCTGATTTTAACGCCAAGTTAGTACCTATGCAGAATAATTTGTAGAAAGTGTGCGTAGCTACTAGATAGTCCTCCACTCCGAGATCAATCTGTCTAAGTAAGTGCAACTCCTTCAGCCAAACTTCTCCTTCAAGTTTTCCACTAGATTCTTCTCAGGTGTTTAGAACCCAAAGTTATTAGTTGAAAGCTCCCTTGCCAAGACTTCCATGACACGTGTTGTGAGTAGCATAACTAAAATATCTAAAACACATTTCAAGTTTCACAAACATTAGAAAACTCTGGAAGCTTCAACCTATATCTTTTCCCTATTTATAAAGTGATTGAAGGTAAATTGCCCTCCAAAATCATTTAGATGCTACTTGACCAATTACTAAATGAACTTCTATCATCCAAGGTTCAAGTATCGTTTATTAGATTTTTATTTAACTCCTATAGAATTCTTTGTAACACAGTGAGAGGCTATATATAGCAATACTTAACTAAGTTACCAGTATTTTCTTCGAATTTCGTTTCTAAAAACAGATAAGGCATTGAATTCGAAGCATGACATTGGAAATGAGTAGACTATGGTATAAATTACTTTAAACTGCAAATGAGAATGAATAAAATATCATGTAAGGTGGTTATAAATCCATATTATGTCAATAAATATGTAATAAATAACCATGGAAGTCCGGGAATTGGGTTTGGAAATGGTGTCCGTGAAAACGTTTAGGTTTTCATGAGACATGGACATGGATTCTTATCACATTTCCGGATTTCCATGCTAGCTATTGATATCCGATTTCCTTACGTCGTGTAAGAAAGTCAGGATAATCATGTTAGCATTGCCTAGGTATCCTCGGGTAGGGTAAGAGATGAGTCTTTCTATAAAAAGTTAGGTAGAGCCAGCGGAAGGTATTAGAAAAGCCTTTTGTTGGTATTTGTATGCATTCAATATGTTTCAGGTACAATATATTCAGATATTATAAGGATTGCAGTAGAATATAAAGATATATAGTGATTTCAGAAGTATATTGTTAGCAAATTGAATTGTGCTTATCAACCAAGGGAGCAAATACGTCGTTTGGAAGAAGGCGAAGTGCTGCGGGGTTCTCATGGGCATGCGGCTGACTAACTTTGGTGTGAAAATAGTGAAAGTATGCACTTACAGAAAACACACCAATACAAAATGCAGAAATACGCAAAAGTATGTAGAATAGACTATCTTAGAGTAAACCAGAGCCATAAGTATTCAGAGCCACATGTCTGTCACGTCTAACGATGGAGTTGAGTCGATCCAACTTGGACTATAAAAGATATCCCCAGGTTGGTCGTGCACATTCGGATCTATACACTCCACTTTCAACACCCAAATATAATTTTCGTCATTGTCCTTCCCTATATCAGTCACGATCGCGACTCAACCGCCCTTCCCTGACGTAACTATAGTCTTCAGATCACAATGCTGTGCATAGTCTCACAAGGGTCTGCTCTATCAACAACAAGATGCATCGCGATGACAGTCCTACTACTCCATACTCCATTGTGACTCTCACTCCACATCTTTATATAGCTATAGTAGACATGCACAAAGAAGTTTGCATACCGGTCTACTGAAAATCTAGTCTAGTCAGTGTATCTGTGTGAATAAACATAATATTCACTTCTGCATGAGTTGTTTGTGATGCGATGAGATGTAATGCGCATTGCTCCCTCCTTCTTCCATATGTAGACATTATCTTTGTTATTCTTACAGGAACTAACTTATAATAATATTATCAAGTGTATATACTATTACTACTTTATACTATCTGATGAATCACTTTTAACTTATATTGCACGTGTTACTGTTGGAAATAAGTCACATTCGGCTTTTCTTGTGCGTCAATAGGATTTACAGTGGGAATTCCAGATACTGTGATGGGACTTACCTTTGTGGCAGCTGGTGTCAGCGTCCCGGATGCTCTCTCATCTCTTGCTGTCATCAAAGAAGGTCAGTAGTTGTTACTTGTTTTCTATCATATTGCTTAGAAGTGATCATCAAAGTCAAATTTATCAAACAATGACAGAAATACTTATTTCTTCCTACGTAAACCATTCTTTGTAGTTCACTTTACATAATTAGAACATAATACAAGTACATGTAGCAAGTGTTAGTATCCCCCAGAGTTTATGTCTATCTTGTGAACGATATTCGCAAGTAGTACAATTACAAATAGAGATAAAGTCTATAAGATGCTTTTATCCCCTCAGCTCACATCATACCATGGAGAATTGTAGTGCAATAATGTCACACTCTCTTCTTACTTTGCTTGATGTTGTCTCTATCTGGTGTTGCACTAATCCCAGATTTTATGTCACTAATCTCATCATTAATCAGGAAGCGAGTTAGGCCCACAGTTTATGGTTTGTCAGGGAAAGCTTCTATTCATCTGACTTCTCTCTTGCCATATCCAAGTGTTTTCCTTGCAATACATAAATTACTGCATGAATTCTGTTGCAGAGTTGACCTAATCAACGTTTACATCAAAACTTCTCTTCGCCTGTTAAATATTTTCAAAAATGGTATTAATTCTCAACATTCTAATATGCATCGAGCTATTTTGCTACTAAATATAATATGAACACTGATAGCATTTTTATATTCTTGTGATAGTATAAAGAACCGTAGAAATTTTATACAGGACTGTAGAACGTTAGTTTAACAACATTCGGTCCTCTGAATTTTTTCAACATATTTTGTGGGACAAATGTCATTATGTTTTACAATAAAAGTTCATTGCAGTCTCAATGTTAGGCCAGCGAAAGTAAGTACAGGATTAATCCGCGCAATTACATGTCACTTGCTTCACGACTTCTTAATTCCCTTATCTTATATAACATTCGTTGGTAAAATGTATATAAATGCAAAGACAGGCAGATGCTTGTACTTAATAGAAAGATAAGCAATAGAGTCTACATCAGCATAATGATCAAGTGGGCATGTTTAATTTATTACATACAAGAATTATTACCATTTACGCGGCACAGTTGTGATTATTGACCCAATTTATAAGTAGTGTGTTGAGTTAAAAATTGGAGTTATAAAACGAGAATTTAGGAAGGAGATTTTGTGTTTTATTGCAGGATTTGGGGATATGGCTGTATCTAATGCGGTTGGTTCTAACGTGTTTGACATTTTGGTCTGCTTGGGTCTCCCTTGGTTTCTTTCGACGGTCATCGTCCACACTGGCCAACCCGTCCGGGTCATTAGCAAAGGCAAGTTCTGATTTATGAATGTTTGAATGTTGGAGACGGTAATAAGGGATTGGTTCTTTTGGCAGGACTGACCTATTCGACATTTTCGCTTCTGTCCACGGTGGCGTTCCTATTGATCGCAACCCATTACAATGGTTGGAAGCTGGACAAAAAGTACGGAGTGATGCTGATGTTGTGGTATATCTTCTTTATGGTTTTTGCGAGTTTATATGAGTTAAATGTCTTCGGAGATTTTAATCCACCGGAATGTGACAGTGAATACTAAATGAGTATCAAGCGCCAAGGAAGCCTTCGAATGGAACACTCATGAATTTTCTTTCATTACTCTTTTTGTCTATTTCTGCTTGCTCCAATTTACTAACCTCAACCGCAGCCTTCCTCAGTTCATTCTAACTAACTACGTAACAATAAAACACCAAAGACTCGCGAGAACCTAGCCTAAACTATTTACAAAAGTATCACATAGCAAAGGAAATGAACACCAAGCATACCTCTCTATCCTGTGTCCAAATTATTAGTCCGAAAAGTTTGACAGAAACACTTTCTCTTAAGAAATGTCTAGTATTAAGTAAGTGCTGCACTTACTTGGAGTAAAAGCAACCATTTCCATCGATTGCACAAGAGACATTAAATGCAGTTCCTTTCTTCTCCTCCTCCTATGTAGAAGTAGTTGCTCTTCTTACTAGTATAGAATAAATAAATAGGTAGATGCAAGTGTCAAGTCACCCCAAATTCGCACTAACTACATTTTTAGTTGTGTGGATGTGACTGACTCGAATTCCTTTTCGTTGGATCTATATACCTTGCTATGTCCTATTTAAGTAAGTATTTAACCTGATTATTAACATGGTGAATGAATACATTTACTACTACTTACCTACATACTTACATACCTACTCGCGAGGTAAGAGGAATAGTTTTGTGGTGCAATGCAAGTGAGAATGAAATGCTACTAGTCAAAACGAATCAAATAATATTCTCTTTTTTAAACGACGAAACAGAAACTACAGCGGCAAATATTTCAGAAGTCTCCTAAATATACGCTATTTATTGTACCTAGACTAAAATATTAAATATCCAGTAGAGGTATCTGTAAAACACTTCATAAACATGTCATACTTGTGTTTACGTGAACAGATATACGGAAGAGTAAACAGATTATATAGCTAATGAGATCACACACGTACATATACTATATATCATTAATTTAAATATCATTTACATCTAAAGACAGTATTGTAGTTAATAAACTTACTAGGTTTTACAGTCGTAGGTAATAGATTTGAATTTATACATACAAACAAAATTCTATCACACTGCCTATATGTCTAACTGGAAGAGAATATAAAATAGGCAGCTGTTGCATTTCCATTTTTAACAGATTCGTTTGAAAAAAAAACACTTCAACCTGCCGATGACAATTTACTAAATCTATACTAAAAGAATACCAGCAAAAACTCAAAGAACGTGACATTACATTACATTATGCAAAGGAAGGGAAGAACCGCGTTGATACATTATAATAAGTATTACACTATTATAACGGTACATTATAAGAAGGAAGATTCAACTGCTATACCTATAAATGCTACTGTTGAATTAATACATTACATGCTGTGGCAGTATACACATGCAAATATCTTACGCCATAACATACACTCATCTGTTCTAATTATGGTATACTAAAATGGAAAATATTCCAAAAGTATTTAACTCTTTTCCTACTTTAGATGTTATGTAACTTGGGATTTCAGAATAATGTTTCTGATCAAATGGTTTCACTCTTTTTGTGAGACGAAAGATAAATTATCTGTTATTAAGTGTAATGTATTATCTGGGGTATATGTACTAGATAGACGTTAATCTAAGTGGATATGATGAAATGAGTATAAAAATAGAATTTGTTGTATAGGATATGTATGTTAAAATGGTAGTTGATAAGGTATAAGAAGAGTAGGGCTCTTGAGAGTCCTTGATCCTAACTAAGCTGAGGAGATAGGAGAATGCAGGAATTAAGTGGAAAGTGGATGGGCTAAAGGTCTAGAATTACCTCACTGGAGAAGGACAAATGATCTAGCAGTCGTCTGTCGTATTTGGGTAATTGAGTTTTGAAGAAAAACAGTTAGGGGTAGTTAAGAATAAGTCAATTCGGATTGGATCAAGTTGAACAAGTGCTTAGCCTGAAAGGACAGTACAGACTTGTAGCGTAGAGCTCAGAAATTCACTTCAACTTTCCATCTGTTCGGCACTGACCTGAGCTCTAGAGCTTAACAGTCCTAAGCTACTTTACTTTCCCTGGGAAGAGGAATTGTCGGCCTTCTTCTAGGAAAAGTTTAGTCCAAATAAGTCCTTTCACCAGGTGACCATTCCATTTGTTTCTCGGATAAGCACATACACAGTTGGCATGAAACACAAATGTAAAGTGTGGGGAAGAGCAAGCAATAGCAGAGTTATTGACACACCACAATTCACGACAGATAAAGATATTGTGTATACAGCTATACTCTACTAATACCACTACGAAAGTTTGTCCAATTGAATTCGTAGCAACTTGTTTTTCATATGGCCCCAAGTTGCTACGAAATCGGGTGACCTCCTTCGTGTAATAAAAAACCAAGTGACGCTGCCACGGAATTGTTTCTCGCAAATAAGTTAACATCTTGTCAATACAAAGGGTCTGATCTTCGCAACAGCCGAGAAACAATTCCTATCAAGTGTCTTAATCATAAAGCTTCCCATCGTAGGGCTAAAATTACTTCTACAGAGGGAGACTTGAGATTGTACTTTGAAATGGAAAACCCATGTTAATTTCATTTTGTTCATTCACTAAGCAGAGTTGTTAGTATTTAACCCGGGAAACGTCGGCAGTTTCCGGGTTAAATATGAAACCTGCTATGACATTCAAAAGAGGGTGATTTCTCAAAATACAATCTTGTGAAAACGTGCAAAGTTGGTCTCTCTTTACTGTTTACTTTGCTATTTAATTTCCTGCTTGAATATATTTCTAATATTTACAAAGTGATGAAGCAAGGACATTTCTGTTTATTCTTCATCACTTTGTTCCATTTTCCATTTGATGTTTTTACAATGCAGTTTCCCCTTCTTTATACAAATTGATTTTTGGAAAATCCATTCACTGTCGGTGGTGAGTGAATATTCTGAAGTCACACATTGAATTATCCAAAACTTTCTACCTGACATCTTTAATAAGAACTTACACAATTTAATGAGTCTATAGGAATGCTGTAGTAGCTTTGATATTGCTTGCAATTCTACTGTTACTATATATTTATGTTTCGTATTCAATAGTGTAAAGCAATGTTGAAATTAAATTCCAATCCTTTGAAGGACGAGAAAAGAACTCTGTTATAAGTATAGGCTAGACTAAATTATTACTTGTGACGTGATTAACTAACTTGTTAAGTAAATTTACTTAATGTCGTTAATTTGTGTACTAGGAAATTGTCAAGAGAGTTAGTGTGATTGATAAATAAACAGGCTTTAGCTTAGCTTTTGCTCTAGGCAGCAACTTCAATATTTTCAGGTACATCATTAAGAAAATATTTGATGTGATTGGCTAGTAAATTAATAATTGCTAAAATCAACATTCAAAATTTTGCGATGGGATATTTATTAAAGTACTTACTAAAAGGAAGTACTTATAAGAAAATCTTACTATGAACCTTGAAGCTTTCTTTTTTGTTGCATTGGCAATGCAAGTGAAATTGAACGAATGAATGACTTCTGACAATATAAATGATAATACATGTGCTAACTTTCAAGGAACTAACTACAGACAATATTTAATTGTAACGCTAATGAAATTACTACGTACAGCTCTCTTCTGAACTAATTTATGTAATTGCTGTCGCTATGAAATCGTAAGGAATGATAATTAACGCTAACTAATGCGCTATACTTAAATTGTTGTCCTGTGAAAGTTTGATTAATTAAGTCAACTGAAGCATAAAATTAATAGAGTGTGCAGTTGTATAAAAATAATATAAAAATTACAAAAACAGTTATTAATGTTTATTCTATAAGTTTTGGAATTGTATAAATGCACCTGCTAGTTAGTAAGGTAGCCAAATAATTGGAAATTTGACGTTTGTTTCCACCATTATACCATCACTGACGTTGATAGTTTCCTATAAAGTAATCGGTAAGTACTAAGAATATACTATTATGTCTATAAAGTTGTCTATTGACAAACTTTGCGTGAGACAATATTAGTGAGACTAGGTAAGGCTTTAATGCATAATTAATTCTAAAATCTACAAACCTATATTCTATTTCTAAGCTAATATAATTGTGTATACAAAGTTATAGTACCTCACAGTTGTCTCATTGTCTCTCCAACAATATTAATTACCTGTATACACAAACATTGACAACACAATTAATTTTACCTCAACGAGATATCCATTAACATTACAAATCCACACTCATACTACAAAATTGAATGCATTCCCACTAAAACAATATTCTTACTCTTTACTAGAATTTAACTACTCAGTAATCTGATAACGATGAAGAAAATCTGTTAATCTATCTAGCTGACAAAAAGATAATAAACTATCGTCCGAATTCTTCTCTCATTGCCATTTTCGCCAAGTCAAATCAAGTCACATGAACAGTCATGAAAGGTGCAGTGTGATTTCGGTGTATATAGTCTAAAAAGTAATTACTACATAATACATTTTGTGTTATAGTTAGAAGTAGTTAAATGGATTTACAGATCATTTGCATGTATTAGCGAGCTTTGGCTTTGCACTGGTTATTGCATGTCTTGTCTGTAGGCATCGCTAGCATTTCTAACCTAATATATAATAATAAATGTTCCCTCTGTGTTCAAATGCTTATTTCCTTAGTTAATTAGATATAGATAGTATAATGTGGTAGAAAGTATGAGAAAGAGTTGTTCATGTTGTATGAGTGAGTGTGAATGGTGTGTACAGATCAAGTAAAAGTATATTGCATATAATAATGCTATACGAGTAGCTACTGATTTGGGAGTAAATGAAGAACTGTATTGCAAACGTATTAAAATGGATAGAAATATTCTAATTTAAGGAAGTTCTGTGGAAAACTCACTATCAAATATATCCATTTGGGCACTCTTGATAGTGAACGACTGCAGTCTTCTGCTGCTGTTCTCAATAATACTTAATTATTCAATTACATACATGATGGTTACTACATGTACCGTCAGGTAATATAATTATACAAAGCAATATTATATATAGTTTCAAAATGGACAAAAATTGTACATTGTGTATATATTGAATATGAATAATAATTTAGGAATCGTCTAATATGCAGGTTTAAATTTTAATATCATCCCAGTTTACATCTTTTATTCAATTATATCAAATTTTCCTGTAGGGTAAGTTACAGTGCATAATTACTGTAATTTCAGTTCTCTTACATTAATAATTTCATTTTAAGATTCAAAACGCTAAATTTGTAAATTGGTCCACTATATTCATAATTGCAATTGAATTATATTGCAAATCATATTCGTACGCAATAATTATTAGATTGTAGCTATTTTGGTGCTAATACCATGTATAAGTTGAATCTAATTGATTTGGAAATGTTCCAATATTGTATCTACACTTGATCAATCAACTCTTCGTTAAAAATCCTATACTAACTATAATTATCTTTTAATAATTTCTCAATAACTTATCCTCATTCTTAAAACTAATTCTAGGCATTTTCTTGTTCGTACCGAACAATAGGAAGTTGGTTTATACTTTGGTTTAATCTATATGAGAGTAAGTAAAACTTTTATTAAATAGAAAACCAAAATTCTTTTTATAACTTTTTTTCACAAATTTATAAGTTTAAATTTTTTAGTATAGTTTATAAATATCAGTAAAACAAATTTGTATCAATTTTTGGAAGGGATTATTGTAATTGTTTGATTAAAAGTCTTGCTTATGCATTATAATTAAATACCTAATTTTTTAAATGCCTCTAGATATTAAAATATAATTGATGTAGTGTGTTTGTGTTAGTAGAAGCATATTGTAATCGTAATAGACGAGTGTGTTAAATATAGATAAAATACAATACTGTTAAATAGTTGTAGTGGAGCCGATTTATATTGGTATCCAATTAATCCTGGTTGCATAAGTCCAATCAATCAATTTACTAGGGAACTGGTTCTATAGAGTCATAATGTGGTATTCCTACAAAAATTCCTTACTATGCAGTTTGGTAATAAATTTAATTTGTATTAGTATCTGATTGCTAATTGGAAATTTAAATTAAAAATAGGTTATGAGATTTTGGCTGAATTTGGAGGAATTTTATTGATTGGTATTTGAGAGGTTGAATTACTATTTAATAACAGTAGAGTTGTAGAGCTGTAAGTCATTGAATATTTCGTAATTGAGTTATGTTTCACCCCAATTCCTCTATAGAGAACCTTAAGATGTAAGTTGTAAATAAACTGTAAATAATTGCATGTTGAGTGTCGTATGTGTCGTGTGAGTGTTTGTGCATTAATTAAGGAAGCACTTTAATTAAGGATAGGTTCACACAAAATGCATGAGATATGCGTAAACCTCATGGACTAATGACAATAATAAAGAGTAAATTAGACCACTGTATTAGGCTAGTTGCGTCTAATTGTACGTATTGTACTGCAATCTCAATTGCTGCACTTTACTACTCTACTCTTCATCTATAATTATAGAAATGTACATAATATTCTATTTAATATTGTAAGATAAACTTAATTGGATGGATATTACAAGTATTACATAATATATGTGTAGTATGTCGTGGATGTCCGTAGATTTGTGGTAAATGTAGGGAATGAGTAGTGATTGCTGAGGATAAAAGAGTATCTACAAAAGCGAAACATCATATGACCTGACTTGACCTATCGAAAAGAAAGCAAGGAAGTTTCTCTTGCTATACATAGAAAATTACAAAAACTGTAGAGCAAACAAGCACCTATCTATCTAGATTTTCTGTAGCATATATTATATAATATAGTCCCGGTCTGGTTACAGATATACTTGCACGAACTAAGAGCACTGCACTTATATTATTTTCAATTTTCATTTGCACAAGTGATTTATTATTTTGAAATGAAATATTTTTACTTGAACCGTGATAAAACGGTAGCTAACATTTTAATATTGTTGAGCATATATAATTATTTATATTACGCAGAAAATATTGGTCTGCTACTAATTATGATGACAATAAAAATGCCAGAATTTATGTAAAATTCAACAAAAGATTTTATGACATGCAATGTTACAAGAAGCTTAA
Source organism: Tomocerus qinae (assembly GCA_020055645.1). NCBI lineage: Eukaryota > Metazoa > Arthropoda > Collembola > Entomobryomorpha > Tomoceridae > Tomocerus > Tomocerus qinae. The sequence continues at coordinate 36,912,600 of CM034548.1, read as the reverse complement.
GTCTGTATATATTCACCTTGCCTTTCTTTTAATTTACTTCAGAGTTTACTAAATCTATAAATCTTTTTAAAATACCAAACTGTAGAGAATATTATACAACAAAATAGTTCATTCCAAGTGCAACTACACTATCTGTAGTCTGAAGTGAAATGAATTGAAGCAACATTTTACAAACTCGGTGACAATATTGACAATATGTGTAATCACTATATTAAGATCAAAAGGATGTCCACCTAAGCTATTAATTAGGAGTTCTATTCCAAACTTTATCTTCATTTGGAGAATATTCGAATGATGTCTATGTAAATCTATATACTTGTTGGAATTAGTTAGCCAACACCTTTTCATAGTTATAATATCTAAAGTGGGTATGTATCTTTCTTACTATTTTACATTTACCCTCCGACCTTGCAGAAAAATAATTTTTCACATTCATTCCCAAACTTATTTTATATTTTCATGTGTTAGTGAATTATACTATAAATAGATCAAAATATAGTCACTTGATGAAATACACATTCCTTTTATGAATATAAAACTACTCTCTATAAGAAACCCGACTTTACAAAGTTATAAAGGACAAGATTTTGTTCCCAAAACAAAACTCATTATTTAATGATAACTATTAAGTAATTAAAATAAGTTTTGAAAGAACATTTACGGTTTATCAACTTAATAATTTATGAGAAGAGATCATGACATTTCCACCAAACATGAGTACTATCTTACTGCAGATGAGTTTACAAGCGAAGATTCAATTATATAATAAATACTAACACTAATACTCAAATACTATTGGCCCTATTAGTAACAGTTAAAAAATGTGGTTGTTATTCACCTACCAAGATACGATATTGCTGATTCAGCTACTAACATTGAAATCGGGTAACTCCCCAAAAACACCTACAAACCTAATTTCTTTGCAGAATACAAAATCAGCATTCGTTCTAGTTTGTGAGTGCATTCACTGATAAAATACAAAAATGACCTAGAAAACTGGTTAGAATAGCAATCAAAGTATTTATCGAGTTATAACATACGAAATATACATTATTACTTTACTAATGGTAAGTTTATTGTAGTTTTAATAAGTTCTAGAATGGAAAAGGATGAATTTTGAATGTTTCATTAAGTTTGTTAATTGGAGATGTAATACAAATCTATGGATGTAATAAAAGAATAAATATAGTAAATAAGATAATTAAATAGTTTCTTTCCAATTCAAGGAACTGAAAAACACGATCCTTCGAAATGAATGTTTATTGTAATCGAGTTTTAATTGAGTGTATAATGATTGTATTGTATTTATGATGTAGAGTGTGAGAAAATATAATGCATTGTAATATTACATATGGAAATTTAGATACACAAATAAATGTTGGTTGAGTAGCTTGTGAGTCTCAAAGTATGATGTCCAATTTGACGTGTACATGTGAATGTAGCACAATTCAATCAATAAAACATTTAATAGATATAACCCCGTCTAGTCATCAGTAGGAAAAAGTAAACTAAAGTGGAAATGAAACTAAATGTATCGTAGAAACAAGGATTAATTAATAAGCTAAGGTGAATTGTGTAGATAATTGTCAAATTAAATGATTAAATCAATTGGGAGATTTCTTCATATTGAATTTCGAGTGAACATGTAATACGTAATAATGTTATATAGTTATTGTAATTCTTGAAATCTGATTGTTGTGTTGGGATGTAAATATATCAATCAACTATTAGTATATAATAAATGTTAGACGAAATCAAATGTAATGCAGCATACCAATTTTCTCTTCTATACCGGAAATTGGACTGTACAACAAAATGTTCAACATTACAACATTCAACAAGTATATACCTTAATATATACACGCACATTCCGATGTGGTACTTGCAGAATCTATAAGTGCAGTAAATATACTATACTTATACTTGTCCAACTATGTTCAATTCAATTCTGTGAAGAATCACCCGAAAGTCCTCGACGGATCCAACTTTAATGTGTACGTGGCAATGTCAAGTTAAAGCCTCTAAATAAATATACTGATAAAAATTTAAACCTACTCCAACCATTTCTTATCGCATTGCTCAAATCATTTACTCCGGCTAATCCACCCAACCAAAATCAACTAGGACGAAATGCTTTATGATTCAACCCAGCACGGGAGTTTACATATGCAATTAGTAGCAGAGTCATAGCATGAGAATTATTTTCTATGAATATACGCAGGCGAATGTATCATATTTACTTCAATTGGGAATTTACAGCTTGATTCATTCCCTTTCTCTAAAATCTACATTCTGTAGTAAATCATGATAATTTTCAAAAGGACATCGACATCGGATATGGTCATGCCATACAATGCAATGGCCGATTCATGGTTTTAAACACCTCCCATTCCGGCGATTAGATTTCTTTTGCATCAAATCTATATGTTCAGGTTTAGGCTAGTTCGTTCCAGAATTTAACAGTTCACCTCACCTGGCTAAAATGAAATTCAAAGCTTTCTAAAAGACATGTTAAAGTAGAGATATAATTAGAGAGATATATCAATGCATTCAAACCTACTCGACATTTTATTGTTGTGTCTATTAGGAGTATGCTAATTACCCAGTATGATACGATGAAGCATTTTGAAGGTGCAGCAATCAACTATCTCATTAATATTTACCTATCACTGTCAATTTTCTATGCAAAACTGGCAGGACGCAATAGATACATTTTAGAATCCATATACCTATACAATTCTTATGTAGCTGATTTATGTAAACGGTTATACACGATGCTATACTCACCACAACAAAAATAAAGGAGCTGCTGGGCTAAATGAATGACTTTATCCATTTATAGAGTATACATTTAATTTAGGTACCTACCTGGATATCTCGAAAATGAAGGGCGGCTGGCGGGAGACAAATTTTCTATCTTAGATTTTAAAGGGCTTCAATTAATCAGTGTCATTTTAATAGTAAATTATACTTGGATGGCTAAAAAATACATGTTAGTTGAAGGAACAGACACATCAGCATTTTTAGCTATATTTATTTAACTATATCATCGTTTTGTTATCGCTATAAAATGAAAATGTCACTTGAAGTGAAGGAGATAGAATTTTTTAGAGTTCGCATGGTTTCATCATTTTACTTGTGGTTTGTTACAGTTTTTGTTTTGAGTTTTGTTTTCATGTTTTCTGTTTGTAGTGCTAGTGTTAATATTCGTCTCGCAAATCCTAATTTGGTAACTCATAAACGTAGCAATGTAGATTTTGAATTAACAAAAGTTTTACACGGCGTTTTTGAGGAAGGAGGAAATAAAAATCACGGTAAGAAAGTGAATTTTATATTCTGCGGTAATAAATAATTATCTTTGTGTAATTTAAATTCAACACCCTCTTCATTATTTCAGAACTAACCAATCCTATTGAAGTTATTCAACAAAAAATTCGACAAGAGCTAAATCTCTTTCGAACACGGGTTGAAAAAGCTCACAGTATTGATGTTCATGATACAACATCCAGCAAAAATTATCATAGAGACATTTTTGAACCTAAATCAAAGGGTCGGCATAAAAGAGACATCATTACAGCCGATACTCTGGAATCAACGCGAGAAAAACGAAATATTTCAACTCCGATTGTCGGTGCGGAGAAAATATGCTATAGATTTATTATAATGCAACGATTAGGAAGTACCAAGTATCTACTGAAAACAGTCGGGCTAAAATTATTTTTTATGCTTCTCAGATGATCCATATGTAATTAACAAAGTCATTCGAGTGGATAAAAATATATTTTCGTCTCGGCGTATGCTGGATATAAATGTGGTCGATAGGATGAGCCAAGGAAAGCTTTTATTCACAGTGGAAGAGACAGGGAATGGAATATATACAATCATCTACTTTTTAGATACGGTAATTAATTTGCGTTTTAACCTGTGTATGATTTAAGTATAACTATTAGTCTTATTTATCACCTGTTATCATCGACAAAATTATAAAATAGTGACAATAACCCAATTATCGAGAAATTATTTGTATCTATATTTTAGGATTTTAAAGTGAAACAAATGAAGCAGATAAAAACCCCAAGCGCCAGTTCAGTGGAAGTGACTAAAATCAATGGTCAATGGTACTTTCTACCTGTAGAAGGAAATTACAGTCTCAGCAGTGGTAATGACCCTTTCGACGTAGGCTCCCATGTATACAGACTGGATATCGCAACTAACAACGTTTACAAGGAACAAACTATTGACACATCTTTTGCCAAAACAGCTTTGTTTTGGTACCAAAAACAACCAATTTACATACCTTGATAAAATCTAATAATTTATGCAGTAATGTATTTAACACTCTCCTGTTTTTACAATTAGGAAAGGTTCCGGGGATGAAGCCAACACAATTTACATGGCAGCAGTTCCGCAGTACAGAGTCAATAGCAAAGGTTACATTCGGAATGGTGTCAATATTTCATGTTACCATTGGCAAGGAGGATATCTGGACTATTTATTTTCCATCCCTGCAAATAATCCACAATCTTTGACGCACTTCAAAATTTTTGATCATGATTATCTTGCCGTTGCCAATTATCAAGACGATACAAGTGGGCCTATTTTATAATTGTTTCATTTTATCATTAATCTATTATTTGTCAAATCGTAACAAGAATGAAAATCTCTGTCTAGAATCAACAAGCATATACTCAGAAATATTTAAATACAACCACAGGGAGTCAAACTATATGTCATTTCAAAAGATTCTAACTTATGGGGCTAAAGACATTAAGCACTTCCGTCTCAGCACTGGCCCAGCCACCGAAAATTTCTTAGCTGTTGCAAACTTTTGTAGAAAAGGTACTCACTCCATCCTGTACAGTTTATTTCTTTTTTTACAATTTAATTTAAAACTTTGATCTTTGAATTTTTATGTTTTATCTCTAGAACTTGATGGAAAATGTGAGTATCGACTGCGATCAGTGATATACAAATTTTCCGGAGGTAGATTCGTCCCATTCCAAACGATAAAGACAAATGGAGCTTTGCAGTTTTTACCTTTAAGCGTGCGTGCTATTTACAACGGTTCTACCTAAATTGGTCTTGGTAAACTGTTCTTTCTGAAAAAGTAAACTGGCCAATTTAACTCAACTTGTCTCAAGTCATAATTTGTCTTAATTTGTTTCAAGTCATAATTTGTCTTCATTTGCCTCTATTTGTTTTTCTTAACTTGACTCAATTTGACTCAAAGTGAATTTGCCCCTATGGTTTTATTCAGTGCGCATATTAACTCTGCGCAGTCAATAGTATTTATTTTAGACACAATTATTGATTTTAATAAAAATTGTGTTGAAATCTCAATCGAACATTCACATAATCCTGATACATCCAGCAAATATTAGATTTGAATCATATCCATTGCTATATAATCATTTATTTGCTACAGATTCAGTTTACATTTTCGGAAAGAACACTTCACTTTTACAATACCAGTTTACTTGTTACTAGTTTTGCCCAAAAGACCATTACAACATTCTCTCCCAGATTTTGCTATAGATTTCCAACGTTAATGATTGATTTACCCAACAAAATATATCCTATTGTCATTCTGTCATGTATACATTTTAATAGTATTTTGATTCCAGTCATACGGAAAATTTTTACTCTGCATGGTTGAACTTCATGGAATAAAATTTTTGCAATACAATGGATGGAACTTCGTGGAGAAACTTCAAACGGCCTTTGATGAACCAATCACCGTTCCCCAAAGCATAAAGCTGAGAAGTTTTGTTCAAAATAAACTACCACATTTTAGTAAGTTTCCAATTAATGTAGAATTAAATGATTTTTTATGGTCTTTAAGCTGTGTAAACCAAAAGCTAAGATAGTTAAGTTTAAGTCTAGCTGCCAACTTCACGAGGCATAGACGGCATAGTGAGAAATGGAGAACCCATGCCTTAACAGAATGTTCCTCTAAAGTTTATTGTGTCTATTATCATAGGATTTGAATGATTATTAGAATTCCAATTAAATTATAATTTCAAAAAATTGTTTTGAGTAGGAATGTAAATAGTAACTCAAGTTTATCTTAACTTGACACATTCTAATTTATTTGTTTTGTCAGCCTTGAATTTGTTGTATTGGAAGGTTAGGTTTATATATAATGATAATGATTATATAGCAATGGACATAACTACAGATATAAATCTGTAGTTATGTAACAAAAAAGTATCATTGTTATTGTTATGATACTATATCGACGCTTAGTAAACAGAAAGCACAGAATCACAGAATTATGTTTTTTAGACGTCCTTCAGATTGCGATTCTATTTTTTCTATTTTTAGGTATCGCCAGCACTCAGCCTTCAATTTTCAGTGGTCTTTATTCATTCGATTTTAACCAAATAAACAGTTTTCTTGAAAAGGTTGACGATTTGTTTGGATGGTGCAGCAAAGCGGTAGATGTTTTGTCCTCGGCAAACACGTCAGACATCTACCAAAGGCTTTTAAGAGCACCTAAAATTAATGATGAAAGAATTCATTTAAATGGAAATTTAGAGTTTAGAGATGTCAGAGTCAACACCTTGCATTCCAAGGTGAGTAGCAACCAAATGTCCCAATTTTATTACTCTTCTGTAACTGACCCACCTACCTTGTCAATTAAGGAATACTGTAAAACATATTTGCCTTTAATTATTTCTATAACCAGTATCATTATGCATTTTTTATATTTCTAGTCTTTTGAATACGATACTGTTAAATACGACGGACATTTCTATCAAGATATGGCGCGAAAATTTCTGGCTTTGGATAATCTTCATGGGAAAATGAAGGGTATTGAAAATGCTCTACATAATGTTGTGTACCATCACAGTGATAGAAATCAGACAGTTCATAGTAAGTTAAAATTCAATAATAATAATAATAATAACTCGTATTTTGTTGATATTGGCAGTGAAGGACTTAATTAATAATTGAAAGCGAAGTTGTATATATTTGGGTTTTCAATGAGGTACTTTTGTTTGTGCAATCAAATAATTTGTAGGCAAAGTAACATTTCTTGATGTGGAGTACCATAATCCCCAAATAACTACAAATAGAGCAGATATTGTACACTTAAATAATTTCAAACTGTACGAAATACTGCCAAAATTACTCTATCTTAGCAAAAATTATTCTTTGGATCACTTAATTGCCGAAAATGTGATAGCTAAAGGTATGGATTGATTTACAAAATTAATTTTTTATGATTCTGTTATGCATAGGCGTATAGAAGGAAAGATTAGATTTTTTCTCACAGCACCAAAAAATCGCCTTGAGTACGATAATGTTATTTAAGATCGTTTTTGACTCATTTTATGAACAATAAATGTTTTGCGGCTTTGCATGCTACAGAACATGTCTATGTGAAATCTCAACGTAACCCGAAACTCAGTTTTGTAAATACGCCTATGCTAATCTATGAACTGTACCCTATTAAACGAAAACATATTGAGTAAATAGCATTTAAAAAAATACTTAATATATATTTAGATTCTGTTGCAATACCAAATCTCAATGGACATCCTATTTTTGACTACGCAATCAAGTCTCCTGACTTTCTTCAAAAATTCACTGGTCAAAATACCTTTTTAGGACCAACTAAAGCCAATTTTGGGTTTAATGTATTTGGAACTTTGAACGGCATTCACTTTACAGATAACAAAATCAATTTTCTTCTAAAGCAAGGAAATCAGACTTTTACAGGTACAGATCTAATAGTTGACAATCATTTAATTTTAACATCTACTTTTGGGTTTTTGCAATATTTAATCCACAGCCATTTTAAAAATCCGTTTGTTTTTGATTTAAACAGGTCCGATTGTTTTAAGAAACTCGACCGTAAAACATTTGTACACAAAACATCTTAATGGAGCTGATATTAGCTACTATTTCCGAGAAGCGGTTCTCAAAACAGGAAACTCAGTAATTACAGGAAACAAGAAATTTGGAAATGTGGCAGTGAAACATCTTTTTACTGCAAACATACTTTCAGATGTTGATGTAAACGACGTGGCAAACCGAGCTATCTATCTGAGAGGAAAACCGTTTCAAAGTTTTACAGGTAAGTAGGCAAGTTAAATAGCTTTAAAACCGGAAAACGTTTAAAAGACTATATAATGGATCTAAAAGATTAAAAGGCAATATTATCGTAATACCACTTGCTATTTGCCATCAGGTAAAATGAAATAGTAAAAGAGGAGAAAGTATTTTGTGCAAATAGCTATGCTTATGTTTTATGGTTGACGGCAAAAAAGTTACTAGAGGATTGAGTTTACAGTTTTGCTAGTTATGATTATTATTTATTTTAATATTTTTATTTCTATTAAATCAGCTTAAATATGTGTTTAATAAATGTTTCTATAAAACGGGAACAGTTAAAAATGTTGAGACATTACGTGTAATTATGTTTTTAAAATAAAAGATACTAAAAGAAAACTGAACAATAATAATTAATATATTTTAGGAAAGCAAACTCAATTTCAACACTTAATCGTAGAAGAAATGCTAGCAGATAGTCCTATTATTGGTCCTAATCACGATTTAAGAAATTTTGTAACTGTACGGGAAAATTCAGAAGACTACAAAATTGAACAGCTAACATTGTCAGGCGGTGGAACCATTCATCAGCTCCAAGTTAATCAGTATTACAAAATTATCCCAATTGCTTATTTAAAATAACAAGTAGAATTATTTGTTTGTTTATTAATTTTACCTATGATTTACTTAGACAATTGAACAATTACGGTACAAATGCAAATGGTCGTCCAGATATTCTTCAAATGCATAGTCCTGAAGTGCAGCATGTTCGTCACAAATCTCTGACAACACTGTACTTTGAGAAGAATGTGGACGCTGAAGAAGCAACAATAAATGGAATACATTTTCCTTCGTGGTCAAATGAGCATCGGTTGTTTTTGGAAGACAGTCACATAGACGGAAGGATGAATATCAATGGAAATTTAAAAGCTCCAGCGATAATCGTGAAAGAAAGATTTACCCACAATGAAAGCGATGTAATGCATGTGTTAACACATATTGCTCGTTTGGATTCCAAGACACTTCCTGGTCAAAGTACTTTAGTATTTGATGCCCTGAAAGTTAAAGGAAATACTCACGTCCATGAAAAAATCAATGGTTATGATCCAAAGCAATGGCTTCGTAGATCATCTCAAGAAAAACAAATAGTTTCTGCCCCGAAAGTATTTCTGCATGATTTAACTCTTTTGAAGAATACTCAAGTAGTGGAACTTTACGATTTGACTCATGGACACGGGAAATCTGAAAATATAATTGTAGTTATTCCTGATTTATTAACTTACAGTGGGAATCAGACATTATTTGGAGATGTTCGTTTCAACGGCTTGTTAATCTTAGACAACTTACATGGAAAATTCATATCACTTGATGGGGTACCATTTAAAAATATAATGCTTACGAAAGGAGATCAAAATGTAAGTGTTAAATCAATATTTTTGGAAACAATTGAAGTAAATAATTTCTCGGTTAAAAATATGTCAGCTGGGATGATAAATGGAATAGATTTAAGAAAAGCCATTGAAAACACTCTGCTCAAGACTAGCTCTGTACCCCAAATAATTTCAGGAACTTACACATTTGAAAAAGGGTTTTCTATCGAAAGTATGAGGAGTAATGGTCACGTTAAAAATCATAATCTTTCCGAGCTTCTTCAAGGACTGGTCAAGATGAACGATGGCGTATTTCATCTGAATGGAACTGTTATTTTCAAACAGAGTGCGACAATTGAAAATTTATCATACAATGGAGAAATGAATGGAATTTTGGACAAAGACTGGGGAAAAAGTTGGTTAGTAAATGACATCAACCAAGTAGTGAAAACTCCTGTAAAATTTCAAACCCTCAAAGTCGAAAATGTCCATGTGAGAAATAATCGAGTATCTGGATTTGACATAGCTCATTTAAGAGCTAATAGCATCATGACTAATGAACCAAGTCAATTACATTCGATTACATTTTTGAATGATGTGAAGTTTTTGCAAGGAGTAGAACTATCGGAGGATGCAGTATTGAATGGACATAATCTACTGAAAAATGTTCTGAGGACAGAAAACAGTAGGCCTCAAGTCTTTGCTGGAGAATTAATATTCCAAAATGGATTCAATGTGGATGGGAATGTTGTTGCACACTCTTTGGGGTGTCTTCGTCTAGATTTGATGGGGAACTTTGCCAATGGAATAAATAAAGAAAACTACAAAAACGAAAAACTGGTCGTCATTGGAAATATAACATTGGAATACGAACCAGAAATTATAAATTCTATTAATGATTTGAATTGGAAGGAATATCTTAGCGATGTATGGTGGACCGGTAGAGATATGGAAATTAATAGAGAAATTGAATTTGAAAACGTTTTTCTAAACAATGGAACGGTTCTTCATCGGGGCCCGATTGTTTCTGGAATTAATTTGGAAGAGCTACAAAAATATTACGCGGGGAAAAGTAAAACTAATGAATGGGCAGGAGAAGTCTACTTTAAAAATGGCATGATGGTCCATAATAATTTTTCATGCGGAGATTTGGTGTTCAAGAATGGAAGCCTATTCAATGATGTTGACATTAATGAATTTATGAATCCCAATAATGTCTTGATGAATGGCATAGATCAAATCATTCGAAGGCCAATGACATTTTCATCTCTTACTGCTGATAAATTACAAATTAGAGATGGAGTGAAAGTTAATACATACAATCTGCAGCAGGATTTTATGACAATTGGAGGAATAAATGAGTTTAGGTCTCCGAAGAAATTTGGAGAAATTATAATCACCAATTCCACAAAATTTGATAGTGGAACAAAAATAAGCGGGGTGGACATGCAACATTGGAATCAACATGCAGTGAATAAAAATCGCGACTACTACTTTCAGAGACCTATGTTTTTTGACCAGTTGAAAGTAAACGACATGGGGTATGAATATTTAATTTTATTATGCTAACAAATTAAATGAACAAGCATGTACTATTTTCAAATTCTCCTGGTTTAATTAATGGATGAAATTTATTCTTTTACAATTTGAATCAAAGTGTGAGCGGAAATGTTAACAATTTGAAGTACAGCCAAGATAATTTATTTTTGACAACTCGACCAAACCAAATTGTTCGAGGAAAAGTGACTATCGACGGAACGATGATGCCGAAAGTATATACGATGAATGCGACCGAAGTTATTGTACAGCGCACAATTAATGGTTATAATTTTAACACATCTGCTGCCAACTTGGTAAACACAAAATATGCCTAATAATTTTGAAGTTATTAGTTTAGATTTTTAATTGAAATTTAATGCCAAATTTAACGACTCATTGCTTTAGGTCATGAAAAACAATCGGTCAGACGCATCTCCAATTGTGATAACAGGAATGAAAACATTTTCTGGACCGGTGCATGTCGGCCAAATGAAAATGCCTCAAAATAAATTGGTATATGGGGAAAATATGACAAAAATATTGTACGAAATTTCATCCTTTTATCATATGCCTGAACATCTCAAGTTTCCCTTAAATGATAAATATACTGCTATGCAAATTAGAATCGCCGAATTACAAAGATATGCACCTGGTATGTCAGTGGCTTTAATTTGTTTAAATTACTCATTTCAATTGTCTATTAATTCTTGAATTTTTGAAAGTATGAAATGCAATAGATATAATTTATTTGTTTTCTTGCTAGATCAACCCGTTTTCATGGCCCACTATGAACCACTTTCTTATATAAAATTTCCATCTTCATTCACCAAAGTAGTTTACTTCAATGGTTACCCTTTGTTGAGCCTTGGCATTAAAAGACCACAGTCGATTGTGGAAACTAGTCATTGGGCTTTTAATGGACTACAAAATTCCTACGTGCCATATAATCTGCCTGTCTTTCAAAATCACATTCAAGGATGCATAATAGACTTTGTAGAAGTAAAGATAAACGGATTTTCTGCTGTAATTACTACAAATCGTGTTGAAAACAGACCAGTGCAGATAGATCTTCCACTTCTGCCAATAAACAACAATTATGAACTTTACAAGGCAGAAGGTACGTTAATGTTTCTCGTTTCTTTTAATCCATATATAAATGTATTCGTAAATTCCGATGTAAATAATCTGAAAATCATGAGATATGTTTACTTTTTTAAAGTTGTCCGATTAATTTTAAAGTAAAAAAGCAATTGTGCGTTAAGGTTGGGTACCCAACAACTATTTCGCAAAATATGACAGTAAAATGTCATACGTTTGTTTAGTTTAAATTTTGTTCGTCAAACTTTTATGAATTATGATAGACAGAGCAAAGTTATTTATTTATATTAACACACTTGGAGATTTTAGGACAAAGCTAAATTGTATGTAGATTATATTTAATTTATGATTGGGAAATGAAACCGCAGATGTAAAAGACTACGAACTTGACATTAATTTTCTACTTTTCAGGAAAATTGAACAAAGCATTTATTTTGCTTCGCATACAAGCCAAATTAGTCGTGTCTCAAGTAATCTATGGACATGAGTTCGGAAAAGTTTTGCCATTTTATTTGTTCACGGATAATAATCTGCAAAGCTGCATCATGATTCAAATATTTGATGTAGAAAACGTCCGTGCAGAAGCATTTTGCTTCAATGAAAACAATGCAATTTACCCGATGCAGTCCATAGCAATGATAAGCCCCTCAGCAGTAAGTTTTTCTGAAAAAGTATATATATCTTATTTTAGATTACATGTAAATCAACTTATAATTTAGTAATTCTTCCCAATAAATGTATAATACATTGCATGGAAAATGGTGTCCCTAACCGTTGATAGATTTCAATAGTTGTTTTAAAAACTATATTTGGCCCTCTAAAGTGAAACAATATAGCTTCTACTTAAATCTGGACGCCTATTAGCTACACGAAACATATTCAGTCATGCAAATCCATGAAGTTCCTTTGATAAATTATGTCCGCTGATTTTATGATTTTTATTATTGCCGCTGTAGATGACTTCAATGATCGTTTCCCGCAAAACAATCATAGCGATGGGTGACAAAGATGACAAATTAAAACCCGAAGGTGTTATTGATATTTGGACTTTTGAAGACAGTGGAAAGTTGACAAAGGAAAGTTGTATTCCTGTCATAAATCTGATCCATTTGGATTCCATGTGGGCTATAAATCACCATCCTTTTCTGGCAGTTGCTTCTGGGTATGTGAAAGGCACCCGTAATTTCGGAGCAGTTTATATTTATCGGTAAGCGCCACAAAAAAACTAAATATGTCCTAAAGTCTGTTCAATTGTTGATCTAATTGTATAATTCATTAAACGTATTCATTGCAGATATTCTACCCATAAGAAAATTTTTGAAAAGGTCCAAACATTAGAAGTTGATAATCCACTGAAAGTTCGGTTTCAACTATTGCAAGTTTCCAATGAGATTTTGCTATATGTTCTAAAGTCCTGTGACGTGGACAATGTATTAGTATTCAAATATCAGGTTAGTCCTCAATTTTGGCAGCTTTATTTATTTGTAGTTATTTGATTCCCATGGGATATTACTTAAATACCATTATTATGATGATTTAACCAGGGGATCGCAGGATGGGTAAAAGTACACCAGTTTACATCTGATCACGCGGTAGAAATACAAGTTCTCGACTTTCAACTGAAAAATGAATACCATGGACATGTTGCAGTGTCAAGTCACATGGAAACAAAACTGTATGCTGTAAGATTCAAAGGAAAAAATTATTATGATCAAGAGATAGTTGTTAAAGGTAATACATAGATTGAACGGTTTCAAACAAAAATGTAATTCTTAAATGAATAGTTTATGAACGATAACATTAAAAATTAACAATATTTACAAATGTTTAATTGCATGATATTGATATTTATATTTTGTTACCTATTTATTTTGTTCCACATCCTAAATAAAATCCGCAAAATTTGAAAATAAAAGGATAGAGTGGATTTATCAGATAAGTTGAATGAATGATTTTTTTATTATAGGGCACTGGTTAAAGCAACTAAACTTTTATATGCATTGCAGACGTTAAAGATGCTTCCAGAAGTTTATTACAATGTGAAATAAAATCATTTCATTATGAATTGAATTTGTGAGAAAAATGATGGTAGAACCGAGAAACATGCACCCAATTGAGTTTCAGTTAGTAACGCGCAATTTTATTTAAAGTGTCTGCCTGAAATGTTATATTTTTGCATAGAATACAGAATTAATAGTATTTGTCAATGGTGTCACTTGCACTTTAATTTTAAGACTTATGACAAGACACTTAGTAACTAGGTACGGTTCTCCACAAATTAATTTGTGCACTCGCATTACTAAATCAGTTTACATCATTACAGTTACTTTATTCAATCAGGGCCGGTCTTTACTACAAACAGTTGAAAAATTGCCAATTATTTTACTAAATCAATATACGGGGCTGTAAAGATTTTAGAGCATGTATTTCTGGAACGTACATTTTTATATCGCTAGGTAAGGTATGTGTATTGTATATTGATGTGTGCGACCTCCCCCTTAAGTTTTGTTGTGATTGTAAATTATGACTATGTTCAGGTTGTATTTTTGTATACAGATATCTCAACTATTATAAAGGCTACTGCTACTGTATTCGATTGATTTAAATCTTTAGTTCACTCATCATTAGTTCAAGATAGAAATTGTGAAACACACAACTAATGTAAATTAGATTTTGGCAAGTGATAATTTACAATGTTACATTACATCATAATAAGGTTACGAAGCAGAAGTAAAGCAAATCAAAGCCAAAAAAAACAAATAAAATTACAGATAGATTCAACCAGATACAATATCTCCAAAAGTTAATGACAAGAACCATAACATATATTTACAATTAATAATACTATGAGTAATAAGAATATGTGACTTTACTACTACCACCTTAATATTATTATATTATTTATACTTTAGTATATTTACAGACATCTAATAACGGCACTCTAATTTTATAGTAACAATGTCTAATAAATAAACAACATTTTAGAAATAATAATATTCTTTATCGTAGGTACTAATTATAGTTGTATATACAATGGCCCTCCTAGTTACTTTACTACATATTATGACAGTGACGAGCTGTTGAGAATGAGAAATGTTCTGAATAGGTCTTAAACCTATTTCCCCTAAATGACCTTATTCTTATTCCAATAATTTACATTGCTTTACTTAGTTTGCTGGTTAATTGTAATTATAAATAAACTTAATTCACCAGATGCCCTAGTTGGATACGAAATTTGTAATCTTTGTAAAATCATACTTAAATAGTGTACCAAATTACCAAATATCAATTATGACGCTACCATTAAAAGTCAACAAACGTCAAGCTAGATCATAAATAGATAATAATAATTAACAAAATATTACAATTACTAGAACGTACTACATAATCATGCACCACATGCAACTTTCTAGTTCTTCTAATTTACATTCATATGAAATGTTTTAACATTTTGTACAGAATGTACTGAAATAAATTAATACTAATGATTAATTAGGCTACCGTAATAATAAAGTATCCTTTTACTTCTAACTTTATTTACTTAATATTGCAAATAGTAATACTTATTACCCAAAACACTTGCCTACCCAAAGTACCCATTTAAATAGCATTAGTGCCCATCAATCACTTTCTATAGCAAGAAAATAATATATACTCATAGATAGACAAATATAAAAAGCTAATGCCATATTTAAAGTTATAAAATTAAGGAGTGGGCACCTTTCTTTGGGTGTAATTCATGCAGACGCTAATTTGTAGTTATAGATAGATTTGGAAAAAGATTTGAGCTATTTAAACAACTGAGATGTCAACATGGGCATGATCAGAGGCTAGAACACTCAACGAGGCCTTATTATGGTGGTGGAACAGAATGGACAGAATGTAGACAAAGTAGCGGACAAATGAGGCACAGCAAAAGTACTTTCTGGGGCTGACACCGTTAACGTGTCCTTTGTTCTAACGCTCCTTTAAAAGTTTCAATCTTTCAGCTACTTTACAGACCAATATTATGTGTTTCTTAAAGCTTCTTTTAAAATAACCATTCAGTTCAATATTTTGTACGTAAGTAATAACAGTTTTAACCTACATCTTATCCAGTCGCACCGGTGAGTCATAGTCATGCAAGACATCCTCAAACCTACAGAAGCTAAAATCAAATTTCATTCAAATAAATAATAATTTATGCATATATTTAAAATAGCATATTTTGCTGCATTCTGAATGTATTTATCAATCTACAAACACTTACTCTTTTTATACATTGTAGGCACTCTAAACGGCTATTCCTATACTGACACTACAAAATTACAACTTAAAACGAATGCTTTCACATTATTTCTTAACATCTTATATCTTCAAATGTATATAAAATGTATACAGAAGATTTGTAGTAACTTTACATGGAGATCTTAAAAAACGAACAACTACCTATTGTTAGTTTTTAAATGTGTAACTCTCTAATGGCAGAAATTTAGTTAGCTCCTTTGAATTTAAAAAATTGGCAAATAAATACTCCTCTGAAAACAGGGCTATGTTTTATGGAGGTCTACTTTTCAGCAGCGCCAATCACAATACGGTGAAATGAAACAAACCAAAAAACAACGCTAATTCTTGACTTTTGCTTTGCATATTTGTGATATAATATTTAGTAGAGAGCTTTGTGTAAAACAGATTTACCGTTTTCTGCACCTGTTGTAATATAAATTATGCTATGATTGTTTCATATTATGACCCACATTAACTATAGTACTTAGGATTACGTAATAATATCTCACTTACACAATAAGTACCTTACTATAAAGTACGAGAAATCCAATTGCTGAGAAGCAACTAGCGATAGAACAGCCCAGAGCTGGAGTCGTCTTTCGGCTTCCCTATCGTGCTGTTCATGTTAGCTAATATTTTGGACAATAAGTCAGCAGGGCCTGTCGCCGTCGCTACTTTCCGAGTTCCTTTCCCTTCTTTTGTTTTCAGTAAAATTTCGTTCTCCCCCACAGTCTCTTCTGCGGGTTTAGGCTTAGAAATTTTATTTCTTTCCGAAAAAGAGTGAGATCCTTGTGAAGTTTTGTCAAGTTTTTCTCCCGTACTACTGGCATTTTCAGTGCTGACTTGTTTCCCATGGGACTTTGACGTCCCTTGCTGCTCGCTACTCTCTGGCACGTTAGGATTGTCCGAGCTGGGAGCTTTTGATGGCTTGGAACTACTTCCACTCTCTCGATGTTTGTCCCGATGTTTTGAGCGGTCTTTGTCTCTGCTATGATCACCGTGTTTGTCCCTTGAACTATGACCATGCGATCTCCCTTTGTCCCGATGCTCCCGGTGTTTGTCTCTGTGTGAAGACGATGACTTATGCTTGTCCCGGTGATCCCGACTTCGTTCCCGCTCTCTACTTTTACTCTCATGCTTTTCATGCTTAATGCTCACTTCAGATTTCACTTCTTCAATCTTTGGCTCATTTTTCACTCCAACTGGCGGCTCTTCTGGTACGTCCACAATGGGCTCACTCGTAACATTCTCCTGTGACTCTCCCTTTACATCAACATTTGGCTCGTCTATTTTCACATCGTTTGAATATTCCAAAGTGTCACTTTCCAGTTCCACCTCCTTCTTTATGCTGCTTGACGACACCGGGTAATTGTAATCTTTGTCACTTGATTCCTGAGGCTCCCGCTTCCCACTACTCCGATGCCTGTCCTCACTTCGGTGTCGGTGGTGCTTTTTATCTTTACGTCTCCGAGAATCGTCCCGCCTGTGCTCCCTTCTCTTTGACTTGCTTTCACTTCTACTCCGATCTTTGTCCTTAGATTTCTCCTTGTCTTCGCTTCGCTCTTTGTCTCGGTTTTTGGATTTGCTGGAGGACGAATGTCTCTCTGAGTTGCTGCGGCCGCCGTGACTTCCATGCTCGTGCTTTTTGTCCTCGTAGTGCACTGAATGCTTTGGTTCTTTTTTCACAGACGAAATTGAGATCGATCGGTCTTTTGAACTCTTATGACTTGATTTACTGTGCTCATTCTTGCTTGACGACTCTTGCCGCACTTTCTTTGACGGACTCTCCGTCGCTTCTCCCGTTGTAACTTCTGGATGAAGGATCGGCATCCAATTAGGATAGTATTGACGAAGGCGAACATGCCAAGCTAAACATACGTCATTTGTATTTAGTCATTACATTTAGTAATTTCATATTTAGGGGATAATCGTTTAAAAAACAAGTTTAAGCAAATAGAATCAAAAAAGTGAATTACCTATACTGGTTACAGCTGTTACTGTTCTGAATTGATGGATTATATTTCTAGGTAAGAAATAGATATCATTGTCGCAAAGACTGATTCGAGAATAGCGAATCCCATCTCTACGGAGCTGGTTTAGTTTCGCATCCTCAATCCATTGGACACACTGTATCAAAATTAAGTATTTATCAGTCAAAGTAACGAAATAATCTTCTAAAATAAAATTATATATTCATTTAAAAATATGAAATGACACAATAAGAAATTCTTGCAGCATGGACACATTACCTGTGAGGCAGGAGGTTCGTAAAGATCAAGCTGAAGTTTAGCAACCAAATCATTGAAATCGCCGGCATGAAATGCTACTACA
The DNA here is from genome assembly GCA_020055645.1 of Tomocerus qinae. Taxonomy (NCBI): domain Eukaryota; kingdom Metazoa; phylum Arthropoda; class Collembola; order Entomobryomorpha; family Tomoceridae; genus Tomocerus; species Tomocerus qinae. The sequence continues at coordinate 36,893,938 of CM034548.1, read as the reverse complement.
TCTTTTGTGATCCTATTGGACGTGTAAGGCTGACCGCAATGAACGGCTTTCAAAACACCTACACAAAGAATGGGATATTGAGGTCGGATTTACAATTTACTATTAATAGGTTGAATGAGGCTGGATTTTCAGGTCTTACCAACAGCAGCAGACGTTACTCTATGTGGGTAATGTTCTACATGATCTGCATGGGCTTTTGTACGGTCTTCAAACATTACTTCTCTTACGTCAGATATTCGCGGTCTGAATAGCAGATTTTTTAATTCGTTGTTCAAACCTCCTCCCCTAATGGTAAAATAGTATATTATTAACCATTAGACACAATAGGAACACGAATGAGACTATTCAGTTAATATCATTCATTTTATTTACCGCTGTTTTCTTGGAGACCGAGTATCTTTATCGCCGGTAGGAATAAGCTGCTCTCCAGGTCTTATCCACAGAATAGGACCATCATCTGATATTTCAGGCCTTGCTCCATCCAAAGTAGACAACGACCCCCAAGGCATTACCTTAAAACGTTAACATTATAATTAATTCACCTTGTAACGTAAAACGAACCGGAATTTAAATACATAATAATTATGCTGATTAAGTTAATAAAAAAATAAATTAAGAAAAAATATTCCTGAATAAAAGTATAAGACATTAAAATTAATAATAAATTTTTATTGATTTTTAATTATTGTAATAATTTTTAATTCTGTTTTAATAAAAAAGACTATATTGTTTTGACTTTATAAAGTAGTGCAATAAATATTTACTAGCAATACTGTCAGTGTAAATAATATATTAGCATCTAAAATTGAAATGTAAGCTTACTTATATAAATAAAATAAACACAGTAAATGATTTGATTTAGTAAGGAAAATTACCATTTTTAGAAAAGGACTTTGTTCCAACTTTTCCAAGAAATTAGGGAAATATCCACCCGACTCTTCATTAGCTGTTCCAACCAAACTCAGCTGATTTAACGGACCAAAACGAAATGTTCCACTTGAGTAATGAGCGTAAACCTGTTAACGAGTGTTTATTGATATTAAAATTTTATTGCCTTGTAAATAGCTGAATGAAAGAAAAAAAATTTATGGATAAAGAATATTATACATTTTGACTATAATTTTCCATTGTAGTAGTAGTGATATCAGATTGAATTTTCAAATCCATAGCTTTAACTGTCAGCGTAGGATGTTGCTCAGTCATGTAGTCGAGCAAATCAGGTAAGTACCGTCCTCCCTCATGAACTATTCCCATGACAAAATTGGCAGTTTCTTTGTTATCCTCACTGAATACGAGCTGAAACGGTAAATATAAGGTTGCATTTTTGAGTTTACAGAACGTATTACTAGTTTATGTAACAGAGTGTATACCTTCAAAAATTCTTCTGCAAATCTTTTAGTCTCATCTTCCGAGAGAGAATCAATTTCGTCTTGGTAGGCATGAAGAACCAAAGCTCCTCCGTTTGGATGTACTTCTATTCTGAAATACTTTTTGTATTTCAAACCATTTAACAGACTCTCAAATGGAAATTTTGGAGACCGAGAAGACTTAGAACTGTGTTTTAGTTTTGCTTTCAACGTAGAAAAATTTGGAGGTCTACGAAGTCTATCAAATACAACATGTTCTGTTTTAGGGAGGATTCCTTCTTTTGAGTCGGCACTTTTTGTCTTTGGAGAACTGAAATTTATTAAGAAAGCAATTAAGATTCTTGAATTCATTTAGCACTACAATTCTTTGTACTTCATATACATTAATTTGGCGTCTGTAGCACAGAAATAGAAAACAATTCCTCTAAAATAATAACTATCTTCTACAGTTACTAAGACAAACGACAAAATTGATATTAAAAAGTAAATAAAACAAACACATTGAGGGATAATGCATTTGTTTAAGAGAAATACCATGGAATTGTATCGAATACTAATACAAATATAAATAAACCATATTTTTAATTTACCTTATATGTGACTTATCACTGTGTTTCAACTTTTTTTCTGGGGTATCAACATTAGGAGATTCAGCCCTTCGTTTTCTTGAGTGTCCCTCTGGAGAGCCATGGATTTTCTTTTCATCAACTTTTTCCATATCAAATTCGGTTTCCTTTACTTCTTCTGAAATCAAATCCATATGCATGCTCATTAAATGCTTATTATTTAATAAATGAAAATGAAAGCAACTGTGAAATAGGTGGTTTTTACGAAATCTCAGACTCAGATTTTTTTTCAAGTAATTTAAGAAAACGATTTTGCTACAACTAATAAGAGAATACTCACGTTTAAAATGCGAAGGGCACAATTCATGCTCCTGTTCCAGGTCTCCAACCTCCAGCTCTGGCAGCTTATCTGGATCGGCAAAATGTCTCGATACAGATGTGTAATCACTGCTGATTGGCGAATGCATTGTTGAACCGACCGTAACCTGGACAGTATCACAAGCATACTCTTCGCCTTCGCTACTTTTAAGTCCTGGCATTAATGTCGGATCATCTTGTACATCATTGTTATCTAAAATTCAAAAATTTGATATAATATCACCAAAAACGTTACAAAAGTTCATAGGCAGTTAGTTTTCTTCATTAAAATAACATTTAGTTACGCGCAGCATAAGTATTTACGCGGCTTACGCTACGAAACAAATTTACACTACTACAGTTACGTAGAATAATTTTCCGTTGCTAACAAAAGATGCAGAAATTTCCATAATTATCTTTGAAAAAGTAAACAAACATAATTATGACAATCAATCTTTTTTATTTAAACATACTTTCCCAGTTAACTACAAATTTATTTACGAATTATTTGAACCTATTTTATTTTGCCATTATTTCTGCAACTGAGTATTAGAGATAAAGAGATAAGAGCAACTTACAAAAGTCAAACTGTCAATAAATCACTAGGTGCTACTTTTGATACACAGCTAATCACATAAATAAACCTTTCAGATAAATAATAACTTCAGAATCTTTAAATCAAAGTAAGCTACTTTAAGAAAAGAAGGTGAATCTATTTTGTAAACAAAATTGGATTCATCGCGATGTTTATGCTGAAAGACGCAGATTGGCTCTTCCTATTATTAGTACAAAGTTGAAATATGCGCTGTTTGCCAATTTCAGCAACTCTATATCCTGGGCGGGCACTACGTATGCTCGTAAGTCTGAAACCTAGTGTAGCCATTTTCACGTTTCATAACTCTATCTTTTTGGCGTAGCGATAGTAGCGAAGGATTCATGCGGAAAGAGAAAGAGTTTCATGAAAAACTTACACTACGCGAGGCTCATTCTTACACTAAGGAAAATAACAAGATGTCTATTCATATTTCAAATTGAAAGTTTCAATTCATTAACACTATTTAGTGGTTTTAATTTGTTTAAGTAACATAAAACGCAAATTGAAGAAGATGAATAAAATCAACGTTTATATAATATTCAACTATAGTTAGTTACCTGATATAATCCAGTTCTTAGGTAAAAATCTGTGAGAGTCAGGATGAGAATAGTTATTACAGTTTTCTTCTTCAGAAGGCAGTGGTAAATGATTTAGTAGATTTCGTGAACAGTTAGTCCTCTGCTCAGTAAAATTATTGCTGATATCTTCAAAAAATACCGGTGGTAGGTTATGTGCATCTGGATCAGAATATTCGTCCATGATTTTATTTGTTCCATCTACACCACTATTGGACACTTCGGACAAATTACCATCTATTTGCATGTTTTCTTGTCCAGGAGTCGCAAAACCAGGTGTAGGGCAACGGGATTCGGGGTTATCGTCAGGAGCTTCTATGTCACTTCTCTCTTCATCACTTCCTTCCGAGCTACTCGAGTCACTACTGACTTCTTCAACTGACAGTCCCAGTCTCTCTTTATCTTGGCTAGCAGACGATGTATGCATAGCGTCTGATTGCATATCTAGCAAGTTTGTTACTGGAATGTTCACCTAAAGATTTAAATATTTTAATTAGACATTGATTTATTTGTCTCAAGAGAGTACAGATTTTATCAATAGAGAAGAATTTTCGTTTAAACAAGTATTCTTTTGATATCAAATTTCTATTCTGTTAAAGCATAAACACAAACAATTCAATAAAACGTTCTGAATTGAACAAAATCACGTACATGGTTTTAGTAACATTACTAAAATTTTTGGCGTACAATTAATATATGAATTTCAGGAATATTATAAATTACAAATATAAAACAGAATATAAATTATATTGTAATTATATTATATACTTATTAGTTTTACTTAGTTATCTATGGTTTTGAAAATTCTCTTTACATGATATTAATTGGTATAGGAAGGATTGCTAAATGAAAACTTACCGAATCATGTTCATTTGACGCGTAAGGGGCCATTTCTACATCCTGCCATCCGTATTGATCATTGTACACTTTGTCCTGACATTGATCGTCACCGTCTAGGGTACATGTGTTGGATATTGGAGTATGGTTGAAGTTTTCACCGACAACCTCAGATTGTTCACAAACACTAGCGTCGCTTACATCTTCCTCCTCTATATCACACTCGTCTATGTCTTCGCCGGCTAAAATTTTTATTCAAAATTTAAAACTTATAATTTTTAACATGTACCTAATGAATTATTTATGATTTATACTAAAATCAAGGTATATTTGTTGTTAGACTAGTTTTATAAAAGGTTTTAGAATCCCAGGGATTGATAATCGGTTATTAAATTGTGTTTTTCAAGTATTCGCACCTCTATTACTGGCTATAGGGGAATTGGAAAGACTGCGAGAGCCATGGACAGTGGAATTTGGACGAAAGTTGATTTGATCATCGGTTTCCCCTTCCGTCTCATCGGTCTCATCGGAGATATCATCATGATCATTTTCCACTTCTCTATCACTCCAACAGGACGAATCCCGTGTCGGTGTTATTGCAGACGATGAAGATGTTACCAACGAATTTTGCTCGTCGTCATCATGGTCCATTCTACGTCGTACTGAATGTGGTGATAGCTGATGGTCAATTCCCTCTACAACATTATTGTGTCGATGTCTATTGTGGTGCAATTTGACCGTATTTAGGGTAGAGCTAGGGAGACCAGGTAGATTTCGGAAGCCCATTTGGTCTCTCTTGCCTCCGTTAAGGCTACTAGCTCCTAAACTCGAAGAAGACGATGATATATACGAAGTGGTAGCTGAGGACCCAGGACGTCCGCCACTTCCACTACTTTTCGTCACATTAATTATTGGGTACGAGTCCATTCCAATTTTATATTGAAACTGGTTAAACACGAAACATTTTTATTCTTTGGTATATTCTCTTTTGACTGAATTATACCAAACGGATTTAAATTTCACTTATTGCACTGGCAGTATTCAAAGTTTGAGTCTCAAGTAATGTACACGAAAATGTACTGTTCATCTATCAGCCATGACTTATTTGTTGTACAGCAATTATTATTCTCCATTTTTGTGGCTATATTGACAACTTAGACTTGCTTATTTTCATTTTGATGAACCCGTCCTCTTAACATAGGCCATGACTGAAAAAATCTAAAAGAAAACATGATTATAAGCACATGGTTCAAAATAATGAATCAATACTAATGTTTGTCCATAAAAAATGTGCACTGTTTTCGTAAATTTACGTGTACTGATTTCTGACCTGTAATTTGCTAGTAATTGAATTTGCTATAGAAACTAAAATAACTGCCACTAACAGGTAGCTTAGCTATCAAAGTGACATTTTTTAAGCAATTTAGCCTCTCAGAATAACAAAGTGGACATTTTTTAGGGACAAACATTAGCGTAGTTTACCAAATGGTGTAACTAATCATAAATATCACAAACATACAATATAACAACAATTACGAGCATTAATGACGCTTAGAAATATTCCGTTCATTACTAAAATATTCACTTTAGTAGTTAATAAATATAAATCCTTGGTGCAAACGTATTAACATGAATATCCCCGCTATAAGTAATATAATAACCACAAATGAGGTTGCTTAAGTAAATTAACTGACTGTAATATAATAACCACAAATGAGGTTGTTTAAGTAAATTAACTGCTATTATAAATTAAAAGGACAAATTAATAATTTAAAAATATTTGCGTAAATTAATAGAAAGCAAAATAAAATATCCCAAATGGAATGATGAAATTGGAGAGGTAAAAAAAGATTTGGAGTACTTTTTGATATCTATTTTCTTGGACAGATAACGTTTTTCGGTTGACACAAATTTATAGCCTTCCAATTCACTTCCTACATTTGAAAACATTAATAACGGATGATTATTCCATAAACATTACAAATATTTAGTCAATTCAGAAGTAAAAATATTTACGTAAATATCCTTACTTAAATTTAATAAATATTAAGTGAATATTAAATAAATGCATAAAATAATTTGTAATTGGTGTTTCTCACCATTGTACACTCGCTTTTCAATGGAATCTTCTGAAAATGTAGTTAGTCCACAAAAATTGAGTTGCTTTTGTCACCAAAAATGCCATCTTTACTAATTTTTATATTTTTTATTTTTATTTGACACTAGTTCGAGAACAACATCTGTCATCACATAACACTTCAAGATAAACAACACTGGTGCACGATCTACGATGTCAATTCAATTGTTAAGTTTAAAATATGATTAGCACACAATAAAGGGTACATTAAAAGTACAATTTTTGCATTAATAATTGTTAAAACTTAATAATACGATGTAAACCTATATGGATTGTGATTGCAGGTTAGACAACTATTGAAATGAGTATTGAACAAATAAGAATTCGTGCCAGTTATCAATTTAAAATAGAAAAATACCTAAAGAGAGTTTGAATTCTTGATTCTTGGCAAAAGATTTTAAATCAAAGAGAAAGAAAATTGGAAAACTGCGCTGTTTTTATTTGCTACACCTTCAACTGTCCTCTTCTTATTCACCTTTTTAAATACTAACGCTCGCATATTTTTTAACTATCAACGCAGCAAAGTATTTAAATCCGCAGTATCAAATACTTATTGAGTTGAGCAGAGCAGACAGCCAGTGATAGTAGCCAACAGAATAGGCAACTGAAGAATATACTAGGCACGTACTCATAGTACTATAATAACTAAACCTATTTATTTACGTATTACTACGTATGGTATACAGGATGCAGATCATACATCTATATTATTATATGTAACATAGCTTAATATCACGAACCGAGTACTAGCAATATGGAGGTAGATTCATAATGTGAACAATAGTCTTCTATATAATGTGTGTATGTACTCCTCTGCATGATATACATACAAGATACAATGATACTATTACAAATGTCTCCTCTAACTCTGTTGAGCTCCTCACACCGCCAATCTCCATTTTACCTACCTCTTTTAGGTCTACCTACCTATATCCTAGTCCTACCATTTATAACATGACGTACCTAACTCACCAAAAGTATACCCATTCATGTTGTATTGAAATGAGCGATGGAATAACACTAGGCCGTGTGTAGTAGTAGATAGGAAAAAGAAAGCCTGTATACGCTACACTGTATTCCAAAGCCATTCAGACAGGCTAATCTATAGTGCATTTGCGAAATATGGTACAGTAGCATAGTCCATAAAAAGTATTTTTTAAAATTAAATTCCATACTTAAAGTCTATTCACTGTCACCTTTATTTTTCGGAAAAACAAAGGAAAAGGTCACAGCTACTTTACCCCTGTAGTGGAAGCCTTGCAGGTTTAAAAATGCAGATTAAAATACTGGAACATGGGATTTTGTGACCATCAGATGGTCAAAATTTGAATTGAGCTTAAAAAATTAGAAACCATATTATTAAATAGGTAATCAATCGATTCTTTTTGCTTGCAAATAAATTATTCAGTCAAAATAGTTCCATAAGAATTCATATTTTAGGCGAATAGTCTTATTTCTGTAGATCTTTTATACTACATAGTACATAGAGGAAAACGGGCTTCCTGAAATATGGAAATGCTATAGTGATTCAAAAAAAATCAAAATGAATGCCATTGGGAAGGATAACAAATTTTCCTATTAGTAAAAATTTAAGTCTCTATCAAAAATCATATTTACTAATATTTATTTTATGTACAAAATTAAAACTACTATTATAAGTTTCTAATCAGTAGGAATTTGGGATCCGAGTCAATTTGCATTCAAGGTTGAAACATCTGCCTGTGACCTGAACTTTCATTTTCATTACCTAGTCAGTCACACACAACCACAACAATTTTACAACCCGTATCAGGAACTGAATTGTTGTGGCACACAATGTATTTATTTACAGGGTATTGAGATAGGATTGTCCATTCAGTCCCTTGTGGGTCAAACAAGCATGTGGAAAGCCGGCATGGCAACTCAAATCCCAAACATTAAGTGTATCTATTACGAAACGAAGGCAATTTAAAAAGTCGTTGATGTGAATTTTCGATTGATTACATAGCTACTGTGTGATGTTCTATCGATATTGTATATCAATTTGTAACATAAGACATTACATAAGGCTATTAAGGCATTGCATAAAATGATGCTGAACTGTATACTGTATACCGAATCAAATCATTAACTCAACAGAGAGCATCTACTAATAGTATTACACGCCGTTTTCATCTCTTCATTTTTGACTATATATATTATTACAGCACATTTTTACTGACGTCAATTTTTACGAAACTTAAGAAGATCGAATGACGAAGCCTTAACTGCGAACTGGGGTTCTTTTGCGTTTGTACAAAACCTAGATGAACCGTGTGCGTGTTCTTTTCACTGATTTCCAATATTGTCGTTTCTTTTATTACTAATTTTAAAGTACAGTTCATCTACTTAATAGTAGTTTCAAGGCAAACTTTCAGGACAACCAAAAAAAGTGTATTGACAACGCTAGGGAAAGTAGTGCCATGGCTAATCACAAGTGGAGTACCCTGTGAAACGTTTTTCTAGGTTTTCTTCTAGGGGAGTATGGAGTTATTATATGTTACGAATGAAATTTCTTCTTTACGCAGAGCATCTTTACTTACAGAGAAAAACTGTTCTCAATCTCATGGGCCATCGAATGAAAACCCAAACTATATACCATACCTAATTAAATTCAATTATACGCTATGAATAAGATATGTATTCACTAACAACATAGCCAATTATTTTCATCGTTGGTCCCAAAGAAACTTCGCTTTTAAGACCACCTGATGTGAGCCTAGCATAACATGGATTCATTCGCAGTTCGTTAGTCACCGATTGATATAATAAACCCGGCCTGGATGATAAGGGTAACAATATTATTTGGAACATAACTGACACTTTACCCAGGGGCCGGCTTCTCTCTGAAAATGAATAAAATTGATCGTGGCTTCGAAGATGAACAGCTTTGCTTTATGCTTTAAAAAATTTAAGGTATTTATAAGTTGTGTATTGAATTTTATGCAATACTGCATACGCATAAAGTAGTCAATGTCCAAAACTGGGCATTATTAAATTATTCATTTATGCTTCTTTTCAGCGGGTAATACAGTAAGAATAGTATGTAGTATGTAGTCAAGGTCTTCTAATAAAGCTATAAGTATTGCCACCTTAGTGTTCTGTCATCTATGATTAGTAATTCCTGTATGATTGACCAGAATCTTGTTTCAGCATCTGCTTAGGTCAAATCAAGATTTTGTCTCATGCCAGCACCTGCTAAAACTAAATGTCTCTTTTCCGTACGACCTGTTAAAAGCAGACCAAATCTCCTTTCAGCCTCCTGTCCTGTTGCGGAATTAGACCAAATATTTCAACATTTGGAGATGCTGAAACAAGATCCCATCTATTAATGTATTAATTGCGACGGCAATCAAGCAGAAATCTATCAGATTATTCAGATTGCTACCTTTTCTTATAATCATAGTCTGTTGTTCTGTCTATATCTGCGCATGCGCAAATACAGTGCATACTTTGGATAGGTTAGGTATCATCTTTCAAACTTCAATCACAGCATTGAGAACCCTTTATTATTAGAAATTAGGTTTACATTGAATGGGCTCAAAGGTTCAATGTGTATGATTTATTGGGAAAGGGGTTGATTTTCATAGTATGTGACTATGTGACAGAGAGAATTATTATTCATCCACTTACTAAATGCACACGTCTTCCTAACCTAATGATTCATGAAAAGAAAATTTTGTAACGCAATTTATGCATTTCCATTTTAGCATCTACGTCAATCATTATACCAGTGTATAGGCTCACAGAGTTTTGCTACGTTCTGTCGGTAGTGTAGGCATTTTGGTACGTAGTAGTAGTGGGTACGTAGTACGTAGTCTACGTAGTATACAGTCCGTACTTACGTACGTACGGATGGAGTAGGTATATGCAATGCATCTGTTATGTGGAGTTTTGGTAAGTTCTATGAACGTGAGACGTGAAGTTACCTTTTTGCTTGAATTTATTCTCTATGTCTCTGCTGAAGTACGTAACTAGCTTGGACAGAGAAATAGTGCAGTTGTGATGAAGCACAAGGAGTGAGTTGGTCGCTCGCTTTGCTTTTCCTTCGCTTCAGCATGACTCTAGCTTTAGCTCCATGCTTGGCTATTTGCTGTCTCTCTGTTTGGCCCTACTACAAGATTCCTACAGTGTGGGAATCAGAATACCTGGCATAAGGTTAACTTTTATACACGCCTTCTTCGGCATTAAGTTTTGGAGACAATGAAACTAACTATTAAAAGGTCACGTTAAAATTTTTGGAAAACTTTTGGACCAATGATATCTTGCCAACTCGTGGAAGTTATGGATAGCTACTTTTATTTTCTAAAGCTGGATGACTTTCATGATAAAGAGTATTATGACTCAATGTTTTAGAGCTTTGTTATTTAATATTATTTTTCGGCTTGATTTTTTGACTAAAACATTGGCTAAAAATGGAAAGTTGTTTATAGTCCTATCGCATTGCTGAAGCATTTGTAAGTAAAATCGGTTATGTTAACATGGCCTAAATTAAATGTCGTAATAGTGATTATCCTTCCGTCAAAACACTTAAGGTGTTTAACCTAGCTCGGTAAACAAAAATGTAAGTCTTAATTCAACACTGGCTATTTAAAAGTTTGTTTTATCCGAATTTCTTTCCGAGTATTATTAAAATGTTGAGTCAATACACTCGCTGATTTAATTCTCATTGAGTAACTCTGGATCTATAGAATCTGTGTGCCGGCTTGACTTTCTTTCTTTGTATTGTAATCTAATTCTAAGTACAATTTAAACGAATACAATACAATAATATTTTTGTCTCCAATGCAACACCATCTTTAAAATTGTTTCAACAGAAACCCTCCCAATGGCCTGTCTGAATTAGATTCTACTTTTCTAATGAGCTAATAGCTAATCTAATCCTGGCAACGTTTAACCTGTAAAGCAAAGGCGCATCTGCAAGTATTTTAAGAGAGGATTTATCACTTTCCACGTTTATGAAAACGAATTTGGTTCATATGAATCATTTTAATGAAAGCTATCTTTGCTATACAACAATGATTAACCAAATTGGAGCTCATTCATATTATGCATAATTGCATACTCCATGGTTGGCTTGGTTGATACTACGTTTACAGTATTTTACAGCGACGCATGTTCATACAATGATCTATGAATCCATGAAAACAACACCCTAATAGATAAGAAGTGTAGGTATTTCATCATTAAACATGATTAACAATGTTCGCTCCCAAAAATAAGGCATTGTAAAACCTGTAAAGGTATTGCATTGCAGGGACGGATACACGGGACGGACCCGGACCGGATGCCCGCATGCGTGTTTCTTTAATAACTCACCAAAGAACAAAACATAGTTCAGTTTAGTCAGTAGTTGTAGTATTAGTGTAGTGTGTGTATGTATCTGTCAGCAATCTTCTATATCATAGTATTAGTGGTAGTAGGAGTAGTTAGGTAAAGGTAACGTTTCATAATAATATTACTAACTTTACTATAATAGTACTGCATTGAATGAAGTCAGTCGGCTAAAAGAATTTGGAGATGTGTTTTGTGCTTTTATACATCAATGATAAGAAGTGAACTTAAGGGAAATATGAATGTCTTGCAGTGGCGAAATGGAAGAGGGTTAGAACTTCTCGGGCCAGCATAATATATTGAACCGATTTTATCAATTTGTAAATATCCTCCGAATTTATTATTCATTTAAAACATTAAAGTGAATGAGAAATCATAACAGTATTGGGAGAGTATAAAATAAACGCTACAAGTTTAAATGGTAACTAAGAAAATATTTTTGATTTTAATCTGCTTCCCTAGTTCCCTATTCGAATTCCATTATGCCGTTTCCAAAAAAAATCATACTACAGGTGAAAATTGAATTCAATAAACTGTTAGGTTTCAATACTTTGCATGTTATAGTATGTAGTGTGTGGATTGTTGATGTAAATGGAGGAGGTGATAGAAGTCATCCCGGTAGTTGTTATTGTTTAGTTACGCCACTGTCTCCCTCAACCCAACCGCCTTTGGTTTCTTTTAGCGCCAGAATACGTGAAGCCAGAGATCCCTGTTGTAGAGGCAGAGCTAGAGCAGTGAAAGGGCGGAGATGATTGGATGGAGATGGAACTCGTAGTTGAATGAGCGAATGAAGTGACAGGTAACAAATGCGTCACGGGTCTGAGGAACGCTTCTTCATTGCACACGAGGAAAGTCTATGCTATGGTGGCCTCCACTCTGCTGTACGATACTACGAGAGCGGCGAGAGAAATGCTCTGTGCCGTGCGGTCTCTTCATTCTTTACTTGCAGTGGAAAGAGACGTGCCGATGTGAAAAGCTGAAAGCATTTCCCTCCCTCGTCATTAGTTGAGCAGCTTCGGTTGAGTGACAGACAATACCGATTACTTCCAAGTCACATTTTATTTTGGTCAAGTTTTTATTTTTATTAGATAAACTGAAAGATCACTTTACAGCCGTTCAGGTAAGCACATTCAACATTTATTTTTTGGTGTTTATGTCTAACTACGGAGCAATGGCGAGTGGCGAAGAGGGAGTTCTGGCGGTCGGTGCGAGGTTTGTCGGCTTTAATTTTGTATTTTGTTTACATTAGATGTCTTCAAGCAGTGGACCGTCACCACGCAAAATTAAGCGGGTGGAAGAGAGTGATGGCTCTGAAGATGAAGCCCAGGAATTTGATGAAGAAACTCAAAAAGCTTTAGAAGAAATTGACACTTGTCAAAATGAAATCGATAGCCTCAACGAGAAAGCCTCAGAAGAAATACTAAAAGTTGAACAGAAATACAACAAGTTGAGAAAACCGTTTTTCGATAAGCGAAATGGAATTATCGAGAAGATACCCAATTTCTGGGTCACGGCAGTATCCTTCCATACACAAATTAATTTATATTCTCAGAAATTATTTCTTATTTTACAGATTTGCACATTTTATCGCTAGTTGAAGCCTAGAATTTCCGTATTATGTTGTTTCCCTGTACCTTTGTCCTTTGTCTCTCCAATGTGATTGCATGTGTTGTTGGGTATAAGGCTTGTTGTTCGAATTTTATGCGTGATTTTTATTTTTTGTGCTTCATTTGCATGCGCGATAATACAATGTTAACCAAACCATTTTCGAAAAATTTTCCTTAACACAATAAATCAGATGGTAAATCATCCACAAATATCTCTTTTGATCGATGAAGATGAAGAAGATTGTCTGCACTTTTTATCTAAACTAGAAGTGGAAGAGTTTGAAGATATTAAATCTGGATACCGGTAAGTACCATCTCATGATACTATGATTATTACATTAGTGGTGTTTGTTTGAGAATAATTTAATTACTGACTAGATTACAGATATGTGTATAGTAAATAGTATGCTATAAGCATTATTTAGCATCTAGGAAGCTATTAGCATTTATGGGTAGTCTAAGTGCCTTTAAATTAATTGTGAGAACGGAAATGAAAATATTATGCAATCTTTGCGTCGTTATTTAATATTGTGTTAATAGTATTGTATAATCAATTACGAATATCAGATAAAAGAATTGTGTTTTATTACGTTGCAGGCTAAAACTATACTTTGATGAGAACCCTTTCTTTGAAAATGACGTCCTCGTGAAAGAGTTTCATTTGGGCACCGTTGGTAAGCATTTTGAGAAAGCATTCATTTAGTTTTATTTACAAGAAGACAAGAAATAAAAATGATAAGTACAAATAGCATTTAAAATAATATGAAAGAATTCGTAGCAAATATTCACGTCCGTTGTTAGTGTTTCTCCCTTTTAATCTTATTTTTGATTTTGCATTTCAAACTGAACCTTTAACTAGAATCAAATGCTAGGTAGTCTCTTTTCGGATAGACGAATATTTTTAAATCCTTAAAGATTTGTGTACCAATCAGTGATAACTGAATAAACTGACTGTTTCAGGGGATCCCAAGTCGACTAGCTCTGAGATACGATGGAAGGAAAACATGGACCTTTCTAAGAAGCAGAGAGAAGTCATCTCGTTGAGACGAAAACGTGGCTTAGAACCAAAAACATTTTTCTCGTGGCTTAATGATCATGGTGACCCTTCATCAGACGACATCGCAGAGGTTTGTCCGAGTTCCAAATTATTATACCTTTCAAATTGCTTCGAGGTTTACGTTTATGTAGCATTTTAAGTTGATCGAGTACATTCTGGCCTAGTCAATTCAGCCGACTTTGTACAGATTATCACTATTCTCTGAACATGTCCTTGGCTTTATATGCTGATGTCGACTTTGTTCAATATTCATATCGCAACAAAGCAAAGTACAAAATTTCTAGTGGTGGCTTTATGCTAATTGGTTTTAGATATTGATTATTTTTGATGTAAAGATAATACAGCGGTTTGGTTTCACATTTAGGTTATTAAGGATGACTTATGGCCTAATCCTCTTCAATATTATCTGGTGCCGGACATTGAAGGAGAAAATGGAGTAGATGAAGAAGGAAGGTAAGCTACTAAATTATATTAGATATTATTGAAAGTATGCATTTAATGTCTCCCTATATACAAACGAAATACGATGTATAAATCTGGTTATCGTCACTGTCTGTTCTAAGTTTTTTATTCAGTCGAATTGACAGTCTTGTGCATTAAATGCTCATTTATAGGAATAAATGAAGTATTTTGATAGGATACTTTTTTAATAAGTATAGTACTACTATACTACTATACCATACTGTCGTTGCCGTGTTATGCTGTTTTGGCATTGTGTCGTTATACAAAGATTAATAGCTAATTAAAAATGTTTAACTTGTACTTACGCAATCAGTATGTAACTAAAACAACTGCTAATATTGCCAGAACAATTGTTATATAAGAAAATTAACGTTTTTGAAGGATCTGAAGTAAAAATATTTTTTAAAACCATTTTGCCATCTGAAGTTTGAAAAATATCTCACCGTTGTTAAGGAGTTGTAATCCGTGTATTGCATTAAACTATTTGAATATTTTTTGTAATGTATTCAGTGAGGAAGGAGAGGAAGATGACTCTGTGGTTGTCGTCGAAGAAGAGGAGGAAGAGGATGAAGGGGACGAAGACGACGATAAAAATGCTGAAGGTGGAGATGACGGTGGTGAAGGTGGCGACGACGATGCAGCCGAACCAGAAGCTGAGGGAGAGGAGGAAGAGGAGGAAGGAGCATTTTAATTAACATTCTGTAATTATCAAAATTAAACCACAATAAAATAATTTACAAATTTTGCACTGTATTTATGTAAAAACTGTTTGCAATCCCCCTCTGATACCTTGACACTCGTTTTTACGGGTTTTACTATTTTAGATTCATTAAATTGTTTACCAGTATCTGGGTACGCAAAAATGCGCGCCTCTTTCAATTTTTGTGGGTCCTTTTTAAATTTTCTCCTAATTATTTTGCTAACGGCACCACATCGGCATCTATATTCGGAAAAACCTGTTAAAGTCGGACACAAATGTCTTTTTAAAGATTTTCGATGTCTTCTAATTTTTATCCAAGAAGATTGATAGTATAGGTAGATACTTTAATGGTAGGTAATGTTGTTACTGCTTTCAGGATATGTATCTTATGTATAAATATAGTACAGTACAAATTACATCGGATAATTTCTAGAATGAAAATAATTAAACAAATATTTTGAAAGATAGATTAACTGTCAATACATTCAATTTGTGATTGAAACTGAGAGAATCAGATTAGGTAACTGAGATTTTCCTGATGCAATTGTTTAAAACATTATCAACATTAAGTTAGTTACTTGCATTCCGTTCCAATGGTGCACTATTTGCAGTACAAATCCATATTATGGCCGGAGCAAAATGAAGAAAATCCATAGGGTAAAAATTTGACTTTTTGAGCCCTGTGTGGGGCATGTCTTATGTCTGCCTACTCCGCTAATGGTTAAGAAAATCTTAAAAATTAATATCTCGAAAACGTATATACTTCGTCAAATGTACGGTTTTACGATATGTAATTTTTTTATCTATTAGCTCCTGGTCTTAACTCAATACCCGACCCAGAACTCTCGTTTTATTCTGACTGCGGCCATGATTCAGATAATGTATGAATGCCGTCAATTTTATGTGCTCAAGAATCCTCATAATATCCTTAATCTAACAATGTACTGTAGTAGGACTTAGATTTGCTAATTTTTTAGTAAAAATGATGGACAAGCAGTTTAATGACAATATGGCAAACGATGCCATTATCCTATTATGTGTATTTTGTTACTGAAATTGGCAAATTAGGTGATTTTAGTGAACAGTATTTAGGGCATCTTATTTTGGCCACTTAAACTAGTATTTTATCTGATAATCATCCGTCCAATTGGTGCAACAACCTGTTATGATATAGTTTACAACCTTCACATTTCCTAATTTGCTTAATTATTCCATCAAGACCGTTGATAGAACTTCCGTAATTACTCTTATTTTCGTTTCTCATTTACTACTTCAGGCGAAAGGTCGACTTCTAAGAGTCTGACGTAGCTATCAAACCTAGACACTTCTAGAGTTGATAATATTATATTTAAGACAGTCTTTGTTCCAGTTTAAAAACCATGTTACAATTTTCAACTTCTGATGAGGAATCGAATATTAATTACATAAGGATTTTAATGCATCTAATAAGTATTTCAATCCTTATAAGCACTGTCTAATTGTGATCGTATTATTATTTAGAAACAAGCTGCAAACATAATTCAAGTATGTATGACGTATGTTTTGGATCTATAGGCAAAAGTGTCCGATAAAACAGGTCTCCTTTCTATCTTCAAAGAATTGTTTTAACATTTTTCTTTAAAAATATCCTACAAAGCTTACAATTCCCAATTTGTACGATGCGAGGTTGTTAAAAATTCTCTTCAAAAGTCTGAGATTATCTAATGTAATATTTAGGAAAACGTTTATGATAATTGTGGATAAGCAATAAATTATGTCGATAAAAGACCGCCATTCTTTATTTTATTAACATCTGGACCCAGACCATATTATGAATAAAGCTAGTGTGTATTCCAGGACAATATTACGATGAGAAAAATGCATTTCAGATATACATAATTCCAATTGACCTTTTAAACCCTAGTCTTCCCAGGTCATAAAATCAACGTTTATGTCCAAGTGGTCCATGCATGGCTGTGCGTTGTGATTGGTTGTCCACGTGTGGATTGCTTGGGAATTATTGACTATCAGGGTTCGGACACGGTTTCATAAATAATATGCTCCACCAGCAGCACTGTTATTATGGTCCCAAGCAATCTATTTTTCTATTCAATTGGAAGAACAATGAATCATATGGTACTACACAAAAGGCTTGCTTCGACCAGAACTCGAAGCCGATAAAAACAACGTGTGAGGTCCAACTACACTACAACTCTGCGGGTACGATTTCATATATATATTCATTGCTTTCGCGAAAGCTGGAAATATTTGCATACAGAATGCATGAACTGCTTTGTTATGAAATATACGGACTTGTTGGATTTACCACATTTAAAATATGTAACGTTTGGGTTCTGCTTAGCTGCGTTATCAGAGCGGCAAATTAACATACGATGATATAAACAAACATACGGAATTTTTCACTGCGCAACTCGAACAACACGATTATACTATAGTGATGATGTATACAAATAAATATTTGTATGTCCAATACGCATAATTATTGCATACCTTTCGAAATTGAGTCATGGTCTGAGGGCTACTAGTTTTTAACAAAGTTATTGTTTCCTTTGTTCATATTTCTGTATCTATCTTTATAATATATCCAGTAACCAAACCGAGGTTTCCTTCTTCGAAGAAATTAGTTCACTGGTCATTCTTGCTCAATCTGCACTCTGAGTTAGTTGTTTCAAAAAGAGTTCTGCCAAACATAACAATTTCTAAGTTTTGCAGCTTTTTGAAATCTTAACAAAAATTGTCTTTCCGATTCTTGGTTACAATTTCGAATGTCTGTAATAACTGAGTGATTTTTATTCTTTGTACGCAGAAAACTTATCTTGATATTCACTTTATTGGGACTGCAAAAATGAGTACTACAACAGAATCGATGATTCCAGTTCGGACTTTAAATCCTTAAGCATAAATCATTCTTGGAAATTCTTAAAGGAAAACTAGCTCGGAAATCAAAGTACCTATCAAATAATTATAATCATGTTATGCTTATTGGCTTCTCCTTGTCCATATCGAGTTGTTACCAGATCAAGAAGCGGCATTGCAACCAGACCAATTACCAGATGCGGATGTTGTCTGAGCACTCGGAAGGCGTTCTCCTATCAGGCTGGTTATCCTGCATCTTGGTACGATTTCTTTAAAAGCAGCTCAAATCAATATCTTGAAGAAATTGAGCCCACTATAATATCCCCTGCCACATCACTCTCGGAATTGTCTGATCTTTTGGTTCTCATAGACTATGAACACTATATTCTTGAGAAGAAACATCCTCCTGCGGAAAACTCCAATCAACAATTGAAGATTAATGACTGCCCAGAAGTGAAGGTGGAAGATTTCTGCCTTTTAAAGGAGGGTGGCCCAAAAATAAAAGAGGTGCGACTAGTACAGGAATTTGACTACAACCAAATGCTGCAAGACTTTGACCACTATCAAATGGAAATTGAAGATCCCAACCAGGAAATTCAACCTAATGTTAACCAACAAATTCTGTTGGAAGATCTCGACCAACATGCTCACCTGGATTCCAACATATATGTTAATTGAAAATGTCAAGTGAATGCTGAAGGAGTCCATCGGGGAAATTCCGAATTGAGATTACATCATTGCGGATTTAACTTTGATGTATTGAGGAGGAACCAAGAAGTGGCATCTGAGATGATTGGGAGCCTACAAGAACTACTTACCCACGTTAGGAATAGGTTGGTGGAAATTAACGACGCAGCCACCACCGGTTTTCGTATCCTTCATCCTCCCGGAAATTAATTTCTGAAAATCAATTGATTGATATCTTCTCACTTTGTTCTTTCCGATTCTCCTCATCTTTCCTATTTTAATCAATTGACCTTTTGATGAATTGATTAACAAACGTTAATTTTCCAATTCGTGATTAAGTGCATTATCTAAGTAAGTAGACCACGTTAGAATGAATTCTAATATAAATCCCGGTCGCGTTTGTACACTACTCGTTTATGTATATGTAAGTTAGTTAAGATGGAATAGAGTAAACTTAATTAAATTTGCACTCTGGCTTATAAAAAGTT